>RXID01022209.1:0-600000 GCA_005019695.1 Trichopus zeylanicus subsp. travancoricus
AGTTGAAGGAGCACACTAGATAAAAAAATTGAGAAGTTATAAAAAATATTGCCTTAAAAAATAGTCAGGGGGTTATATGCAAAGAGGTAACAGGTCACGTGTAAATATTTCCGAGTTCCGGCCACAATTTCTTCACCAGGTTGTTGTAGATCATCAACTTAACAACCTCTTTTCTCTTGAACAGCCAAAAAATAACCACATTTGCTAAATCACAGCTGTGGATTTTCATATTTTTTATGATCAGCATTAGATAATGGCCAAAATTTTTGATAGCCAAATTTGAACGGCAAGACTAAAATTTAGAATCGACTGTATATAATTTTTTAAAATTTTCATAAATTATATATATATTTTTCAAAGGTTAAGAATTATATATTTTTCTTTGGATTCTAGATATATTATAAAAAATCCTTCGGGGGTATATTTACTATTAAAATTAAAAATATTTAGAGAATATTTCATTTTGATACCATTTAAAATGAAATAAAAAGTAAAAATAACTCTTATTTTGTTAGAAACAATGAAGGTTTTTTCAAAAACATGATTTTTTTTGTGAAGTTATTTATAATTACAATAATTTGAAAATAAGTACTTTTATAATTTTATTTTTTAAAAAATATGAGTCCTAAATTTGGTTCAAATTAGTCACACAACGAATTTAGATTAGTCCCAAAATTCATAATAATTTTTTATCAAGTTGTCATCCAAAAAATAAAATAACAAAAAATTTCTTATAAAATCATCGTCATTACAAATAATTTCATACATAATTATGTCATTAAAAAAAATTTCATTACCTCTAAAAAACAAAGGGTTTTTTTTTATCATTTTACTTTATTCTAACGAATATTTGGAGGATATACTTAATTTTAATGCTAAGAGAAAAATTGTTATAATATATTTAATAATTCAAAACAAATATAATTCTTAATTTTTTTAGAGTCAATTGCATATAACTTCTTGAAATTTTATCAAATTACATATAACTCCTTGAAATTTTTTCAAATTGTATATTTATTTTTTAAACGTCAAATTCAATATTTTTTAATTACTAATATATTAGTACAAAATATTCTTTGTCGATATCTACTATACTTAGAAATCAAGCATAATTGCAGATGAATAATCATTAATGTACTTCCCAACTGAAGTAACAAATAAATCTACTCTTGCTTTCATCGCCCGCTGTGCATCGTGTCCGCTCCCTTCTCTCAACCCCCGCTTATCTATCTATTCGTTCCCCCTGTCTCTTTCTTCCCTTTTCCCACTCACGCTCTCCCAACTCCCTCTTGGGGTTGCGCGGGCTGGGGTAGGGGTGGTTGGGCAAACCTATAATTCATGAACACCTGTAATTTATGGAGTCTGAATCTTGGTGATATATGTGTGGTATTTCCATTGTGTAGCTTGTCTGGATTTTTGTCATATAGAATTCTATGTGATGTCCTTCAAATTTGAACTTTGAGCTTTTGATGAAGGGAATCAACGAGAGAGATTGCCCTGGTGGGTTTTGTCATGCATTTGAAAGTAATTTCTGATAATAATGCCTTTAGAAGTTGCCCTACTAGGCCATATCTTGTGATTGTGACCAGAGTTAATTAGAAAAAATTATTCATGATAGGCATTCTTTGGATATGAGTTTTGATTTATTGGGATACTGAATTAGCTTGCATAGGGTTAATATTTACCTACAAGTTGTAACTGCAAGAGTTTCATATTTAAATTGTTTGACATATTAGGAGCTGTTTGGTTGTCCGAAAGCGAATGGAAGTGTGGAAAAGTTACTAGTCTTCATTTCTAATCCACTTCTAAAAGTAATTGGAAGTGATTCATATGTTTGGTTGGAAGGGAGTGTATTTCGAGAGTGAAATTATTAATTTATAAAATATTATTTATATAAAAATTTTCACAAATAATTTTTTTAGAAATTATGTATGCGAGATTATTAATATTATTATGATTCAAAATAACATTAGATCTACTTTTAGAAATTATTTCAGATAAAAACAAATACAAAAGTAAAATTTAGTTTATTTTTTATTTCCAAATCGAAAATGTCGGAAGTGATCGAGAGTGAATTAACTTTCGAGAAGTCAATTCTGAACAACCAAATATTGAAAGTGATCGGAAGTAATTTCACTTCGAATCACTTTTCTCCACTTCTTACTAACCAAACAAGTTCTTAGCTCTTGTAGTTATATGCTTTCTGATTATGTCATTGTTGTGTAAATGGATTTTTTATTTCAAGTTGGTGTTGTTGGCAACATTCTGAGGAGGTTTCTCTTTTGGAATTGGGACAAATGACCTTAAATGAGTAGCCAAAGTTTTAGATATTCTGTCTTCTTTTTTTTTTCTAGAAACTTTGACTATATTCTTGCTAATAATTAGCTGGGACCTTGTGTCCAGTTATTGAACGATATCATAATAGCTGGTTTTTTAATATGATGTTCATTTTGTTGTATTTATTGCAGATGTATCACTCTGTTACATCAGTACATTAATTCGATAAAAAAGGTTCTTCAAAGGAAACTTCTCTAACTTCTCGTGCCATTGGTGATGATCTAAACCATTAATGTTATTAGTCTCCTGTAAATGATTTCATTTTTCTCATGCATTGTGTCTTCTTTGCAGGATTATTGGCCATCACAGTTAGAGCTGGAGCCAGTGCTCATGAAATAATCGAAGAGTCAACGCCACAACTTTCTCAAGCCCTGAAATCCGGATCTAATTCCCAAAAAAGGTCATCTGTGAGTTACTTTTTTCAATTCAGTACATACTTATCCTGGAATCAACCATTATGAATTTTTTGAATTTTATTTATTGATTATGTTAAGTGCTGGATTGCTTGGCTCTTGTTACTTTTGTTGGTGCAAATGATGTAGATGAAACTGAGAAAGCACTGAAGATAATTTGGGAAACAATTCATCCTAAATCAGGCACAAATGTAAGTGGGCTTCATTGTACTGGTTTTTTATACCATGAAGCTGCTGGTAATTTCCTGTTTTTGTGTGGATGCATGTTCTATTAGGAATTCACCTGGGCTAATAATGCTGTCTCATACTGTTTTAGGTTGCCACTGTTATTAAGCCTACATCATCTGCATTATCTGCAGCCATTTCTGCATGGTCATTTCTACTGACTACTCTCAGTAGCTGGAGAGTTAGTTCTGATAATTGGCAGGAGTAAGTGGAGGATGACCGATTGTTATCGAGCTAATTTGTTCTTTTCGCTCTCTGCATATCTAACATCCAGATCAGACTATTTCTCCTTGATGATCCTTTTCAGGTCAGTTTCATTCCTTTCATCTCTGCTAGAAAAAGATGCCCAGTCTGTCGGTGTTGCTACTGGAGAAGCGATTGCCTTTATTTTTGAGTTTGGGAGGCTGGAAAAGGTCTCCCAGCAAGATGGTGAAATGGACCATGATGGGTCCAAACCCCGAGGATTTGCATATGTTGAATCATTGAAAGGCAAAATATTGAATCAAGTCGGGAGCCTTTCTGCAGAGGCTGGAGGCAGGGGCACTGCCAAGAAAGATCTTAATCTTCAAAGGGGCTTGTTTCAGGACATTTAGGTGTTTCTTGAGGTAGTTTTTTCTTTAGTTTTTATTTTTTATCCAACAGGTACTATGAATACTCTCATCATTCTTTAACCTAGTTTTGACTTCTGTGTTTAGACTGGAGAATGCCCTGAGATCTCTATGAGATCTCTATGAAGATTTCAAATAAGTTGAGCATACTGAAAGTATCAACATGGTCTCGCCAATACAAGTATGTGATGTTTTTATGTCTATTATCTTATTAATTGAACTATGAGCATCTGCTGAATTTTCCTTAACAACTGAACTTTCTGAAGCATTTTCTTTCAAATGGCTTCCTGAAGCACATGAAGGTTATACACTTGATTTTGTTTGTGGTTTAGTTTGTGAATATATGAGTCAGTTCTGGATGTTTCATTTCCAATATGGTGGATCTTTTTAAATTTTATGCAGGATAATGAATTGTGTCATAACATTTTTTGATTTGACGCTAGAGAAAATAGGAAATCTTTCTGTCCAACAGAAGGTAACTTCTTTTTTTGATCATTTCATATGGCAAACTGATTGTGACTTTGTGGCTTTTCATTGTGATGCCACCTTTCAATTTAGGGAAAGTCCTTTTCAGTCGGTGTAAGTTTGATTTTTCCTCCATCAAACCCTAGCAAAGTTTGCACCTTCTTTTTGACCCCTATGTATTCTGGATCAGTCCCTAAGTATGCCAAGTATTAGTTTTTTCCAAAATTCCCTTTTTACCTGATGTTTGTTGGGAATATGGTCATGTGAGAGTAATGAGTGTTAGTTTGAGTGGTTAGTTTTGGTAGCAAATTATCTTCTCTTTGAATAGTTTGTGAGTGCGGCTGTTGATTTCAATAATTTTTGTGCACTAAGAAAGAAAGCGGCCAATTAAGATATCAATGAGAGTTCTTTTTGTTTATGTGTTATGTTGGTGTTGTTGTTCTTCTTGGTATTTTTAGTGTTTATGTGTTATGTTGGTGTTGTTGTTCTTCTTGGTATTTTTAGCATTTTAAGGTTATGTTGTTGTTTTGATGGTGTTGTTATGTCCTGTCAAGTTTTTTATATCAGATTTTGCATAGACTTGTAAAATGTGTGGCTCATTTTACAAATCTAGTGGTAAGTACACTTGCAATGTCATTTAGTTAAACATTTGTACTCATTTTAAATTAAGGGATAATTACGGGTGACCCTCCGTAATTAGCCTTAATTACGGTAAACCCCCCGTAATTTCCGTAATTACCCCCACCCCCCTCAAATTCTCCCATATTTACCCACAGCCCCCTGATTGTTATTTAATCAAATTTTTGCCAAAAAATTCCGATTTTACCCCCGGTTATTTTACATATACCCCCTAAAAACTTACTTTTTTATATTTAAACCCCCGGATTTTGCGTTTTTACAAATAACACCCCGAAAGAAATCAGATTTACAAAAAAGTCCTGAAAATTCGGATTTTTGCAAATAAACCCCCGGAAATTATTCCGATTTACAGAGAAGTCCCCGAAAATTCGAATTTTTGCAAATAACACCCCGAAAGAAATCAGATTTACAAACAAGTCCTCGAAATTAGAATTTTTGCAAATAAACCCCTGAAATTATTCTGATTTACAGAAAGTCCCCGAAATTCGGATTTTTGCAAATAACACCCCGTCGCGCGGGCGGGGACGGGGGGAGGCCGGCAGGCGGCGGGAGCGGAGGCGGCGGCCCGCGGCGGGAGCGGAGCCGGAGGCCGGTGGCTGGAGCGGAGCCGGAGGCCGGGGCGCCGGCGCGCCGAAACGCGGGCGCGGACGGCGACGGCCGAGGCCGTTCCGCCCCCGCGTGCCGGGGACGGAGGCCGAGGCCGGCGCGCCCGCACGCGGAGGCCGAGGCCGAGGCCGTCGCGCCGGCACGCGGGCGCGGACGGCCAAGGCCTAGGCCGTCCGTCCCCGGCACGCCGGCGCGCCGGCCTCGGCCTCCGTCCCGCGTGCGGACGCCGTGGGTGGGGGGGCCGGCGCGCCGTGCCTCGGCCTCCGTCCCGCGTTCGAGGGCCGTCGCGCCGCTTGCCGTAGAGCCGTCCGGCGCGGCCGTCCGGTCCTCCGGCGAGGGTGTATTTGTAAAAATTAGTTTTTTAAAAAATTTAGAGTTATTTTTTTAAAAAAATTTAATGGTCTATTTTTTAATTTATAAATATTAAATTTGTAATTATAAATATAAAAAATACTAATGTCTTTTTTGTAAAATTTTATTTAAAATATGATTAAAAATATAGACTTATTTATAAATAAAAATATTGAATGGGTCTATTTGTAAATATACAACATGAAACTTGTAATTTTAAATTTTAAGCGATGACTTATTTGTAAAATTTATTTATAAAATAAATAATTTTGGACGTATTTATAAAGAAAAATATTAAAGGTGGTCTATTTTTAAATGTAAAGATGTAAAAATTAGTTTAAAAAAAATTTAGAGTTATTTAAAAAAAAATTTAAGGGTCTATTTTTTAATTTATAAATATTAAATTTGTAATTATAAATATAACAAAACACTAATGTCTTTTTTGTAAAATTTTATTTAAAATATGATTAAAAATATAGACTTATTTATAAATAAAAATATTGAAGGGGTCTATTTGTAAATGTACAATATGAAACTTGTAATTTTAAATTTTAAACTTTGAAAACTTCGATGACTTATTTGTAAAATTTATTTATAAAATAAATAAATTTTGGACGTATTTATAAAGAAAAATATTAAAGGTGGTCGTCTATTTTTAAATGTAAAAAATAGTAAACTTGTAATTTGAAATTTGAAAATTTTAAACTTTCACTGTATTTTGCGTGAAATTTAATATAAAAAATGATTAAAATATTGATTTATTTTAAAAAAATCAAGGAATCTATTTGTAAATGTACAATATGAAATTTGTATTTTTAAATTTTAAGTTTTGAAACCTTCGATGATTTATTTATAAAATTTACTTATAAAATAAATAAAATTTGGAGTTATTTATAAATAAAGCCACTTCCTAATTAATGACAATCATTCATGAGATTTTATAACATATAGCCTGTCTGAACAATAATAGAAACTTGCAGTTTGCTAGAACAATATAGCCTAATCAGTAATCAGATAGCAATAGCAGCTAGAAAGTTCAAGACACAAGACAATATAACAAGTTCTGCTGTTGTCCAACAAAAGCAAACCTTTAATATTCAACCAAAAAGAGGAAACATTCGATTATTCCTTATAAATCAAAATTTTTAAATACATTAATGAAACAAGTGTCATAAATAACACTCCTCATTTCTCATTTAACAAAAGAGAGGTGGATAATAAAAGATATGACAGTTCCTCCTGAGTCGCTAATCCAAAACCTTGCCATCTAACTCTCCCCAGTCTATTTAGCAGAAATATGTACCTGCAAACAAAATGCACCAATAGTTATGATAACCAAGCAACATGACATCATCGTCATTTTCGAGAAGACTGTTTACCCAATGAAAATTGATCTTAGAGATTTGACGAACTTCCTGCAAAAAAACAATTGTCAAGTTTTTAAAAGAAAAACTCACATGGTAAATACATACTAAAATTTGAAGTCATTACGGTAGACCTTCCTCTTCCTCTTCCCCTGCCACGTTCTCCAACATATTGGTTTCTCACTGATTGTTGAGTACTGCTAGATCCAGAAACATCAATTTGTTGTTACAGTCCAAGAGGCTCTTTACACGCTCTCTTGTTGTGTCCTAGCTGACCACATCTACTGCAAGCATATATTGCTCTACTTGATGTTTCCATTGGATCCTTAATCCTTTTCTTCTTAGGCCTACCAGGTTGTCTTCTTGAACGTGGAGGAAGTACTTGCAAAGCATTTGGCACAGACACCCAAAGTTGCTTACTTGACAATGGAGTGACAGGAACATCATATACTCTTTTGTATGTCTCTAGAGTATAGTAGTCATCAACAAAATCAATAGGATCAAGCCGAATATCAAGGAGAGCAACAATACCGTGAACGCAAGGCACTCCTGTCAGCTGCCATTGCCTACAATCACAAATCCTCTGCCTTATATCCACAATCCATCGGCCTACAGGATCACTAACCTCTGAAATATCATCAGAAGACCTCCAAATACGGTATCCGCCCTGTGCCTGTGAAACTTTCCTAATAAAAGCTTCTATTCTTGGTACTAGCTTTCCAGACCAGTGGGATCCTTAATTTTTTCTTGTGGCAAATTTCACCATTACCTTCTGCCTGATGAAATCAAGTAATTCAAGAAAGGGAAGCTCCCTGCCATCTGAATGATTAAAGTGACTTCTACTCCATGCAAAATCATTTATTTCTTTCATGTACTGCTAAGCTGGTATGGATAGCTGCTTAATCCTTTCCATGTATTTCACGAATTCAGTAGGCAAAAATGTATTTGAAGCATTAAAAACCAAATTTTCTAACCTTTTCCCAGGGTACGATCTTTTCAAGTTTGCAATCACATATCTGATACAAGCTCTATGCTCAGCATATGGGAAAATATTCTTCACAGCATCAGAAAGACCCTTTTGTCTATCTGAAATAATAGCCAAGCTATTCAAATTTCCAATAACCCGTTGCAAGTTATGTAGAAATCATAACCAAGATTGGTATGTTTCTACTTCTGTAACTGCCCATGCAACTGGAATTATGTTATTCTCCCCATCAATTTCACAAGCTGAAAGCAATGTGCCTTTATATTTTTCTTTCAAGAAGCATCCATCAACTCCCAGTATAGGTCTGCATCCAGTAAGAAAAGCTCTCCTACAAGCATGTAATGACATAAAACATCTCTGAAAAGACATATCTGGACACTGAGCAATGTGCACAATATTATCAGGATGCCTCATCTCCAACTCTACCTTCAGCGAATGAAACAAATTAAAAGATTCTTCTTCCTTGCCATGAATAATCCTGTAAGCATAATCTTTTCCCCTCCATGCCTGCATATAAGTCAGTCTGAGACTGTATTTCTCACTCATCATATTCTGTATTTGCTTGACTGTGATTTGCTTGTCAACACACATCCAATGCAAAACTTGATTGCTTACCCATTCAGCATTTGCCATTTTGTTTCCAGAAATATTGATAGCAATACAAGTATGAGCTGATTCCATTTTTCTTATTTGAAAACCTGAACCATCAAATCTCTCTAAAGCATGAAGCCTCCATCGGCAATTCGCAGCAGCACATCTGACTGTTACTCTGTTACGCTCATTCTTCACAAACAAAGGCTGAAATCTGTGCACAATACAGTACTGTCTAAGAGTCAATCTGAATGCATGTACATCTTCAAATATATCTCCTATGTTCAAAATATTGGCATTCAAATTATCTTCAAGTAAAGGCAATAAATCATCTTCCGCTCTGACTTCTACTCCTTCTTCTTCGCCTTGTCTTATATTTTCTTGATCCTGCTCAGCAACTAACTCATCATTATCATCATCATCCTCCTCCTCATCGTCATCATCATCAGAAGAATACATCAAACTATGAAAACTAGAATCAGAAGGACAATCATCTAAATCTGAATCAATATATTCATCTCTTTGCACACTGTGATACACAGAAGATTCTCCTGTCAAAGGAGTCAGCCTTTGTGCAAACACCACTGATAAAGGATCACCTATGTCCTCCACTGATATATAGATATTGCTATATTTCAAGTCTTGAATTATTGTCCACATTGCTTCCAACTGAATTTCACTGCTAATTGACATATAAATTGGAGGACTGCTGTTTGGATACAAATACTTGATCACAAGTAACTCATTTGTCCTTGCTTTGACCAATTTACAAGCTTCGGTCCATAATTCTGCAAATGTGTATTTTCTTGTATCAACCAGTAAAGATTTCTGTCTACCAAATATATATTTCTTTCTTTGAGTATGTTCAACTTCCTTCCAATATCCTCCATAATGGAGCACTAATCGTACCAGATTCTCTGAATCAGCCCTCTGTAAATACACAATATCAAAAATTAGATATAAAAAATAAATAAAAAAATTGTAACAGGTGGCTTGGTGGAAAGGGGGGTGGGGGTTGGAGTGGTGGGTAGACTAGCAGGGTGTCGGAGCCCGTCTGGGGGGGCAGGGGCAGGCAGGGGTGGGGGCGGGGGGGATGGGGGTTGGGCGGTGGCGGGGGGGAGGGGGTGTGGGCGGGGGCGGGTGTGGTGGGGTGTGCGCCCGTGAGGCAAAGGGGGAGGGGCGGGGGTGTCGGAGCCCGTCTGGGGACAGGGACGAGGACAGGGACGGGGACAGGGACGGGGACAGGGGGGTGCAGGCGGGGACAAGGGTGCTAGTGAGGCAAAGGGGAAGGGGCGCCGGTGTCGGAGCCCGTCTGGGGGCAGGGGAGGGGGTGTCGGAGCCCGTCTGGGAGCAGGGGGGCGGCGGGCGGGGGGCGGGGGAGGGGCGGGGACAGGGGTGCCAGTGAGGCAAAGGGGGAGGGGCGGGGGTGTCGGAGCCCGTCTGGGAGCAGGGGCAGGGACGGGAGTGGTGGATGGGTTCGAGGCCGTCGAGCGGGGAGGAGGTGGAGGCGGGGCAACAACAAAGAACAAGATGGTGGCTTACTGAGGACGAAGGAGGGCAGCAGCAACGGGACGGCGGTGTTCTCGCCGGCGGGGCAGCAACGGCGCGAGGGCAGACGGCGACGGCGACGGCCAAGTCGTAGGGGGCGCAGCGCAGAGCAGCGACGGCGTGGGTGGCGCAGGGCAGCGAGCGGACGGCGACGGCGAGCCGGTGGGGCAGCGACCGCAGCAGCTGCGCAGGGACCGACGGCGGCAGCGGCAGAGCAGAGCGGCGGCGGCAGCGACGCAGATACGTTTAGGGCTACAGCAAGAAGAGGATTTTATAAGAAAGTTCTGGACTTTTTTGTAATTCGGAATAATTTCAGGGTGTTATTTGCAAAAATCAAAATTTCGGCGGCTTTTCTATAAATTTGAATAATTTCGGGGTGTTATTTGCAAAAATCCGCGTCCGCGCGCCGGTGAAGGTGGCGGAGGCCGAGGCCGGTGCGCCGGCACGAGGCGCGGACGGCCAAGGCCAAGGCCGTCCGTCCCCGGCACGCGGGCGCGCCGGCCTCGGCCTTCGTCCCCGGCACGCGAGGGCGGAACGGCCTCGGCCGTCACCGTCCTCGCCCGCGTTTCGGCGCGCCGGCGCCCCGGCCTCCGCCTCCGCTCCAGCTGCCGGCCTCCGCCTCCGCTCTAGCCGCCGGCCTCCGCCTCCGCTTTCGCCCGTCCGGCCTCCGGCTCCGCTCCCGCCGCCGGCCGCCGCCTCCGCTCCCGCCGCCTGCCGGCCTCCCCCCGTCCCCGCCCGCGCGACGGGGTGTTATTTGCAAAAATCCGAATTTCGGGGACTTTTCTGTAAATCAGAATAATTTCAGGGGTTTATTTGCAAAAATTCGAATTTCGAGGACTTGTTTGTAAATCTGATTTCTTTCGGGATGTTATTTGCAAAAATCCGAATTTTCGGGGACTTCTCTGTAAATCGAAATAATTTCCGGGGGTTTATTTGCAAAAATCCGAATTTTCAGGACTTTTTGTAAATTTGATTTCTTTCGGAGTGTTATTTGTAAAAATCCAAAATCCGGGGGGTTAAATATAAAAAAGTAAGTTTTTAGGGGGGTATATGTAAAATAACCGGGGGTAAAATCGGAATTTTTTGGCAAAAATTTGATTAAATAACAATCAGGGGGCTGTGGGTAAATATGGGCGAATTTGAGGGGGGTGGGGATAATTACGGAAATTACGGGGGGTTTACCGTAATTAAGGCTAATTACGGGGTCACCCGTAATTATCCCTATTAAAAGACTCAAAGGCTCCTAAAGACAAAATTGTAGGTTATTGTTCAAAATAAGGTTTTAAGTTTTGATTAGAACGTCTCAATTTCGGCTAAAATATTTCGGGTTTGTACTCAACTGAAACATTTCATTGTGAATAATTAGTTTCAAATTTTTAAATATAATATTTAAATTTATATATTATATTTGTGATATAATCCACTTTTAGTCTAGTGGTTAAGGTCTTAATCCTGATCACATTTGACTAGAGGTTGAATTCAAGTTGGAGCATATCTTTATTTTTCAACATTTTAAATAATTTTTTACCAAAAAAATTATTTAAAAAATTTTAAAAAATATATGTATATAAAATATTTTTTGTTTTTTATAATTTTTTAATATTTTAAATTTAAAGTCAAAGTTTAGTTAAAAAAATTTTAAAATAGTTTGATCGAAACTAAAACAAATTGGTTTCGATCGAAATAGACTAAAATGACTAAACTGTTTCGGTGTTAGTGGGTACTGAAATCAATCCCGAAATTAAAACTTAAAACCTTGGTTTGGAATGAACTTACAAACATTCATAACACTACTTCAACCTACAAATATTCATAGATAATCACATGTTAAAATTATTAAGTCAATACAAAATTTTTTTGAGAACAAGATTGTCAAGTAATGAAAGATTCTTCAACTATAAAAAGAATTTAAAAGAAAGAAGATAAAAGCTTCAAGATTCAAATGCTTTACAATGCTTAAATTTGTAGTGTATTAGACCTTTGGGTTGGCGATCCATCTTCTTTGTTGATATACATATTTATTATATTTTCAGCAAGCTCCTCAATTTTCTTCTTGAAAGTATCTACATTTACAAGTAAAATAAGTTACACAATAATCAAATTATACAAATTTAGGTTCATAAACAAACAAACGCTGTTGTTGCTGCTGCTGCTGCTGCCACCTCCCCTTTTACAACTGACAGCACATATTTATATATATATATTTTTAACCACAAACTTTTCCTTCTTACGCGGGCTCCTCTTTTTTAATTTTATTTTATTTTGTTTCTCTCGTCTCCTTTTCTAGCTAAAAAACTTAATAAATTATATTTTATAAAGATTATTTTATAATATTTTTTAGTATTTTTAAAAATTATTACTTATAAATTAATTATTTTATTAATTAGTTTTTAATAATATTATTATTTTAATTATTTAAAATATATTAAAATTATTAATGTTACTTAAATACGTCGGATTGATATATATTAATTTGGGTCAATTCGAATTGATTGGATTCATCAAATTAATTCAAGTTGAATCAAACTATGATTTGTTTAATTAAATAGGTTAATTCAAATCAAATCAAATTATTCGTTTAAAAATAAGTTAGATTCATATTCAGAAAATTGACCTATTTAATAAATGAGTCAAATTCTAATTAATTTGTTAAATATAATATTAGAAGTTTAATCTGATCCGAATCTAATCAATAAATCCGAATACAACCGTCGGGAGCCCGGGAGTCTGGTCTGGATCCACTGCTTTCGTGTAGTGCAGTGGGCCCGTTCATCGGCCCATTTACGTCTGATCGAGCCCTTCGGCCTACAGTAGGAGGTCTTCGGCTTTGGCTCAAGCGTCTAACTCGACATTTGGGTCTAATTTGATTTAAAATCGGGATCAAAATTAAAATCAGTATATTTTAAAATTATTTTTTTTCTTATAAAATTTATATTATTTATTTTACATCGTTATTAAATTAAATTATTATAAAAAATTAAATAGTTTTTCGAATTTTAAATTATTAAAACGTTAATTTTAATAAAAAATATTAATTTATAAAAATAATTTATTAATCTTAATTTCGATTCTGATGCTGATCCAAGCAGACGGTGCCTTAAGTTCATCCATTCTCTTTTCCAGTTTTCTGAATCTCTTTCCGCGGCCGTGGGAATTTAGGAAACCCTAGCTTGTGTCGTTCAATGATCTCTATTTTGGTACCGAACGTTGTGAAAGCATTTGATTTGGAGTTCTGGTAGTTGGATTTGTTGGAGGTTTTGATGTCGACCCCTGCAAGGAAGAGGCTGATGAGGGACTTCAAGCGTCTGCAGCAGGATCCTCCGGCGGGCATCAGCGGCGCTCCTTGTGATAACAATATCATGCTCTGGAATGCTATCATATTTGGGTATGTTGCGGTGGATCAGATTGGTTTCTATTCTTTTGCTGTAGAGTTGGGGTGATTTTGGATTTGGCTGATGTTTGTTTCTCTATTTTGTTGCGATTTTTGGATTGCAGTCCGGATGACACTCCCTGGGATGGAGGTAAGGCAGCTAAAGAGTTCTGCTTTGGGTTTGATGAAGATTTGTGTGGAATTTTCTTCCGTTTCGGCACCATTTTGATGTCTATTCACTTATAGGGCATGCTAGGATTGCTTTCCTACTTTTCCTTTGTTGAGCAGCATGCGGGTTCGTCACCCGATTCTGTAACATTGATCTCTAGAAAAGCAATTGAAGCAGGTTTATAATATATGAACTACTGGAGATAGTCACTAGTAGGATAAGGTTTGATCAAGTAGGCGGATCACATTTTCTTCTACAAGCAAAAACAGCTTACCATCTCTTAACCATTTGTCTCTCCATTTTTGATAATTAGGTTTGCATGGTATCCTTCATCATGTCCCTTAATTGCAGTCACATGGGAACTTTCTCCATGCATCTGAATTTAGGGTTGGGTGGGTTTTGTCTCCATGTCTAGCCATACTGTCAATTAGGCCTACATGAGAGTCAAGACCTCACTTCTATAATTCTGGCAGCACTGTGATACCTCTCCTAATAGAACATGAGATATAGCTTTCTCTAATTCCTCTTGGATAGTAAAGGAGGCCTTTTTCAATTTTATCTAGATCTGATGATTAGTTTGATATGGTTGTTTTGGGGATCAAACTCATAAAAGAAAAAAGTGCAAAATATGAGCTGCTCATCAATTGTTAATACTTATGCTTATTCTATCTGTGAAGAAGAGTAGTCTAAGAAAATGATCACCCTTATCAGATGTTGCATGAGAGGTATACCCATCTGGAAGTCAGAATTAGCATTTTAGCTCCCAGATGTGGCCAGCTTTGTGTCAGAACTAATCTAGACTAGTCTTAGACTATGACTGAATAATGGAAAGCCTTGTTGCTCACCATGCATATGAGGAACTCTAAACTTCTTGTTGCTATGCAGCTCAATGTGTCAGTCATTTTGGGCTAAAACTTTGTGAGTTTTGGCTTTTAATGAACTAAGAAAACGAAAGTGGAAGTCAAAGTGGAAAATTCAGAACTCGGTCTGGCATTTTCACTGTATTTGGATGTTAAATTATGTTTATTTCTCAGTTCTTTGTTATAATTTCCTTTTCTTAGACATAAATCATCACAATGTCAACTGAAATGTGTGGAACACCTCAGGTACATTTAAGCTGACACTTCATTTTTCTGAGGAATACCCAAATAAAGCACCAACTGTGCGTTTTGTTTCTCGGATGTTCCATCCAAACAGTAAGTATTTCCTTGCTGATTTTATTCTTCATTTGGGTGCCATCACATGATGTATATCTTTTGGGGTTTTGATTTCCTGTAATAGAATCATATGTGATATATGCCATCTGTCTGTGCAAGCTTTGTGACTTGCTCTTTTGAAAATGCTAATGTAGAGGAAGGTAATGCTGTGAAACTTTAAGGGAAACTCATGCACTAGATTCAGTTTTACTCACTGTGGTCTATGAAGTGGCTGTTCATTGTAAAATATAGGTATTTTGCTGTTATTACATTTTCAAGAAATTCATGTTTTTAATCTGGTTTCTATTAATTAGTCCTCTTTTAATAATATTAAATGCCAGTATGAAATTGATATTTTTCTGTTTTAGCACAACGTATGGATATTTTCTTTTGTACTTTTCATTTTGGTTCTCGTTTTGCATTGTGGTGCCTCCACCTTTTACCTGATCAGTCTTTGGACCTATTGGTGGTTCTCTTTAACACCCTCAGAACTTACAGGAATGAGAAAAGAAATAGAAAGAACTTTCTGTATCAAACATATTGTATTGTTGCAAGGGCAGCTTAGTAGTTGCATTTTCTTTTCTAAGGATATAATGGAATTTAAAACATTAAAATGTAGTCAAGTTTCTGAAGTAGAAGAATGTTGGAAAGAAGGGAATCCATGCTGTTGGTATCATGATGCTGGAATCGATAACTTCTTTTGGGAGAATAAAGTTGATTTATGAAGAAAATACATTTGCAACCATTTAAATGAGTACTAGTAATGGTATTGTGTTTGATATGTTTGACAACTTTCAGTGATGTTCAATTAACAGATTGTTATGAGGGTTAATGTTTTAGATTGACAGAGGCAGTCTATTACCTTTTATTTTCAGTATGATGAAGAATAATTCCAATCTGAGTGTCCTGATGAAAAATCAGTTTACAAAAAATATTTCTCCATCTACTCCCAAACCCTCTCATCTCCAACACCTTTAGCAAAGTATCCCAAGCCATATTATCATAAGCATTTTGAAAATCAATTTTTAAGTAGAAATTCTCACTTTTCCTGTTTTTGCAAGTCTGGCATATTTCTGAAGCAGTAGCAACCCCATCTAGAATCCACCTGCCCTCAATGAATGCATTTTGTGCTCTATAAACAAGAGAATCCAGCATAGTTTTAATTCTTTTAGCTAAAATCTTGATAATTAACTTGTATAGGGCATTCAAAAGGCTAATTAGCCTGTATTCACTAATACTTTCAAGTACCTTTGCACTTTGAAACAAGAATGATAACTGTCCTATTAAAATCAAACTGCAACCTTTGATACTTGTTGAAATTCCTCATAACATCTTCTTGGGGTAAATCCCAAAACTCTTGAAAAAATTTCAGCTGCAAAACCTCTTGACGTTTTCATATTCAATAAGTTCAAGGGTGAAACTTCATTTTCAGTTTCATTGTAGTTTTAGATGCCTTTGTTGATAGCTATGAAGAATTAGATGAAGTAGAAGGAGGCTTTCATTTTATTTAGGAAATACATTTGGAAGCCTGTCAAGCATTAGATGTGAATTTGTTGTTTATTTAACAATAACAATAAATTAGTGTTTCGATATAGTAATTACATTTTGCAGCCTTATTCATGTGGGCTTTGTCATATGGGTTCAGTCACCAGGTAGCATTGATGCTTGTGATGCCTTGTTGGTTTTACTGTCTGATCGTATCTCAGAATTGTATTAATTCTCTGCTGCCTTTTATATTCTTTTTATCTTTTTAGTTTATTTAGATGGGAGCATATGTTTGGATATACTACAGAATCAATGGAGCCCAATATATGATGTTGCTGCAATTCTTACATCAATACAGGTATGACATTTTCATTTTGTAGTTAAGCAAAAAATATGCAACATTCTTTTACTGTTGGAATTTTTTGCTTAACTACCTGTTTAGAGTATGTCCTTGCTTGTGGATCTTGCATGGAACTAGCTAGTATATGATTGATGGTGATCTGGTGCTGATGTCCACCACTGATAGAAGCAGAGAGACATATACAAATTGGCAGTTAAACAACACGTATTCATTAAATCTGTCAGAAATGTACTGAGTGAAATGTGTTTAGAATTCTGGTGCTTCTTCAAATGTTCAGTTTTGTTTATGCTCTCTGTGATCATTCTACCTCATGTAAGACATGCTAACCACATGCTTCCTTGAGGCTGGTTGTTGATTAATTAAATTACACAAGTAAAAGATTAGAAAACTAGAGAAAAGGTGTAGTTTTTAAGCCAGAAAATTAATCAATGGCCTTTGGATTCTCAGAATAAAGTGGAAAGTTTGGGGTGTGCAACTGTTAGTAATCATTGAGATTTGGTTATTGAGAAATTAGGCCGATTGGGATATTTTCTTCACCACAAACCAGCAATGGACGTTTGCATGTTATTTTTCTTCTTTCTCCGATTTATCCTTATGTTTTCCTATGTTTATGGATAATACAATGGCTGAATATCCAGCATATAACAATATAGGTGCTGATGCCAAAATCTTCAACAGTATTGGTTGTTTGAAGACTAATCTTCTGTAGGCAACTTTTGTGTCAGATGTGTTAAGGTTGAACCAGTTGTGTATGGCGCAATGCTTTTATTTGCTGAGATGTTTTTTAAATGACTGCTATTTGTTGATGCAGTCATTGCTTTGTGATCCAAACCCAAACTCACCAGCAAATTCAGAAGCTGCACGAATCTTCAGCGAGAACAAGCGTGAGTACAACAGGAGGGTGCGCGAGATTGTGGAGCAGAGCTGGACAGCTGACTGAATCCCCCTGCAATAGTTAATAAAGACGTGTTATTGGCCCAGAACCCGTGCCTACGTTGTACTTGGTTTTTTTCTACATTGTTAGGTCATGATCGTTCCACTTGTTTCAGAACCTTATTCATAAGGTTCAAAAAACTTGTTGATGCTTTCAGGATACAACTCAACTATATGCACACACCAAGCTAATAAGCATTAGCTTAATGATTTTACTCACATCTCCCATGGGAGAAGTTGCAAAGTTGAAATTGAGAATTCTCATTAGTGTGTAAGCTGGAGGCTCACCCATCAATTGTGGCTGAGCAGGGATGGGCTTGCCTTCTTGTCAGGGGCAGCTTGGGTGGAACTTTGTCTTATTATATTGTGGTTGACAACTAGATTCCACTGAGCCACAGAGAAGACAATGTCTCCCCATCAGGATTAGACTTAACAATCCAGATTTATAGTATTACACTAAATAAATTAATCCAAACTCTACTTGTTGGATTAATTTTTTAAATTCAAATTTAACTAAATTTTTAAACGGATAATTTGATTCAATCCGAATTGATTCCTTTATTAAACAGAATGGATTCAAGTTATAACTTGATTTAGTATGAATTAATGTATTTAATTAAATGAGTTATAATTTAACTTAATTTGAATTAATTCAATTTGTACCAATTAACTTGAATTGATCCAAATTGACCTAAGTCGATCTAATATGTTTAGCTAACATTAATAATTTTAACATACTTCAAACAATTAAAATAATAATATTATTAAAAACTAATTATAATAATAAAATACTTAATTTATAAATAATAATTTAAAAAAATATTTAAAAATATTATTAAAAAATATTAAATAATTTTAATTGACTTAATTGATAAATATGTTGATCTGACCCATTTATAACTCGACAAATAAATCATATAGGTTGATCCGATTATAATTTGAAGTTAATTATAATAAATCCAAATATATTTAATTCGAGTGACTGACTTAACAGATTCAATCATATATTGCTGAGGCTTAATCGGCATCCCTCTTGTAATTTTGACTAAGGGTTCCATTCACAAGGAAAGGGTAGCCTTGCTCAAGGGTGGTCTCCCATGCTCCATCATGTTGCAAAGGATAAATCATATCCCTACTCCATGACCCTCAACTTATATCTCCTTCTTTTTTTTTTTTTTTTTTTTTTACCTGGAAAACCCTTAATATATTCCTGTAGTTCAATCCCTGAACACGATGGACAAAAGCATATCTCCAAAGGACAAACGAGAGATTTTGGATCTTGGACCTACTCCCCCAATTAAAGTTCATAGTTTTGTATGGGTTTCGAATGTGTTTATTTCAGAAAATAATATCCAGGAAAAAAACACCAACCAATAAGATCCTGTCTCTCCCTTAAACACGCCAAACAATCGCCGTCACCAGATTCACTACTAACTTCACGTACTTCCTCTTATTGCTGATCTCCCATGCAAATCCATGCATCATTGCATGACCCAACTCAAACAGGACACCTGTGGATGTAGTCCTTCCATGAATTATCATGGATTATCCGGATCCATCCACGAATCTCCGAGCGCCCGCCACACCACCCTGCCGGCTTTGAACCCGGTCCCCAACGCCAGCATCCACATCCGGTTGCTGGCCTTTATCTACGAATTTTTTTTTTATAAAATTAATATTATTTATTTTATATCACTATTAAATTAAATTATTATAATAAATAAATAATTTTTAAAATTTTAAATTATTATAGGATTAATTTTAGATGAAAAAAATATTAGTTTAAAAAATAATTCGTTAATTTTGATCTAATTCTAATCCCAAATCAAATAGTACTTATATAATAATCTTGTAGCTTGCAAGATCAATATTTAATGAAGAACAGTACAGGATTATTCAAAAAAAAAAAAAAAGAAGGATCAACATACCAACGAATTGGATCATCGATTTTATCCGATTTATTTTATTTTGAATTAAATTTGGATAAATAATATTTCAATTTGAAAAAAAAAAGTCTAATTTGTTGAAAATCCTACCTAAAATGAAAATCTTCAAATCAATGTCTTAAATTTTGATTAAAATTAAAATTTTTGACTAAAGCATATTGTTTTGTTTGATATTAAGATGAACTATAATCATATTTTTGGCTCGATTATTTGTCACCGGGTTGCGTTGGTATTTGTTTTGGAGCTCGAAATTACAAACAAAATCTCGAATCTTGAATCAAATATATAGTCAATAGAAATAATTTTTATAAAAAAAAATTATGGTCAATAGTTTCGCATTTTTGGGCAAACATTCGCATAAAGTAGACTTAGGTTGAATTTTGGAGGTGACCTCCTCTTCTAATAGCACAGATTCAAATCCTGTCAAACTCCAGTCAGATCCGACCCGAAAAAATTTTCAGATTCACAATGGCACAGATTGGGTCGGCTTATCGGGTACCCGCTCTCACAATAAGTCACTTTCCGGGGTCCGAAATCTGGGCTCCGTTACTCTTTTTTCTGAATTAAATTTGTTTCGGTCGGCGAGAACGGGGGCTCACACAGATTTTTTTACATGCAATCCAGAAATTTACGTTATTCGCAACAAATTGTTCTCGATTTTAATATTTACCAATAATTTCTTTTGAAATTTATTACCTGTTATTATTTAATTAAAATTTTGATAAAAAAATTTATATTTTACTCTTTATAAATTTTTATTTAAATTTTGAAAATTTTTAACTAATCATTCCTCACCCTTTTTTTTTTCAAATATTTCCAAATAAATTTTTCTTAAAATTTTAAATTATAATTTTAATATTTATAAATTTATAAATAAACTTCTCAAATATTTTTATTTATAAATAAATTTAAATTTTATTATTTTTTTAAATAAAAATTTATAAAAAAATCTTCTTGAAGGTTTTTTTTTAAAATTTTATGGGAGGATTAATTTTTTCCATTAAAAATTTTTTAATTTTTTTTTCAAAAAATCATAAATTCAATATTTATATGTTTATAAATAGACCTTCTAAATATTTTTATTTATAAATAAGTCCAAACTTTATTTTTTAAAATAAAATTTTATAAAAAGGGCTTTTAAGGTTGTAGAATTTTATAAAATTTTAAATTACAAGTTTAATATTTTTATATTTATAAATCGATCCTTAAAATATTTTTATTTATAAATATTTATATTTTATTATTTTTTCAATAAAATTTTATAAAAAAGACTTTGAAAATTTTAAATTTTTATAAAATTTTAAATTACATGTGTAATATTTATACATTTATAAATACATCCCTCAGCTATTTTTATTTATAAATAAATTAAAATTTTATTTTTTAAAATAAAATTTTATAAAAAGGTCTTAAAGATTTTAAAACTTACAATTTTAAATTACAGGTGTTTGAGGTGATTTTTATCACATTTAAATTTTAATTAAAATATAATTGAAATTAAGACTTATATGTTATTAAATTATGGCTTAAATATAGGTCTCAGTCAAAATTAAATTACATCCAATTTGGCAAAAAATTGAGCTTAATTTGGATATGAATTCTTAAGAAATTCGGACTTAAACTAAAGTGACATGAGTGGCCTGGATATTTGGACCCAAAATTGAACTCCAAATTCATCTAAAATCTGAACTAAAATGACAAAATATAAAAATTTTACAAATAAGTCTTTGGACTAAATAAATCTTCATAAATGGGTTATTGGACATATTTTTCTTACAAATAGGTCCTTGGAATAAGAATTTTGCGAAAAATCTAACAAAATCCTAAAATTACAAATCAATGCCACAAAATTTAGTATTTGCAAATAAACTTTTCAAAAGATCAATAGTTATAATTTGATCATTATGAAATATAGGATTTGGAAATAAATCCCTCCAAAATTTTTTATTTATAAATAAGCCTTAAAATTTCAACTTTTCATAAATAAGTCCCTCAAAAAAAATTTTATTTACCAATAAATTCAAAATTTGTTCAAAAAGGACCCTAAAAGTTTTAAAATTTTATAAATAAGTTCTTTTTGCAAAAAATTCTTTAAAAATTATAAAATTATAATTTAGTTCAATTTTTTGAAAAAAATTATAAATAATCCCTATATAAATTCAAAATTCGAAATGAATATAACTTTCAAATTACTGTTATTTACAATAACAAATACTCATCTATATTATTTCATAGAGTTATCCAATCTCAAAAAGAATCACATCCATATTCATCCATGACTATTCAATCCAAACATAGCTCATCCAAAATAAATAGATAAGATCCTTATTCAAATTTGAATAAAATTTATTTCAAATCAACTCGATCTCTACAAATCTTATATAAAAATGTTAACATAAAAAAAAGAGATCAGTTAAACCACACAAAGAGAATCAAAGGTAGGATACCATCATGAAGAGATCGTTAAGGAGGAAAAAATTGAGGAACAAGGAACCAAGGAAAGAAGTGGTGAGTTTTTCAAGACTAATCTTTTTTTTTCTTTCTATACACTTCTATCCTTCTATTTTTCAGATCCTTGCTATTGTCTCCTATTCCATACCAATGCCTACAACCTTCATCCCTAGCTCGTCACCCACGTCGATCGCAGCTGTCGCCCGTGCTGGCCATAGCTACCTCCCACATGTTGGTTGCCATCCGAGCTCCACCCTCCATCGGTTCGCACTGCCCTATTGAGTTATGGGTATTTCAAACTCGGATTAGAGTTTGAGTTAAAATAGGAATCCAAAATTAGATTCGAACTTATGATTGATGTGTAATATTAGGAGTTATAATTAGAGTAAAACTCAGTCTCAATAAGAGCCTATAAATATTCTGGTAATACATAGGGTTTAGATATGGTATAGTATTGATGTTGAACTAGAGAGAAATAAAAAGAAAAGAATAGAGAAAATAGAGAGAAGAGAAAGAGAGAGTGTGTCAGCTATCGTGTGTGAGTCTTTTTAGTACTTCTCGGTGATTTTTCGTGGTGTTCTCTTAAAGATTCTCTCTAAAGGTAGAGAAATTGTCGAGGTTGGTGAAATAGTTTAGTTGAAATAAAGTGATTCATGAGCCTTCTATTGTGAATCTCAACAATTGATACGAGAGCTTAAAAGCAAACAACTAAGATGACAAAGTTTTACTTAATGTGAAGAAGTTTGATGATAAGATAAATTTTACCTTATGACAGAAGAAGATGAAGACAATTCTTATTTGTTAAGGTCTACAAAAGACGTTAGAGGGTCAAAAAAAGAGACCGACAAAGATAAGTAATGAAAACTAGGAGAAGATAGATCAAAGACATTGAATTTAATTATTTTAAATTTGAATGATGAGATTTTGTATAATGTCATTAATGAAGAGACGACGATGGACATCTAGACAAAACTTGAGAAGTTGTATATGTCAAAAAATCTCACGAACAAGTTCTACTTGAAACAATAATTGTACGAACTGCGTATGAACTAAGGTACAACTATATTACATTACCTAAATAACTTCAATAAGATTATCAATGATTTGCTAAAAGCTAATGTGAAGTTTGAAGAGAACGATAAGGCACTGATTCTCCTGATGTCTCTTTCTGTTTTGTATGATCATATTGTCACCACAATTCTTTATGATAAAGAAACTCTCAAGATGAAAAATATGATAGCTAGTCTTCTATTTAATGAGAAAAGGAGAAATTCTAATATTAATATGAAGTTTAGTAAAGGATTGATGGCTCACTAAAGAGAAAGATTAAGAGAATGTAGAAAAGATAAGTAACAGTCCAAATGAAAATTGAAGATGAAAATATAATATTATTTGTGTAAGGAGTATGGCTACATTAGACAGTATTGTTCTGAACGTGGGAAGATAGAGTCTTCCAATATGACGATAGTAATAGTAGATGATACTTCTAAGAATAGTGTAGATGGAGACATTCTTATAGTATCCACAAAAATCAGTACTTCTGATGAATGAATTTAGATTCTGGTAGTTTTATCATATTTGCTCTAAGAAATATTAGTTTATTTTTTATGAGGAGAATAAAAAGAAAGGTACTATTTGGTTGAGTGATAATTCAACTTATGAGATCGCCGGTTGGGAACAGTTCAAATCTAAATATTTGATGGAGTGATTTGTACTCTTACTGGGGTGAAGGATATCCCCAAGATGCGAAATAATCTAATTTTACTTGGTGTATTAGACTCAAAAGGATGTAATTATTTAATAAGAGATTGAGTCATGAAGGTAACATGCGATATCAAAATCCTAATGAAAGGAGAGAAGTGTGGCAGTATTTATCAATTAGTAGAGAATACCATTGTAGGGGGAGTTTTGATGGCTACAATGGTGAAGAGGAAGCATGATACTCGGAGTGATTTGATGGGAGATAAACATTCTTCTCGAGTTACTTTTACTATAGCAGTAGATACAAGTATCCGAAAGGCTTCTAAAAATATAAAACTGTAGGCATGAAGAGCGAATTTGAGGTTAGCTCAAACTCGCATCTTGCGATTAGCTGAATAAACTAATAGCTCAGGGGGAGGGGCTGGATGAGAGATGATGGCTGAAGCTTCATAATGATGGCACGCCCAAGTTCAAGCCAAGGTGAAGATTATTGAGTTTTGGGTGTCTCGAACTTGGATTATAGTTTAAGTTAAAGTAGAAATGCAAAATTGGATTCAGACTTATGATTTTGTAATATTAGGAGTTGTAATTATAGTCAAACACAGACTCAATAAGAGTCTATAAATATTTTAGTAATATATAGGGTTTAGATGTGGTATAGTATTAAGGTTGAACTAGAGAGAAATAGAGATAGAGGAGTAGAGAGAATAGAGAAAAGAGAAAGAGAGAGAATGTCGGCTCTCATGTGTAGATCTTTTTAGTGCTTCTCGGTGGTCTCTTGTGGTGGTTCCTTGTGGTATTTTCTTGGTGATTCTCTCTGAAGGTGAAAGTACTACTGAGACTTAGTAAAGGAGTTTAGTTGAAATAAGGTGATTCGTGAACCTTTCGTTGTAAATCCCACCACTATCCCACCTGAGCTTCATGCGTAGCCATTGGTTGTGTTGGCTATAGCCATAGCTGCCTCCCACAAGCTGGTCACCATTCGAGTTTCGTGCAACATGCCTTCCCTCCATCTACGCCATCATCCATCTAGCTTGCGCCTCCAGCCCCTCTCACTAGTTTGCTGCCATCTCTAGCCTACGTGGCCACCATCCCGCGCCAAGGTAGCCTCTTGGGTGTCTTGTTGCTATTCTTGGCCTGCTGCACCACTATCCCACACCAAGGAAGCTGCTTGGAGACACCGTCATCCTCTTCGCATTGCCAGGTAAGCCCCACCATAGCAGGCTTTTGTCAAGACATGCTCCTCCACCTAGCCACCTTTTCCTTTATTGCACGCCGATAGATCGGGGTTGGATTCGGCCATATTTGATAGGATCCAACTGGGATGGACTATCGAGCCATCATGTCTCGGTGAAGTTTCGAAGAAAATAGGCATGGGGTTGAGGAAGAAGGAAAGAAATAGCAAAAAAAATAAAAAAGTTGTTATGAAAAAAGACTCCCAAAAAAAAGAGAGAGAGAAGTTGAGTTAGTAAAAAAATAATAAAATGACAAAATTTAGAAAAAAGTAGAAAAAAGGATCAATCGGGGAAGAAGATTTAGAAGAAGAAGCAACTAATTCACTCCATACTCGCAGCCTCCCATAGCTTCATCTATCTTAGCCACATCTATGCCTATGCAATCACCATTTTCATGCTCACGGCCACCTGTGACTTTGCGCATTCACAAACCTGCCTTTGAACTTGCCGAAACTAGGACAGCCTTCGAGCCCACCGAACTTAGGTCAACCTTTAACCCATCCAAAACAGGTCAGCCTTCGGGCCTGCTAAATTAAACCAGGCTTTGGATCTGCCAAACTAGATCTGCCTTTGAGCTTGCCAAAACTAAGCTAGTTTTTAGGTATGTCAAACTTAGGCCAGCCTTTCGCCCTACCAAAATCAAGCTAGTCTTTTAGTCCACTAAAACCATAGACAAGTCTTCGGACTTGGCATACCTACAAGTTAGCCTTTGGACCTGTTAAACTAGACTGACCTTTGGGCCCATTGACACTATAGGTCAATTTTCGAGCCCGCTGCAACTTGGCCCACCAAAACTATAAGCTAGTTTTTGAGTCCGCCAAATCAATCCAGCTCTTAAGCTCACATTTCAATCTAATCTTCGAACTCGCACTTCTGAGCCAGCCCTTGAGCTCACACTTCTCAAACCACTCTTTAGACTCCCACTTCTAAAGTTAGCTCATAGGCTCGCTCAAAGTTATTATGATAATTCGAGGACTCTTGAATTAAGCCGAATTCAATGAACAGAATTGAACTAACTCAAATAGACTATCAAATAGATCTAAATTGATCAACTAGATAGACTAATACTCAAGTTGAACTGGACCCAATCCAAATTGAGTTAATCCAAAGTAAATTAGTTCAAACCTAACCCTAAATGGATCAAATCGAGTCAATGCGAAAGCAAATCAAGTTTGAATTAAATCATAATTGAGTTAAATCAAACTCAAAATTGAAAATCAAGTGGGACAAGAACCAAGCTGATTCTGAACTAAAACTAAGATAAACCTAAATCAACTTAAATTTGAACCAAAGTCCAAATCTAGACTCAATAAGAGTTTGACACAAGATTAAACTCGATCTGAATCAAATGAATCTAACTCAAGCCAAAATCAAGTTTTGAATATTGAATTGAATCAAATCAAACTCGGATCAAAATCAATGTTGCTCTCATTAGAGTTAATAATTAGTATTTGACAAATCTTTTTTTGAAAATCAATGCTAAGCTTGGTGAATTGAATTCATTATTGCAAATTGAATATTCATCACTAATGCCAACAATGATTTTAGGAATAAATATTTCATATGGTTCCTCCTAATTATGCTATATGGCATCAGTGCGAACCCAATTACCAAAGATTCTGGGAAGAAGAAACCTAAAGGAGTTAATGAATCATAATTCAATCAAGTTTTGAACATTGAACTGAATTAAATCAAATTTAAATTAAATTGAGTTTTGAATATTGAATTGAATCAAATTAGATTTAAAACTAAATCTAGTCTAGGTTTCAAATCAAATTGAACTAAGGTAAATTTGAACTCACTTAATAAATCTACCATAATGCCTTAATCAAACGAAGTTACTACCTACTCTTATCAACTATGAAAATACTTCAAATAACAAAGTTATCGCCTACGTCTTATTGACGAATGGACACACTTCAAACAATCAAATCGAACTAACGTGAGTTTGAACTCGTTTAGTCAGTTAGCTATAATATCTTATTCAAACAAAGTTATTACCTATGACTTATCAGTTATGAAAATATTTCAAACAACAAAATTATCAAAAATATGTCAAACAACAAAATTATCGCCTATGTCTTATTGGCTATGAAAATACTTCAACCCCAAAATTATTACTTATGCCTTATTAGCTATCAAAACACTTTAACCCCAAAGTTATTACCTACACCTTATCAGTTATGGAAACACTTCAAATAACAAAGTTATCGCCCTACGTCTTATTTGCTATAGAAACACTTTAAACGAAGTTATCATCTACACTTTATCAATTATGAAAATACTTTAAGTAATGAAATTATCGCCTACACCTTATAATTGGGGGAGCCAAAAAAGTATCAAACTAGATTAATATAGTAAACCGAATACCAAACCATCCCAAAAACTTAAGCTCATGAGATATGGGTCTTTTTCACTTTACATATTGGACTCTATCTATTCAATATCCGATGTGAGATTAATTCATCACACCTGATATTATAACAATCGTCTTCTTTAGGTGTGATTTGACCACATCAATTTTAACACTTTTAACGAAAAACTTTTTTACTCGACTATTTCCACCGTGTCATCCATACTAACAAGTTTTTGTCTCATTTTTTTTGAAGAGAGACTAACATGTGATTCAATTTAATCGCATCTTCACGATAATTTCGGTCTTAAGAATTTGCATAGCTTTGAACCTGAAGCTTCAATACCACTTGTTGGGGGAGCTGAAAGAGTGATACCAAACCATTCCAAAAGTTTAATCTCATGGGATATGAACATTTTTCACTATATATATTGGACTATATTTATCCAATATCCGATATGGGATTAATTCATCACACTTGATATTATAACACCTTATCGGCTATAGAAGCATTTCAAACCATAAAGTTATTACCCACACTTTATTGGCTACAGAAAAACTTTAAATTAAATGAAGTTATTGTCAACGCCTTATTGGCTAGCGAAAATACTTCAAATCACAAAGCTGTTGTGAAACTCAAAGCTATCAAAAATACTTCAGGCTAATCTGGACAAGCCGTTGGTAATATCATTTAATGAAATTATTGTCGAAACTCAAAGTTGTTGAAAACACTTTGAACTCCTCTCACCATTTTTTATGTCCTACCGAACGATACCACTAAAGCAAATCATCAACATCCATCAATGGTCGAATTAGGACCTACTTGAACTAGACTCCACACGGTCTAGCAAATAACGAGCTCTTCCCATACCCTTTATTATTTTTATCATTTATGCATTCAAATTTATTAAAATGTAAAGTGAGGATAATGCCCTTCCTTAACTCATGTCGCTCTTTTTCAAAATTAATCAAATTATATTTTCTTCTTTTCTTTTGTATCTCTATTTTATTAGTTAGATTTCTCACTCTAGAAGGTTCTTGATAATTGTCTAAGTAATTAATAACGGGGGCTTGTGTCTATTAAAAATCATGTTTGCATAACACCCGATTATGCATTCAAACCATCATATTTTTAATTTATTATTTCGAGATTACTCGTTAGGATCTTCACTATCTTGGGTAGTCAATTTTAATCTCACAACAAGTTTAATATTTGTATATTTATAAATAGGCTATTCGAATATTTTTATTTTATAAATAAGTCCAAATTTTATTATTTTTAAATAAAATTTTACAAAAGGGACCTTAAATATTTTAAAACTTTACAAATAAGTCCTTATAACTAATTTTATAAAAAAAAATTAATTTTTTCAAAATTATAAATTAGCACTTGAAATGAAAATTTTACAAGTAAACTCTTATATTTTGTGGTTTCATATAATACTATAATTTTAAATTTTGTATAATTTCATCTAACATATCTCATCTACATCCAAATTGAAATTTAAATATTTATATGGGTAAATGTGATCTAATTTTAATTTTAAAAATGATAAAATTTAGACTTATTTATAAATAAAAATATTCGAGGGGTTTATTTATAAATATATAAATAAAAATTTGTAATTTAAAATTTTAAAATCTTCAAGTTTCTTTTTGTAAAATTTTATTTTAAAAATGATAAAATTTGAACTTATTTATAAATAAAAATATTCAATGGGTCTATTTATAAATGTATAAATATTAAACTTACAATTTAAAATTTTAAGTTGTAAAACCTTCAAGGTCTTTTTTGTAAAATTTTATTTAAAAAATAATAAAATTTAGACTTATTTATAAATAAAAATATTTAAAAAATTAATTTATAAAAATTTTAATATTAAACTAAAATTTTAAGTTTTAAAACCTTCAACGTCTTTTTTATATAATTTTGTTTAAAAAATGCTAATATTTGGATTTATTTATAAATAAAAATATTCGAGGAGTTTATTTGTAAATGTACAAATATTAAACTTGGAATTAAAATTTTAAATTGTAAAACTTTCAAGGATCTTTTCGTATAATTTTGTTTTAAAAAGAAAAACTTTGGACTTATTTATAAATTAAAATATTTAAGTGGTCTATTGTAAATATATACATATTAAAATTATAATTTAAATTTTATGAAGGATTTAAATAAATCCTTCATAAAGTTTTAAAACCTTCAAAAAAAATTTTAAAAAATTTCATTTAAAAAATAGTAAAGTTAGATTTATTTATAAATAAAAATATTTGAAGATTTATTTGTAAAAATTTTGGAGAAAGAGTGAAGTATGAGAAATAAACAATTTTAAGAGTTTAAATGAAAATTTATAATGGATAAAAGAGAACATTTTTGCTAAAATTTTAATTAAATGATAATTAGGAATACAGATAATAATTTATTATTATGAAGATTTTTATAAATAGAATAAATTTTGAGAGATTATAAGTAAAAATTTGTTTTATTATTTTTTTTTCGTCCTTTCCTCCATTTTTTCGATCGGTCAGTGAAATCCAATACTTTACTTTTTATCTCAATTTTTTTAAAAAATTTTGAAAGCTAGGTTTTGGCTCGGATCAGTCAGGATTTGCGTGATTTCGTAAGTTTTCAATCCGATTTTCTCTTTTTCTTTAGCTACATTAATTTTGTCCGCCGTTGATTCCAGCTGTTACTCTGATGAGAGTTGTGTTTTGGAGATTCGAGGATTTATTTGCTCCGGATTCTTTGGGTTTATTTAGTGGAAATGCAGCGGGCTTGAGCTCCGGTGAAGCCTTCTCTGGAGCGTTAGGGCTTCTATGTAGCCGGTTACTGTTGTTTGGATGCATTTAGTGAGAATTTGGAGTTAAAATGCAATATCTAGCCCTTTTTTTGGGGCTTCTTCAATGTGTATTTGAGGGCACAGCGAACCGAGTTGTGTTTGTTTTTTCTTGAATTTTTTGATGTTGATATATTGTTGGAAACTGCAGAAAAATAGCTAGTGGAGTCAATTTCGCTTGTGTTTGTATAGAGTTTGAGTAGAAATTCACTGAATTGTGTTGTTGTTGTAGGTCTCGAATTTGGAGATTTTGAAATTGTTAGGATTGTCTGGCAATGGATTAAAGTAGACCAGGAAAGAAAATGTATGTTGGTGGACTAGCTTAATCAGCAAAAAATTCATGCCCAGCTACTCTTCCTAGCATCTGTCTCTTGTCCCTCCGGATTTTTGGTTTCTACCCACTTAGCAAACCCACAAGCTGTGCTAATATCCTGTTCTTGAAGACTTTGGAAAAAGGATTATCCTTATTCATAATGTTATTTGACATTTCCTCAATTGGTAATGAGCATTTATGTACTTATCTCAGAAGTTTTCCATTGATGCTCGCCAAATTTTATGCACAGGCGCGCAGGGCATTCTATGCACGAGCACTGCTTCGAGGCAGGAAAATCAGGCATTCTGGGATTGGCTTCGCAAGTAGTACAAAACTTTGCCATGTAAAGGCCGAGACTCTGGTAAAAATGTTTACGAATGCTTACCTTTGGGTGTTTTTCTTTAGCTTCTATCTTCATCACCTGCTGCCAAGCCTCTGCATTTCCAGTGTGGTGAAGGAGAGCCAAATTCAATCTTCACCTGGCTGGAGCGATGGACATCTTATCGTGTCTGGAAGCCAGTACCACTACTGCAAAAGCCTAACTGACTCTAAACCTCAGACAAAGAAGAACAATTATGCAATGGAAAGTGAATCAGGTCGATCAAAACGTATCAGCTGGAGGACTTCAACTGCCAGCACTGAATCTGTTCAGGCCAATATCAGCTCTGAACCTGAAAAACTAATACGGAACTCGAGAAAAGTTTATAGTAATGCTGTTGACTCAGCGCAAGAACATCCACAAAGTGAACTTGAAAAGGTTAACCGCAAATTCAGGAAGGCATCTGCTCTCACCACTACAGATGCTTCCAATCAGCCAAATCTAAAGAGTGAAAAAGTAAACCAAAGCCTGAAAATGTTTCCTCTCCTGAAATTCTAGGTCGTGGGTTAGGAGCCGTTTGGATTGATTCCAAATTTAGAATTGTAGAATCAAGAAAATTAGATAATTTCAGTATTTGGATGAGTATTTTCTGTATGGAATTGAGATTTGGTCAATTCATAAATTCTAAAATTCTGTTGTTTGGTTAACAAATGGAATTGATTAATTTCATTAATTTATTAAATTCTTGTGTTTGGTTGATGTGGAAATTAAAAATTAGCATATTACACAAAATAATAATTTATATGTAAATTAATACAGAAATATAATAAAGTTAATATAAAATTTGGTAATTTAATTTTCACAATTAATAAAATTTTCTAATGAGTTGCACAAACGAAGAGTTATATAAATATATGTTAACTAATTATTATTATTTAATATAATAATATTATTTTCATGTAAAATAATTTTTTAAACAAAAAATAGTTTCTTTTTGAAAATATTTTATTTGTAAATAATTAGAAAAGTATAATAATGTTATTATTAAATATATAAAAAAATTTAAAATAATAAATATTTTTAAAATGTCAAAAAATAGCAGGTTATGTAAGTAAATTATAATCAATTACAAATTTATTTAATATAATTTTGTGATTATCTTGTCAAATAATTGTTAATAAACATAGAAAATATATACTTATTTTTTAAAAATAATTTATTTGTAAGTAATTTGAGAAATAAAATAATTTTAATTTTGAAATTATTGAAATAATTTTAAAAATTAACAAGATTTTACAAAAAGGTCCAAAAATAAAGGGCTATATTATAAAAATTCAATTTCACTATATGTATGAATATCATAATAAATATTAAAATGATTTGTATATACTACAAAGATAATTTAATATATTAATAGAAAAGACAACTTAGTAGGTTAATACAAAAAATCACTTAGTAGATTAATACAAAAGACCACTTAGTGGGTTAATACAAAAGACAGTTTAGTGGATTAATACATCATTTAATTTAACAGATTATTATAAAATATGTAACTACATATTTATATCATTCATAAACTCCTGAAGCCACTCAATTTTAGCCTCATCATTCATACCATCAACAAATGTCATGCCATCAACCTCGTCCTCATGTAAATGCCTACATGCAAGTTTCAGAAAATCAGTACTAAATCGTTCCCCCTCGAACCTCATCAAAGTTGGATACACGGTTTTTTTCCAAAAATCTTTTCCGGCTACTCGAATGGCGTATGCAACATCACGCATGCCAATCATCAACTCTTTTATCATCATCTAATCAATAATTTTCTCCTTTCGCTTACGTGACAGCACCAAAAATGAAGAGCACTCTTAGGAGCACTGTAAAACCACAAGAGAAACGATAAATATTTATTTTCCTTCAATTTTTTACAAAACTCGAGATCATGCAAGCATAACTACATCCAATTAGGAAACCATCAAACCCCTCTCCAATGCTAAAAAGTAAAGATCACGGAAGAATAAGACCAGCAAAAATTAAAAAAAGGGTTTCTAAATGCACCTCCTAGCCAAATGCAGAAAAAGCAAAAGGCTTACGAGAGACACATATTCCCAATGAAGCCTGTACCAAAAGCCAGTGTTAAGATGAACCCCACAGTGATATCCACTAGCATAAAGAATAAGGAGAGCACCGACAAATAAAATCCAATAAAGTTGGGCATTGGAATCTCATCAATGGCTACGGTCACTACAATCATCCCAATTCTCCAATGTATGATTCACAAATTCCATCTTAAGCACAAACATAGAACATATTCGACACAACACTCGCTCAAAAACAGAGAGAAATCCGACAAATGCATCGACTCATAGGCGCACCATACTAAAGAAAAATCAACTTTTTTCTCATGCGCACCAGTTAAAAACCACATATTTACCATGTACTTCGACTCTAGCAACAATCAAGCATGTCAAGAACAAAAATAACGCACCGGTGGAAACAAAAGAACTTTGACCTTGATGTTGGTGAGGAGCACGGGAGACTCAAGCAGAGCCGAGGGGCTGAAGCCGGGGGGGGGGGGGGGGGGGGGGGTGAAGGGATGGTGAGGCTCGAGGTCTGCGAGATCGGGAGCTTAGCCGGAGACATCGACTTGTACCTAGCTCCGGCGAGCACCTGAACCCTAGGATCCAGTGGGGGGGGGGGGGGACCTCTCGAGCGACTCCTCCTCCGATACAGCACCATTCCGAGGGCCGAGACCGTCGAATCAGAGCTTCGGCGGCCGGGAAACTGGTTCCGAATCTCTCGACGGAGTAGCGCCGAGAGAGAGGAAGATGACTTGAGAAGGGGAGTTGACACGAAGGCTCACCGCGGAAGGCACAAATCGAGCTCCTCAACGCAGGGCGCAGTCGAGCAAAAAGACGAGCGGAAATGAGATTCTCGCTCCCGCGTGGGAAATCACTGGGAATTCAGTGGTGGAACCCACGCCAATTCCTGGTGTCTTCCCCACTAAAACGCAACCAAAACGCAGAGAATTCAAAATCAAAATCCAGAGCGGTTGGGAATCAGCCGATTCTTTTGATTTTGGGATATAAAATTGAATAAAATACAGTAATACAAGAAATTAACTCTCAATTTCTTCTTTTCTCCCGATTCCGAATTTCAAACGGTTCCTTAGAGCATTCTGAAGCAAAGGCAAAGAAAGATTTTTCACCTGCTGCAGAGAGAAAGCCCGATGTCGAAGTTGCACAGAAATCAGAGGCAAAAGATGGGGCAGTTGACCTGTCAATTGAGCGTTGTCCTGCAGTAGAAGCAAATAAACTCCATCGTACTGATGAAGAGGAGTACGCCTCTAGTATGAATGGAAATGTGCCCTCTAAGGAAGAGCAGAGTTATCACGAGAACCACAATAGCAGCAAGAACAGGGCTTCATTCTCAGCCAGATCCGAAAATGCAGAGAATGGTTCACTAAACACTCCAGCATTGCCATGCTATACGACAACAACTGTGTCTGCAAACGCAAAGTTTCGAGACCAGAATTCACCAATATGTAGCTCTGAGACAGTTGACAACAACAGCTTAAGCTCACTGACAGTCTCTTCCATCTAGCAACGGAAAGTTGAGCGCAAACTCACCCCTCATACGGGGACTGGTTCAAGCTAGCGGCAAGGGGATGATTAGAAGTGATAGAACTTTATTGCAATGTAGGGATGCAAATGGCAAGAACCCCAACTTTTCTTAAATTCTCCTGCAATTTTGAAATTTTATTTTCACTCACGGTGGATACATACTTGGCTTGAAATGTTCCTATTTTTTAGTCTTCTGAAAAATCTTCTTTTTCGGCCAAATTTTTTAGCAGTTCATTTATTTTCTTGTGAGGAAGATGGAAGCATCTGAGCTCATTTTCTTTCTCTTGGTTTTTTGGGATTGATCTCTATAGATGGTCCTGGAGATTTTCTGAATTTGCATCTTGCCCTCAGGGAAAACTTAAGCATATTTGGTTGAAGTTATTATCAGCAAACTGATAAATTATTTTCTAGAATTACTTTTTACATCATATCTGAAAGCAATCTCTCCGTTACGCTTGAAGAAACGTCTTTGTTTTAGTTTTTCGTCTCTAAGTAGACTGGTGATCTCATTCTTCCGTATCCTTTTGTCATTCTTTCCTTCAGAAAGACCCATTCAAGTAGAATGGAGAAGGCGAATTCGTTGAAATGAGTAACTCCAGGTGGAAGTTTAGTTCGTGATCTGCTTGCATCCATTTGACTTAATTGTTTGTTTTGTGGTGTAAAGTTTTATTGTAATTCTCAACCTGGTCGATGAACAACTGGGTTGTGGTGTGCTTCCCTTCGCTGTCATTCTTGTGCCTGTACAACAGCCAACCACAGCGCATTGTATTTGGTATTGTTCTTTTAACTGTTGTAAGATTACGTACTCTGAGAATTAATTAAATGAATCTTGTATTACCGTGATGTTAATATGTCAATATTTGGTCTTGTTTATATGTTATTTATCCGTACGAAATTCTACTGCAAACTTTGAACCATTTTGGTAGCCGTTATTTGGTGGTTGTTTAAAAAGGATCAATTACATATAATTGCTTAAAGTTTTTTCAAATCACATATTTCTCATTCAAATTTTAAAAATTATAAGTAACTCCTTTGTTAAATTTTATTTTTTTTCAAACTTAAGTATTTATTTTTTCTTGAATTACTTGATATAGGGGCATAACTGAGTTGAGTCAGCTTAAATTTAAATTTCAAAAATTAATTTTAATAATTGTTTTAACTAATTCATATTAAAATAATTCTTATGATTTTTTAAATTCGAAGGAAAAGTATATAATTTATTAAAATTTTAAAAAGTTATATATAATTTTTAGTTTTGAGGAAAAAAATAATTTGATAAGATTTTAAAAAGTTATATATAATCTATTCACTTTAGAGAAGAAATATATAATTTGACAAGATTTATGCAATTTTAAATAGTTGCCTAATTTTATTGACAAATTTTTCTATATTTTATAGTAAAAAAATACAATTTGTTAGGTCTTCGTTTAGGTAATCGGTTCAGGTATTTTGGAATTTTACTGCTTAATAATACCGAAAGCCCCTAGTACTCTAGTAGTTTGGGACTAATTCAAATTTAGTTCAATTAACTAATTTTAAGTAAAAATAATTACAAAAATTTATCAAAAAAGTTATGAAATTTTCTAAAATTTCCAATCAATCCTTCACATTTTTGAAATTTCTTATCAGTTTCTGAAAGTTTTTGGAATTCAAAGTTTTTGGAATTCAAAATCAACTCCTAAAACAACTAACTTTCTTAACATAGATATGAATTTATCATTATTTACAAATATTTTACCTTATAATCTCATATATAAATAGTTTAAGTATTATATATGAAATAAAATATTTATATATAAGATATAATATTTATAAGTAATGATAAACTCACTTTTTTATTTAGAAAATTAAGTACATTTTAAATTTTAATTTTTTTGAATTAATAAGAATTTTAAAAAATATGAGATACTAATTAGAAATTTCAGAAAATTTGAAAAAATTTCTGGTAATTTTCCTGAAAATTTCAGGAATTTCAGAAAACAGTTTGGGACTAATTCAAATTAGGTTAAATTAACTAATTTTAAATTAAATTTAAATTTAAATAAAAAAATATTATTATAATAATTATCGAGTTTTTGAGTTTTAAAATAAACGGAGCTAAGCGATTTGTCCTCTTGTCAGAAGTCTAGTCCGGACTCTGACGAAGTATTCGCATCGGAGGGCAGATCCATGACCATGAGCTTACGACTGACCCAACACTTGAAAAGCCGTGCTCCAGTACTTGTTTGACACTTGGTCATGAGATCCTGCTCGTACTTGAATGGAACAGCGCCTCGTCTCTCTCTTACATTCCGCTCTACACTTCAACCAACTCCAGCAAATCCACTCCCTCGTAATCACCTCCCACTCCTTCCTCACCCCTCTCCTCGTCAACTATCTATCCCACCCCTCAGCCATCTCCTACGCCCGCTACCTGTTCGACGAAATTCCCCAACCAGATCCCTACTTCTGCAACTCCATCATCTCCAACTACTCCAAGCTCTCTCTTCACCCCCAGGTCCTCCAAACCTTCTTCTCGGCTCACCGGAAGGGAACAAACATCACATTCTTCTCAATTCCCTCCTTTCTCAAGTCCTGCACCTTGTTGGCCGCAGTCACGGAAGGAAAGCAGGTTCACTCGCTTGCTTTGACTCGTGGATTTTGCTCCAATGTCTACGTGCAGACTGCTTTGATAGATTTCTACTCTAAAACGGGAGACTTGGATTCTGCTAGGAAGGTGTTTGATGAGACATCGGTAAAGGATCCTGTTCCCTGCAACTGTTTGATATCCGGGTATTCGAAGTCGGGAGATGTTGAAGGCGCTCGCTGGCTTTTTGAGATGATGGAAGAGAGGACATCGGCCTCGTGGAATTCAATTATATCTTGCTACGTGCATGCTAGTGATCCAGTTGAAGGGCTGAGATTGTTTGAGAGGATGCAAAATGAGAATGTAAGGCCGAACGAGATGACCCTTGTCACTGTTCTGTCCATTTGCGCCAAGCTGGGTGATTTAGAAGTGGGTTTGAAAGTCAAGAAGATAGTAGATGCTCATGGTTTGAGCACGAACATGATTGTCTGCACTGCTTTATTAGAGATGTATGTTAAATGTGGAGCTGTCGACGAGGCCCGCCAAGTGTTTGATCAGATGAAACATCGGGATATCGTGGCATGGGGCGCCATGATTGCTGGATATGCTCAGAATGGGAGATCGAGTGATTCTCTGGAGCTTTTCGAGAAGATGAGACAGGAGAACATTGTTCCTAATGAGGTCACACTTGTGAGTGTGTTGTCTGCGTGTGCTCAGTTGGGCTCCGTGGAAGTAGGAGAACAGATAGGGAGCTACATAGAGAGCAAGGGGTTTGCATCTGGCATATATGTCGGCTCTGCATTGGTTGACATGTATGCTAAGTGTGGGAAGATTGAAAGAGCTTGTCAGGTGTTTGACATGATGTGTCAGAGGGATGTTGTTTCTTGGAACTCCATGATTGGAGGACTCGCAGTTAATGGATTTGCAAAGGATGCAATTGATCTATACAAGAAGATGAAGAATGAAGGGCTCAAACCAAATGAGGTGACTTTTGTTGGATTGCTAACTGCTTGTGTGCATGCTGGTTTAGTCGATAAAGGCCGTTGGTTCTTCAACAGTATAAAACAGGAATATTGTATTGTGCCAAAGGCTGAGCATTGTGCTTGTATGGTCGATCTTTATTGTAGAGCAGGTAGACTGGAGGAAGCTTACAAGTTCATTTGTGACATGGAAGTGGAGCCCAATGTGGTTATTTGGGGAACACTTTTGAATGCTTGCAGAGTTCACTCCAGCATCGAGCTTGCAGAGCTGGCAATGGAGAAGCTGTTAATGTTGGAGCCCAATAACTCTGCAAATTATGTTCTGCTTTCGAACATCTATGCTGATGCTGGTATGTGGGAAGAGGCCAGGAGAATGCGAAATTTTATGCGGAAAAAGGATGTGCAGAAATTGGCTGGATATAGTTGGATAGAATTGGATGAATCAGTGCATAAGTTTCTGGTTGGAGACACATCTCACCCAAGGTCTGATGAGATTTATAATGTTGCTGATGGATTAGGGTTGCAATTGAAGTTGGTTGACTCCACTCCAACCTGTGATTTAGAGCTTCTCGACCCTTTCTAGTTGATGCCTGCAACCTTCTCAATGAAGCCTTGAAATGAAGCAACAACCCTGATGCTTGCTTTCACGCTTAACACAACTACACAAAACAAGGTGATTAAGATGCTTGCTTTCAAGCTAACACAACTGCACAAAATAAGGTGATTAACCATCGTATATTTTTCATTTGGTTAATTTTTCCCAATACCTCCTTAGTTCTCGCAAGCTCGCTAACTTCTTTGTATTGTATATGCATTTAAAACTGTATGTGTATTTAAGAGTTTTTTGATATGCAACATCAAAGAAATCTCGAGGGTTTTTTGATTCTAGGATTTTCTGCAAATGAATTTTTTTTTCTTTTTTTGATGTGCAATCCATTACGCAAGAAAAGAGAAACAAAAAAGTTGCACTTCCTGATGTCCATACTTGTATAGGTCCTTCAGTTTTTCATACTCTATTTACTGTTCTAATGGCTTTTTACGATATCATGAACAAAAGTTGGTTTGTTGACAGTAATAGTTATTCCGAACGAGATATTTTGATTTTTGAGACAATCTTCTCTGCTGATTAGTTCATTTAGAAGTATTTATATTGTCTTATTTTCAGGTATGGTTTCTTTGAACAAGCACCTGCTTCATCTTCATCTTTGTTTTTGATTTTCCATTCAAGACTGCATCTTCTGCTGGTCTACATCCAACTGCATCTTCTGAGAAGTAGCATGCGGGACCATCAATCCCAATCGAGTTATTATGCTAAAAATCCTTTTAAAGAGGGTGTTAGAGTCACTGTTTGTGCACTAATCAAAGGTTTATATCATTAGCTTATCAACATCCAAAATTACTGCTCTTGCTGTTCTTATTCTTGGTTAGTTTAACGATGATCAAAGGTCCATCAATCTCAATCGACAGTGACGATATGAATGCAATGGGTCATTTGCAATAAATTTGAATATCAGGGTTTAATTGAAAATAGGTCAAAGCAGGGGGTTATGTGGGTATGTACAAATAACGTGAAATTTAGGGGTTATGTTGTAAAAATCCATTTACAGATTAGATTGGAAAATCGAACTCCAATAAAATCTCCTTTCCTTATTATTTGCCGCGTGGTAAATTTTATTAAAATAGTTTATTTATAATTATAATTGCCATGCAGGATGCCAAACACCAGGGCAATGGTGGAAACGATTCGATTTTCACCAATTTTGTTTTAGTTTTATTTGTATAAGGCCTGGTCCTCGTGCCGGCCTTTGTGCTCGCATTTGTACGTTCATGTCGACCTCACGCCCTAGTTGGCCTTGGGTTCGCGCCTGCTTTGCACTTACACTTGCGCCCACGTCGACTTGGCCCTCACATCGGGTGTGCCACCTCGCATGTTCATCAACTCTATGCTGCTTCCACTCGTGGAGAGAAGGAAAGAAGAGAAAAAAAAAATAGTATAAAAAATAAATAATAAAATTTTGAGGAGTTAAATTATAAAATTATAAAGAGTATGAAAAAAATTTTGGTGAAAATTTTAATTAAAATTTGAAAAGTATTTGTTAATAAATTTGTAAGAAAATTATATTTTTTAAAATTGTTTAAAAAATTATGACTTATGTGAAAATTAGGAAGTAAATCAATAATCTTAAAATAAATAAAGTTATTATTATTTTTTTGGATCTTCGATATATAGTTATACTTTAGATATCACTATCACGAGATCGCACAAATCTAATTGTATTTGCTCGTATGCCTATAAATACTCATTCTGATCGTTTAGGTATTGAATTTGTAATTTTACACCCAAATATTTCAAACATAATTAATGATGATTATAATGATGATGATAATGATGATAATTAATTGTATTACATTATAATTAATAGATTATATATGTGTTAAGTAATAAATTATTAAAATTCATATTAACTATCATATTATTTCTTGTGTATTTTTATTTTTTATACAATAATATATAAAAATAGATTATATAAGTGATTAACTATCAAAATTAATTTAAATTAATTAAAATAATATTTAATCATATGGTAAAATTAGTTATAAATTTTTTTAAATTTTTTAAATTTTTTAAATTTTTTAAAAAAATTTAAAAAATTTTATCATATTTTTAATTTAAAGTCAAAATACAATTAAAATATAGTCAAACTCTAGTCAACACATAATTAATAACTAAAAAAAATTTTTGACCGAAATCGAAACGAAAATGATTTTGGCCAAAATGACTAAAATGGTAAAAACGTATTGATTTTTTGGATGTCGAAATCGAAATCAAAACCGAAACTCAAAATCTTGAGATAAACTATTAATTAATTTTTTTAAAAAAATTCAAGTGGAGATTGTGATATGGATTCTTTATAATACAATACAATGGCATTCCAGTCTTTTCAGATCCAATAAGCTCGTACTTTGTATACCATGGTTTTACGTTTCGGCCGAAATCAAACCGTTTACTGTTCATTACTGTTCATCTTTACTAACAAGCGTGGGCGGGAGCTCGCCGGGCGAGCGTTCGGGCGGGAGCGCACGCTGGCAAGTGCGCGGGCTCGAGCTCGCGCGGGCTCGCATGTGCGGGGGACAAAGAAGAGAAGAAGAGGAGAGAGGAGGAGGAGGAGAGGAGGAGGAGGAGGAGGAGGGGGAGGAGGGGGGGAGCTCGTGCCAGCTTCGTGTCCGAGCCTAAGGGCCCTACGCACTCGCTTGTCTACTACCTTCTCTCGCCTATCTTGCGCCCTCACCGACCTGACCCGTACTCCCGTAAACTGAGGTCGGTTTTACACTAGAGCCAGTGCTATCGCCAATTTGATTTCAACGTTCTTATCGATTTCTGTCAGATACTATTCACGTACATAATATTATTTACGTAATTATTCATTATTTGTAAAAATTTTTAAACATATTATAATTTTTTAATTTGAAATTAAAAAATAATTGAAATAAAGTTAAATTTTAGTCAAAATATAATTAATAAAAAAATATTTTGGTTGAAACTGAAATGAAAATGATTTTAATCAAGACACGTTGATTTTTTTGTTCACGTGCATGTGTGAATGGTCGTTCCACCAAAAGTAAAGGCAAAAAAAATTTGTGTCGGTCTTATCCCTATGTGAATCGCTGTCACGAGATTGTGCAGAGGTAGTTATTCTTGTATATCTATAAATGTTTATATGGATCGTTCAGATACTGAATTAATAATTTCACATCCAGATGTTTTAAACTCAAATGATGATGATGATAATTAATTGTATTACATTATATTTAATAAATTATGTATATATCAATTATATTTTAATAATAAGTTAAATTTGTTTATGTTAATTTTTATTTTTTTAATCATATTCATATTATTTCTCATATATTATTTCCAAACTCAACTGTAGATGATTATGATAATTAGTTGTATTATCTTAGAATTTATAAATTATGTATGTGTGAAGTACATTTTAATGAAAAGTTAAATATATTTATGTTAATTTTTAACTTTTAATCATATTCATATTATTTCTTGTATGTTTTTTTAATATACTAATATATATTAAAAGTAGACTATATCAGTGACTAACTATCAAAATTAATTTTAATTAACTAAAATAATATTTAATATTATAATAAAATTAAGTATAAATTTATTTCTAATTTTACAAATTTTTTAAAAATATTTTATCGTATTTTTAATTTGAAGTTAAAATATATTTAAAATATAATTAAATTCTAATCAATATTTAATTAATAATTTTAAAAAAAATTTTAATCGAAATCAAAACGACCAAAAACAGTCCAAACGATCGAAATGTATTTATCTCACTGCCCGATACCGAGATCGAAACCGCATCCAAAAACTGTATACTCGTGCCATGTCTCCTTCTTTGTTTTCGCTTCGCCACCGCGCGGGCGCGAGGCAAGCAGATCGAGGAGCTCGAACATTCTTCTTCATCTACTCCTCCTCTCCGATCTCGATGGCAATGGATCACCCGCTGCGCCGCCGCCCGAGCTTCTTATCCCTGGTCGACGCCCTCCTCCGCAAGAATTTCAACCTTCAGGTTTCGATTCATCTCTTTCTCGCTTGATCCCCACGCGGTGTAAAGTCGCAAAATCCCGAATTAGGGCTTTCGATTCCTAATGCTCGCGATCTACGGTTCACGCGGTTGATTTCTTCGCTGAAGAAGCGGAATTTGAAGACGAACGTTGGAATCATCGCGTTCCCGGTGGTCCTTTGTGTACCACGAGCTCGACAAGCCGAAGAACTGGTGCGGGTGCGTATGTTACGATGTGAATGGGGATGGAAGGTGTGAGAAGGTGCGCGGGATCCAATTCTCGACTATGAAGCAGGCGACACTTGGCCGATACCCAGCCCTTCGGCTTGGCCGCTACTGCTTGAGGTCCCCAGACCACAGTTTCGCGCCACTAGAGGAGCTGCCTCACTTTCGCTCCTGGATTTGCCTGATGAAATGTGCAGGGTGATGCATTCTTGTCCTGTGAGAGTGCTCATCACGGGCAGTAATCGACCTATTGCGGAAAGTACGTAACATGTTTATCCAAAGGTTTGTTCTTTCAAGTTCCAGTTAAACTAACTTGATTACAATTTATTTCTTCGGCAGGCGTTGCAGCGAATTTGTTTTCATCCGGTCCTTCTACTTCAAAAATTACTGATTATCTGTATACTATGTCTAATTTTGTGCTGGTTAGTTTGAAAATTGACTATCATTTTAGCTGTTTTAAATTTGTTCTGTTTGGTATTATATTGAATGATTGGCCTTTTGGAAATATTTTAGGGGTCTGACACACACAGCAAGGCGATTAATTATAATGAACCCGCTTTCCTCTCTAATCGGCCCGTGTATGTGCTTCAGCTACAGTGCTTGCCAAATTTCACACTTTTGGTTCCACTTGAGCTTGCTTCTACAGCGTTTGAGCAAGGTATGGAGCTAAAGACTGGTTTGTTTTCTCTGGTTAAACGGTAATTATCAAGGGTTATCCATGGTGGATTGTTTCTTTGAATTACAGGGTTTTTATTTTATTTTTTTGTTGTGGTTGTATATTGGTGGTTAATTGTATTATAGCAAATTGATTACCAACTTTTTTCTATTGGAGTAGAGGTGGAATGTGTCCAAGGTTTGTCTTTGTGGCGTGATAATCCATTGGTGGTAAATTATGGGTTGCATTTTCAACAAGGAAATGCAGAGAGGAAGATAAATGAAATTCTTGCAGGTAGTCTCTGCTTTGCATTTTCAGTTCATTCTGTCGAGTTCTTGTTTCATCCATGTTCAAATTTGGTTATTTCCTTCTTCTTGCAGCTTATGATTTTGTTGACTCCGGTGAGAATAATTTCAATGTGAGAATTTGGTACAATTCAACCTATTATGATGACACAGGTGGTCTTCCTATTGATTTGTTGCGGGTCTCACGCTCAATAAATCTGGTATGTACAAAATTCCATACGCAAGTATTAGCCTCCTCTAGCTGAGGGTAGTTGGGCTCCATATGTTATATGTTCACAATGCATTAATTTCTGTAGTCACCTACTTGTATTGACCGACAAGTATTGACAAATAACAAAGCTCTCAGATTGTCTTGGTACTGGAGAAAGCAGACTAACCCATTTTGACATATAAAGAGTAAAGCTGAACCTAGTCTAGTTTGAGCCACTCGGTTTTTTTATTTCTCTAGTGTTGATTCTCTATCTAGATTGTATCACTTGCCGAGTTCCAATTACTATAACCAGGTTTAAGTTTGATTGCAAGATCATTCCATCTTCATTTATAGGCAATGTGTTGTGGATAAACCACTTTTTTGCACATTACAACTCATCTGCCTTGGGTGGATTTGAAATTTGGTATCTCTTGTCAGACAAATGCTTTGCCACCCCAGAGCTGCTGTATTTTATTTCTGTTAGTCTGTATGGATCTGTTACCTGCATAGATAGTAGTGTTCCAGTTTGTCCTTTTTTTTAGAATTAATGGAGAAGGCACTAACAAGTCTCCTTTGCTAATAGGTTTCCGATGCATACCTCCAACTCCTGAAAGGAACTGACTTTAAAATGCTCTTTGAATTTGTTAAAGAAATGCCAAAGCTGGCAACCGATATTCGGCTGGATTTCTCTTCTCTTCTTGGTCCTCTGTTTTTCACATGGGTAGTTGAGTTGCTATTTCCTGTAAGTGATATGCTCTTTGAATCATCAATGCAATCTCCCCCACATAGTTTAATTTGTTGTCTCATACATAAATTGAGTAGTGTGGAAAATAAAGATGGTCATGTTTTAAGTTGCCTTTCATCCAATTCTGTAGATGAAATATCTGCCAAAGTTTTGCCTTGTTACTAGGAGACCCTATCAATTTGTTAGCAGGATGTCAATAACATTGATTTGATTTCCTATGTAGATTGTGCTGACATACCTTGCCTACGAGAAGCAACACCAGTTAAAACTTCTGATGAAAATGCTTGGGCTTAGAGATGGAGCTTACTGGATCATATCTTACTTATTTCCTTTTGCTGTCACTATTTTATATGTTTTGTTTTGTTATGGCTCAGTTATAGGAAAGATCACCGAGAAACTTCTGCAATTCACTTGTATCTTATTAGGCCCTATCGGATGTAAATCTTTTGCATGTTGCAGGTTGAAGTTCTTCATGCTGAATGACTACAGGATACAACTTGTCTTCTATTTGGTCTGTATAAATATGCAGATTGCATTGGCCTTCTTTTTGGCAGCCCTTTTGTTTCTGATGTTAGAACTGCTACAGGTAAAAAGTTTACCTGAATGATTTAATTAATGTCAGGGTCTTTCCTAAAAATGGTTGTGGAATTTGTTTGGCAGTAATTGGATACATATATGTCTTCAGTTCGGGTTTATTTGGAGCATTTCTTCTCCAGCCTTTTATTGAAGATACTTCCTTTCCAAGTCAGTAGATAAGATTATTAATCTAGTTTTCATCTTCTTGTCTGTTTTCTTTTCTGTTGCCATCAATTATACCATTCTAGTCATCTGACTGGTACAGCATTCATTCAACCATCTGCTGTAATTTTAGGAATGTGGGTTGTGCTTATGGAGATTGTTCTTGGGTTTGCCTTGTACCGAGGAAATTACTTGGGCACTCCTGGAATGCGTGGGCAGATTTGAATGACAGTAACGATGGAATGAAATTTGTTTTAGTTGTCATGGCAGCAGAATGGTTATTATTTCTTCCAATTGCATACTATCTGGATCAGGTTGCCTCATCAGGTGTTGGAGTTAGGAAAAGTCCACTATTTTTCTTGAAATGTTGTTGGAATAAGCCTTCTGCATCCTATCCAAGACCAATGCAACAAGGCTCCCAAGTTTATGTAGAAATGGAGAGACCTGATATTTTTCAAGAAGTAAGCATTCCTGCTCTGAATTTCTGGTTTCTCAGATTCTATTGAGTGTGGTTTCTTTGGTTTTATTCAACCTTCATATATCTTAACATTTGAAGTTTTACACAAGCCCAACGCCAATTTGAAATTTGGTCATCATTTGCTTGAGAGGCTTTAGCTTTGGGGAAGATTAAGGGTCCGTTTGTTTGTGTGAATTTGAAATCCTGGATTTAAATCCCTTAAATTTTGGTGCAATAATTTTGTTTTCAACTTTCGTAGATTATGGTTTCATCTGATTTTTCATTATTAATATATGCTACTGAATTATGATGGCAGCTGCTCTATCTATGGAGGCTCGTTTGTATTCACAATGACTGCATCTTCAGATAAAGAGGAAGAGGTGCATATATCAGTATGACAGCTTTCTCTGAGTGCAGCCAACGTATACCATATACCAGGAACCCAAAAATTTGAAATGCTGAAGCAAGAGGTTAGTGTTGCAGATGTCTTCTACACAGTCGGGGAAGCCAAGAGGAGCTTCCGAGTGCGTGCTTGGGGTTTGGCTGATACCACCCTGAGGATACCTTCATCAAAGTTGCCAAAGGAGCTGAGCCATTCAATGATTCTTAATTCGGCCGCTGCAAATAAGTTTTCATTGGTTAATTCTTTTGCTTGAATGCATTAATGTACAAAAATAAATAACAATTGCTCATTCCTTATGTCATTGCCTTGCTTGATATGTTAATTTTATGAGACTATAAGTGAAGTTGTTTCTTCAATACTAGTTAGGTATCATAGCACATATCTGCAGAGGGATAATTGTCGGTATTGTGTAATACAATGTACTATTTTGGAGCATATAGTGAAAATCAGTTCTTCATTAGCTTAATTCTTGTTTGGGAATGTCATCCTGTGTGTGTTGTGTTTCACAAGACAATAAGCTTAATTTTTCTATTTCTGTTCAACTACTGAATGCACCAGATGATGAACAAATCACCAATAATCCAAGCAAGAACACACCCCATCCTTGAAGTGATGAAACCTCTTCCTATCCCTCATTACAATCTCTCTCCCAAACACCTTGGATACAAATTTCGTTGTCTCATGGCAATCCCAACAAACTCTCAGATTCTTCACAACCCTAATGGTCACACCTTCCCTTAGTGCAATTAGCCCGTAAGCAATGGCCAGCTTCTCACTATGCCAACACAGCGCATCCTCTTTCTCTTCTTCCTCTATATCAAACAACACCTGGTTGGTGTTTGCCACATGCCCAGCCAGCTTCAGCTTCCTTGTCATCTCCCACAGCTTAGCCTCAATCTCACCATACCTTGGATGGGACCTGTCTCCCACAAAGAACTCATGGACCTCGCCACCGACCTCTACGGTGCTGCACCCGGGCTCCTTCCGGACTCCTTTTGCCTTCATTAACTCTCTGACATTGCTAACGCCGCTCCAATTCCTTGTCTCAGCGTAGATGTTCGATAAAGAAACATATGCGCCGTGATTCCTCGACTCAATCTCCATTATCTTGCTCATTGCGTGCTCTGCCATTTCAGTATTCTTGTGGATCCTACACGCGTTGAGCAGGGCTCCCCATGCTCCGGCGTGCGGCTCCACAGGCATGCTGTTGATGAAAGTAAGGGCGTCGTCCAAAAGCCCTGCACGGCCATACAGATCCACCATGCAGCCATAGTGTTGGATCCACGGCTCAATGCCATAGCAACTCCTCATCGACTCAAAATGCTCCCGGCCTTCTTCCACCAAACCGGCGACAGTGCAACCACGAAGCAACGCCACAAATGTAACCTCATTTGGCGGCACGCCTTCTTTCCTCATGAGGTCGAACAGCTCAAGGCATTGCTCGCCGACCCCGTTCATCGCCAGCCCGCTCATTGCGCTGCTCCAAGCATAAACATTCTTCTCCTTCATTCTCCAGAAAATGTCCATAGCTCTCGCCACGCAGCCGCATTTGGAGTACATATCTATTAGCGCCGTCCCCAGAGTAACTGTAATATGCATCTTGTTCTTCTCAATATACGTGTGCGCCCACTTGCCTGGATCCAACGCACCCAAATGCGAGCACGCAGCAAGCACTGACACCATCGTCGCCTCAGAGATCCTCACACCTTCAACCTGCATTGCAGCGAACAAATCCAACGCTTCCCTCGACCGGCCCAAATGCGAATACCCAGCAATCATTGCATTCCAAGCGACAACATCTCGGTGAGGCATTTTGTCGAACAACTCCCGCGCTAGATCAACCTCCCCACACTCCGCACAAGCTCCCACCATGGCAGTCTGGGTGACCAAATCCGGATCCCGGATTTCAAAATAGGCTCGTACAAACTCATCAACCGCGGCAAACTCAGAATACATGTGGATGAGCCCGCTCTGGACGTGTGCGTCGGAGTCGAATCCGCGGCGGAGCGCTGCCGCATGCGCGGCCCCCCCGGCCGCCGGCGACGAGGCTTGCGCGCAGGCGCGGACGAGGAAAGTGAAGGTGTAGTTGTCGGGGGCGGCAGAGCTGAGAATTTGTCGGTAAAAATGGAAGCTTTGGTGCGGGGTTGGGCTCTTGGAGTAGGCGCGGATCATGGAGTTCAAGGCGAAGACCGTGGGGGCGGTGGCGGAGTGGGAGAGGACGTGGTGCGAATAAGAGAGGGTGTGAGGGGTTCTCTGCGAAAGTGCCAGGGCGGCGACGAACTTGCCGAAGAAGGGAGGTTCGGCGAGGTGGCCGGCGGCGAGGAGGTGGCCGTGGATTTGGTGGAGCTGCCGGAGAGAGGAGCAGAGTTCTATCAAGGCTAGTGGGCTGCTTTTGCTTGTTGTCATCTCTTGATGATGGCGGCAAAGCAAAATAGCTGCAATTTATAGTTGTCAAAATAAAATTTCTATTTTAATCACATAGGTTAATTTAAAAAACTTATGACTTTGTCTTAAAAATTAGATATAAGTATCCTACTTTCTTGTATTCTTCTTGATTTTTCTATTTTGTATCTGGGATTTGTTGAAAGAGAAACTATACTCTTTTTCAAGAGCATTATTTAAATTAAATAAATAAACTATTTTTTTATTTTTAAAATAAAATTTAGAGTAGATTTCAGAAAAAAAAATTGAAGTTAAAAAAAAAATTTGAATAAATAATACATGAGAGAATTTGATGCATAAATACGTCCTGTTTGGTAATGCGCAAAAAATCGAAAACGTAACTCGAGATTACCTCCTAGCGATGGGCAAATTGGTAATTTAAGAAGACCGAAAAGCCAAAAACTGTCTGTCGCCAATCTCAAACTAATGCGTGGCAGGTGCCACGTGGCCAACTGGCCCCACAAAGCCGGGCCCGCACCCAGCCCCCATTTGCTTCCCCTCCCTCGGTCATTGCCAAATTCCTCCTCCTTTGCCCGTCCTGCTCGTCCCGTGCCCAATTACCTGCCCCGTTCCCCGTTCCCCGTTCCAGCACTCTCCTCCTCCTCTTCCTCTCTCTCACTCGCGTCTCTACTCAGTCCAAATTCTATCCTTCTCCGTCCCGTTCCCGCACCTTGGTCTCATCTCCCTCCTCTTCCCCTTCAAATGCTCCGCAGCTGCAAGGTTTCTCTCGCTCCGATCTCGCCATCTCTGCCATGGTTGGTGGGGGATTTGCTGTTTTCGAGCTTGATTTGGGGAATTTGATGGAGGTTTTGGTGTTCTGAGCTTTTCCGGAGGCCGAGTAGATGGGATCGGGGCTGGAGGCCGAGCGGGTGGAGAGCTGGGCCGATGGGGGGAAGTCGAACAGGAAGAAGAAGAAGAAGAAGAAGTCCTCGGGTGCTGGGTTAGGCTGCGGATGATCGGGAGCTGCATGTCGTCGAGGTCCAAAGTGGATACTTCTATTAGTAGCGCCATGACTCATTGCGGTAATTTGATTGAGAAAGTGGATAGCTTTTCTTGTGTTTATTGCAATGCTTGGCTTTTCTTCCTTTTATCTGCTGTTTGTTGGATGGTGCTTGAGCTATTCTAGTTCTTATAGTAGTGCATTAAATTGAGATTGTGATGCTTTGAACGGTCTAGGATTGTCGGCAGTTTTCTTAGTTTAGTCTTGTCGGAATTGCATGTGCTTGTTTCAGTAATAATTTGCTTTAATTGGTAAATTTGGTATGCATGGAACAAATTAGATTGGTGAATTTGGTATATTAGGAGACATTTTGTGTGCTTTCATTATCTGGCATAGAGTTGTATCAGCTCGGCAGGATATAAGGTAGGAAACTTGTTGTTTACTACAAAGTTTGACTTTTGTTAAAGGACATGAATTGGCTTGTTATGCATTTTCAGAACAAGTGTTTACATAGCTATGCACCTTGCTGTCCCTGCTTTTCCTACACACAAAAAAGGGATTTAGTATTGAGAGGGCCTGATTGAATTAATAACTTTATGTGGTTTTTATATTTTAATGATTAGTAGGTGCCTAAATCTGTATTTGTGTAGTATTAGTAGGTTAGAATATGTTATGTTGATGATGATGTGCCCATTAAATTGAACTTACTTTTTATAAGTTTTTAAAATCTCTGAATGGTAAGAATTACTTTGTGGAGGTTAAATTATTGAGAAGTTATGGAGAGTTTGTTATTTGAACATTGCAAGACATTTTTGCTTGTATGTATCTGATGCAGCGGGAAGAGGGGGTACGAGAGGTCGGAGAAAGAGCACCGTCTTCTCTTGATGCAGAGGGAGAAAGCATGAGAGATAGAGAGGAGATCACCGTCTTCACTTGATGCAGCGGGAGGAAGGCATGAGGAATAGAGAGAATATCACCGTCTTCTCACAATGATAGATCCGTTTGATGTAGCCGGAGGAGGCACAAGAGATAGGAAGAAGATCACCGTCTTCTCACCACGATAGATCCTTGAATCCACAAGGAAGATAAAAAAGGAATAAACCCAAAATAAGAGGATATTATTGATAGAAAAGTCTTCTTTTTTTTGTTACAACCTTTGGCTGTATATATAGCCCTTTAATAAACTTAGAGTCCTACTTGGTGTAGACTAAAAATAGGACTTAGACTCTACTAAGAATTCTACTTAACATATCTTAAATAAAGATATATAAATCATATTTCTTATTGGGTTAGAACTGTTATTGACTCGGACTGATAAATAAATCCTAATTTTGATCAACATAAAGTCCGAATTATCCAAAATAGTAAATGAGAGACTTGTAGGAATCGATTTCAGCTTTCCAACGGATAGTTATTTGCTGAATTTGGATTAATATTTTAGGAGATATGACATTTGAACTGTAGCTGTACAAATCTTGACGGATCCTAATTGGAGTTGGAATTCAACTTGGATTGGATTTCTAATTTTACTGTAAAAAAAGATGTAGCTGTCCTACATCAGTATCCAAGGTTTTAACTGCATTCAGACATCTCAAGCACTGGACATGTGATTGATAATTCAATGACACTTTAATGGCATCAACCAAAATTAGTTAATTCACTTATTATCACTTAATGATTGAAAAGGAACTTTCTGAATGAATAAAGGAGCACATTATCATTTTTTTTAAGTTTGGACCAAATATCATATAAATAATATATAAATGTACAGCAGTCTAAATATGAATTTACTATATTAGTTTGTATGGAGTATGGACATGTTTCCATGTCTGAACCTTTGGTGGCTGCCATGTGAAATACTCAAGGGTAGTTGCACACATTATCCTCATGTCTTGACGTGTTTCCATAGTTCAAAAAATCCATGCACAGTTGCAACTCCGAGGGAAAGTTGTCATTCCAGTAGATATTAAGATGCTGACCAGACTGCTTGTTTAGCAAGCCATCTGCAGAAAGTTTGTTTGGTTTATTTTGCATTAATAGATACTATATTATCTTGTATTACACATTTTCAGATTCCAGAAGGTTAGAGTGTAGAAAACATTTGAAGGTTGTGTACAAATTTGGCTTGCTCTAACAAGCTGCTACTTGTGTTTTACATGCAACTGATTTAGTATAATCTACACACATAGTACTGGCAATTAGTGTGTCTGCACAAGGTAAGATACGGATGTAGGACTGAATGTGTGGTAACCAATTGGATTTCATGGCCAAACTACAAAAAGAACAAAGCAATAGATGGAAGAATATGAAGAGCTTTTAATCAAATAGTTAACTGAGATTGATATATATTAGTATTTTGGATATTTGGGACATTAATGTCCCCTGCTTAGCTAAATGATTTTTTTAAAGTGAATATAGTTGGGTTTGTTGGAGTATCATATTGTTTAAAGGCTTAATTGAGATCTATGAAGTGATTATTAAAGTTTCATTGTTGCATCCAGTTATCTAGATGATATGGCACAGGATTATAACATTTTTTTTATGTGTAAGTTACATTGTTATAGTTCATGATTTTGCCTTTCTTGAATTCTTTCTTGGAAAATGGTTCTCTGAAATTCTTCTGTTATTTCTTTATGAATACCACATTCAACGTGATTCCATGAATGGAAGTCTGATGCTTGAGCATCATTTGGTTTGATGATACTGTAATTTTTGAAACTCAAGTCATCATTAGAGCTCTTTTTCACTTAACTAGCATCAAGCAGTTGTGGAGAGGATATTGGTAGTTTGGCATGGGGTTTCTAACAGGACTATCAATAAGCCTGCCGTGCCTGGGGATGGAGTTCCTGAAAAATAAGTTAGGTCTTGGAGTTTGCACAGCTTATCTCTGAAGAATTGAAATTATGCTTGGGTATGCCCCCCACCTTCCACGCACCCTTTTCTTTCCATTTCTTTCCAAGGGTGCAACTTTTTTGTTGTAACCATACAGATCCTATTTAGACTACCTTTATAATGTTGGCAACTTTTGTTACCATTGCTGCTATTGATGGTATCTTTGTGAACTGATGTTATCAATCAAGGAACCAGAAAGTCAATTTTAACTGAAACTAGCTTGTTGACCAATCTTTGACTGTTGTTTCTCTAGCATTAACAAAGAACTTTAGTCAAATGGCTTTTCTTTGTTTAGAAGCAAACTTAGACAGCATGGTATGTCATATGTAAGAACTGCTGTTTTTACTGACGTGCTACTCGATTTTAATGTTTATGCTAACTTGATAAATTGTCTTTCTCGATTTTAATGTTTATGCTAACTTGATAAATCATCCTTACTTTTTGGGCATGATCTCTCATCTTGCTCTATCATGATGGTCATTGCTATTCATCATTAGACGTAATAAGATATCTCTTTCATTATGATAGTTGTGCTCTCTTGAAACAACCTGTTAAAAAAATTTCGTTTTTGCATGGCCCTGCAGAGAGTAAATCTGCAAATGATGGCAGCAGGGGTCAACCAGCTGCTCCAGTAATCTCCGATTTGACAACTGCTAGTAATACAGAAAATAGTTCTTCTATGTCCAGAACGGCGGAGGAACTTAAAGTTGCATCTCAGCTGCGAAAGTTCACTTTCAATGATCTCAAGTGTGCCACAAGAAACTTTAGACCAGAAAGTCTTCTTGGGGAGGGAGGTTTTGGCTGCGTTTTCAAAGGATGGATTGGGAGAATGGAACTGCCCCTGTAAAACCTGGTACAGGGCTTACTGTTGCTGTCAAAACTCTCAACCATGATGGGCTTCAAGGGCACAAAGAGTGGCTGGTCCGTGATCTGCTTGTATATAGCTATATACTAGCAGTAATATTCTGGTCACAATATGAAGCATTTGCAATTTGTCTTTTCATCCATCTGCAGGCTGAAGTTAATTTTCTTGGAGAACTGCTCCATCCAAATCTAGTCAAGCTGATTGGTTATTGCATTGAAGATGATCAAAGGTTGCTGGTATATGAGTTCATGCCTCGTGGAAGTCTGGAAAACCATCTTTTCAGAAGTATGTAACTACTTACCGTATGGTATGATTTTTAAATTGTTCCTTTTATACAAATACATACATGCTTTGTCTTTTCACCTTCTGGGAAACTGAAAGCTGTGCTGTGAAACATGTCCTAGAAGACTGCTTTCTTGTCATTTATCTTTTCAATATATTTTAGACTATTAGAATGCTTATTGCTCTAGCATTCAGTCAATTTGCTCATCAACAAGAATAGTCGTCCCACCTGAGAGCTACCTTCTTTGGCAACTCTCCGTTTTCCTTTTCAGTCTTGCTAGGTCCCTTTCAGCCGGGCCTTTTTTTGGCTGAGATTTCAACAGAAATATGGTAGCCTGATAATTGTTCAAAAGATCTATCCCAGCAGTCACATGGAGCCTTCTAAGAATGGAATGGTCAATCCCAGTCGTGGAATAAGATTGGGATAATGATTTGGTCATGATTAAGCTTCAATTAATATTATAGATAATGATTAGTGAAACAAAAACCAATATAAAGCAGTAGATTAATGTGAGCTTTTAACTGATCTGATTATCTGTGAATTGTCTTTCCTTTCATTCACATTATCCACAACCATCACACCAGACCTTTTGCTGTCTAGTTTTCTCTGAACCTGCATTCTTTTTGTTGTTGTTTGATTTTTTATTGCCATTAATACTTAGGCTATTTATGATACACAGATTTGTTACTTCTATCTCTTGGTTCCCTCTTAAATTGCTTCTTCGTAAAAAGTGCAACCATAATGGGGAAAAGGGTTGGCCCATCTATTGTTTTTCAAATCAAATATGATAGTAGTTAGGCCCTTGGGTCAAACCAGCCTGTCTATACTCACATCCTTGGATAAAGTTTCTTGGTGTTGCATTCTTCTCATTAGGGCTTGATTACCTTATATTTTAAATTTCATTTCACTTTAATGGTCTAATATTTTATGTTATTGTCTATTAAGGATCCCTGCCTCTCCCGTGGTCCATCAGAATGAAAATTGCACTTGGTGCTGCAAAGGGCGTTGCTTTTCTTCACAAGGAAGCAGAAAGACCTGTCATATATCGGGATTTCAAAACATCTAATATCCTATTAGATGCAGTAGGTGGCCAAAATGTCTTAGTAGACATTTTATCTGCTTGTTACCCATTCTCATGCCTATACATCCATCCTCCAGGATTACAATGCCAAACTTTCCGACTTTGGGCTTGCTAAAGATGGTCCTGAAGGAGACCAGACTCATGTATCAACAAGGGTGATGGGAACATATGGATATGCTGCTCCTGAGTATGTAATGACTGGTGAGTAGATCTAATGTTTGTCCTAGCCTTCATCAAGTGTGCTTGAAGCTGTTCTGGACTTAGCTGCTGTTTTCATTTCTATCTCTTTTATCTAATGTTTATGTAAGCAGGCTAACTTTATCATAAATTACTTCTGGTGTTTCCCTTCAACTTCTTCCCTACTTATAGCTTATTTTTCTTGTCATAATATAAGAAAATATGTTTTCCATTACATGACTTCAGATTTGTTAAAAAATGGGATAAAGATTTATGAGAAAAGGTGATTATGGCTAGACATAATTTTGTACTGTATTCATAGCTTTCAAATCTATGTTTTTGATAGATTGTTTTGTCCTTGCGTGTATGAATTGCATGATGAACAGAAATTAGAGTGCTGTTGATTTACGGATTACTTCTCTCTCTAACATTATGTGTGCAATCTGTTCTCATCCTAATCCAGGACACCTCATGTCAAAGAGTGATGTCTATAGCTTTGGTGTTGTCCTACTTGAAATGATGACTGGCAGGAGGTCCATGGACAAGAACCGCCCAAATGGGGAGCACAACCTTGTTGAGTGGGCACGTCCCCATCTTGGAGAGCGAAGGTGCTTCTACAAGCTAATAGATCCTCGCCTGGAAGGCAACTTCTCTATCAAGGGCGCCCAGAAGGCAGCTCAACTTGCACATAATTGTCTTAGCCGGGATCCCAAATCTAGGCCCCTCATGAGCGAAGCGGTGGAAACTCTTAAGCCCTTGCTCAACCTCAAAGACATGGCCAGCTCTTCATACTTCTTCCAGTCCATGCAGGCAGAACGTGCTGCTGCAAATGCCAACAACCAAGGTTCGAAAAACGGCTTGAGGACTCATGTTTCATTCACAGGAAATGGGCAGCAACCAGACCGGAGCCTCTCTAACAGAGCACATCCCCTGCAAAAACCCAGGTCTCAGAAACCTGACACAAATGTTGTTGAAGTCTGGAAACAAGGATGAGAGGGTAAGTGTGAATCGTGGTGTGACTCATGGTGCTGGTTGTTTACATGACCATCATGCTCATTCGGGTTCCTGCAGATATCATTATGGTTTGTCAACTATAAATTGTTTGTGATGGTCAGTGTGGAGGATGTCTATAGTGATTTCCCCATAAATTTTTATCAGCTTCTGATATACGCAAATTGGCTCGAAGAAGGTTTGACAGGGTTTCAGCTTTTGTAATTGAAGCTTTGATGACTGAAAAGGTTGGAGACAGCAAAATGAGTCTCTATTAGCTCCTTTTGCCTTTTGTTTTCATCTCATCTGTAATCTATTTCAAACATAGGGTAATATTCCCCAAAAAAAATGTAGCAGCTTATCCTGCAAGAGTACCATCTAAATGTATTAAATTAGCAGCTGTATGACATGCACTCCACATACATTAATACTTAGAAATTCAATATGGATAAGTACGACGGAAATGAAAGGAAGGAAACATGGAGATTGAATTCTCTACTCTTGAATACGTAGACGCTCGCACTTGCTACGAAAATCACAGCCAACAAATGAGAAACGATTGCGTAGCCCAACAATGCTGTTGTCATGTCAAATTACTTTTATTATTACTTCGTTGACGAATCTCACATGCATCGTTTATATCGCAACTGACGGAGTAAAATTCAACATTAACTTTTATTAATTGGATAACAAGAATGAGATCCGCTTTGTATTATGTCACATATCCTGGTTCAACCTTGATAGGCCTCGTAAAGAGGCGAGACTCATTTGAACTCCGATGCATCCGCTGCCGTCCGAGTCCGGTTCGAGTGTTCCAACGGACCACCTGGCTCGGTCTATCGGACATAGACTCATTACCCGACTAGAATTTTAAAATTGTTATCATCTTTTCTTCAATTGAATCTCTTAAATCACTGATCAATTGCGTGTTAGCATGGTGACATAAAAAATTATTTTATCCAATAAGTTTGCTTGTGAGTTTTAGAATTGTTGAATTATTTTTTGCATTTGAATATCGAATTACATAGGAGCAGGAGGTGAGTACAGCTAGACGCGAATGCTTGGTTTTTTTGACAAGAATTATTTACCCTTATCTTCAATTTTTCAAAAAATATGTAAGGTTTTAAGTTTCGGTTTCGAAATCGGTTTTGACATCCGTTTCGGTTGCTTTGGTCCCGTTTCGATTTTGATCAAATTATTATTTAATTTTTTAATTAAACATTGACTTTTAATTTAAAAATATTAAAAAATTTTACAAACGATAAAAAAAGTATATATATATATATATATATATTAAAAATATTAAATAAATTTTTTTAGTAAAAAAATATAAAATATGCAAGAAAATAAAAACACCTGCTCATAAGATTCGAATTTGGGTCTCTTGTAACCCGAATTTAAAATTTAATCACCAAAATAATAAATAATTTATGATATAAATATAAATATTATATTTTTTAAATTCGAAATCGAAATTTAAGTCGAAACATTTGAGTCAAAATTGAGAACCTGTCTTTTTTTTTTTTCATTAAAAAATTTCTTTTGAATCCTTCAAAATTTTTTATTAACCCAATCGACTCTCTTAAATTTTTTCAGTCCTTCAAAATCCTTGTTCCATGTCACGCTTGCTTATCCGTTTGCCCTCGATTGACCCTGCACCCGTACGTGCCTGCTGGTTCCTCCGCTTGTTGTCCTCCTCCTCGCCAATCGCGTGTCTACTGGCGAACCTTGCACTTGGCCCTCTGTCGCGCACAGCCGCTCATGTGCCCATCAGACCACCCGCCAGGCCGCCCTCCAATCAACTCGTCACTCGCCTTCCTGCAGATAAACCACATACTGGGTAGTTTGTGCACATCTGCATGTCAACGTCCGTCTGTGCACATCTGCATGTCAACGCGCACATCTCCATGTCAATCCCCGCGTCTACCCCTTATTTCATCGCCCCATTTCCCATGGACAAACCCCTCATTTGGCCCCGTCATATGCGTTTGCACGTCCATCCACTCGACCGCTCCTCTGCACGTATTTGTTCGCTCAACCAGGCCATCAAATATAGAATGATGGAATTTTCGGTTCTGCTACTAGAATAAAAAAAAGGAAAAACTGAAGCGATCGAAAAACCTTAAAAAAGAAAGAATTACCAAAAAAATTCCTGAACTTAAATTAGCCCATCATATTTTTAAAATTCTTATTAGTCCTTAAAAAATTTTAAAATTTAAAATCAACCACCAAAAGTAATTAACTTTATAAATAAAAAAATAAGTTTATCGCTATTTATCAATATTTTATTTTATATATAAACACTTTACTTGATATATAAATATAATATTTTATATATAAATATACATATTTATATATAAAGTAATATATATATATATTAATTTAATATTTATAAACAATAATAAATTCATATTTTTGTTATTTAAAAATTAATTATTTTAAGGGCTAATTTTAAGTTTTAAAAAGTTTTAGATGTTGATAAAAAAATTTTAAAATATGAAAGATAGATAAAAAATTTCAAAAATATTTATAGGGTTTTTAGTAATTTTTTTTAAAAAAACCTCCGAAACTTTTAAAAGGAAATACAATATCATAATTGTTATGAGCATATCAAACCGTTTGAGCGCATCGATATTTGTGAGGGTTCGAATGGGCTTTCCTGTTCATCGGCGTTAGTTTTAAGTATGGTTTAAAATTTCGGCCGGAACCAAAATATTTCGGTTAAAACGTTTCGATTTCGACCTGTGTTGAACCGTTTTAGCCTTCAAAAGTTTCGATTTTAGGGTTTTGGCTTTGAAGTGAATAGCGGCGGTGAGTACAATGAGCATAGCGATCAGTGAGCGGAGCAGAAGCCGTGGAGCAACAAGCAGCACACAGAGCAGAAGCGATGGAGCAGCAAGCAGCGCACGAAGCAGAATTGGCAGAGCAGCGAACAATGAACAGCGTGCAGAGTAGTGAGTAGAAGCAATGAGCAGTGAATAATGGCAAAACAGCGAGCAGCGACGAAGCAAAAGCAATGAGCGGTGACAGGATCAGCTGCGGAGTAGAAGCAACGAGTAGCGAGTCTCTATCAAAGTAGAACGAGTCTAATAGTTTATTCCAGTCTGGTATTACCATCCTTTCTTCTGCCCTCATTGCAAGCACAAAGAATTTCTCTACCTCTTTATTTTTGCACAATAGCGGAACAAAAGCAATGAACAAAAGCTCTTAGGACTCCTCCATTGACGTGCTCGTCATCCCGAGCATGGAGGAGGTCTTCATCTTCTCTTGTGTTCACTCCAACTATGACAAGGACTGCCATGTAGCGCCCGAATGGTGCAAACATCCTTTCACCTTCTTCGTCTCCATCATCGAGTCTAGCAACGGGATCTAGCAGTAGGATGGGATCCAAAGCACCATTCCTCAGTGCAAAGCTCTTCCAATGCAGACAAAGGTACTATGCAAATGCCCTTGTTCATGATGTTATTGATGTAATGGCATTATTTACGATTTTGTTCATGGTGCTGAAGCCAAAATTTGTCACTGGTTTGGTGCTGCAAATACCCTTATTCATGGTATTATTGATGTCATGGTGTTATTTATAGTTTTGTTCATGGTGATGAAGCCATGTAAGAGTGAATTTATCACTGGTTTGGTACATTGCTGAATTTGTTTGTTTGTTTTTAATAATTGAGATCAATAGTTAAGTAGGTTTTGGTATCTAGTTTAGGTTTTAAGTATATGGTGTGTTTTATTTGCTACGAGATAACAATGGCATGACAATGCACATATGCCTTGGTGTGATGTGAGTGTTTGCTGTTTTTTTTCCGACATTTGTATTAATGATATGATTAAAGTAACTATTAAACCATAATTGATATCCATTATATAAAGCAAGAGCAAGTAGATTCAAGAAACAAGGAAGAGCAAGAGCAAGTTTTTCTTCTGCTATAGGCTACAATTAGATTCAAGAAGGACGTAAGAATTTTTTATGTGATTCTAAATTATTATCTGTGTCATGTATAGAATTATAGAATTATTATATGTTTGATACAATTTATTTTATATTTTAGATGATTTTAAACCATAAAATTATATATTCAATAATTTTTAAAAATGTATATCTTTCTTCATATTTGTGTAAATTATATAATGTTTTAAAATTTAAATTAAAGTAGAGTAAAAAAATATAAAATAATTTAATCTAAATCTAAATGAAATTAATTTCGGTCACTTAAGAACTTGCTTTAAATTTATGCAAAAATAGTTAGTAAATCAGAAATATTTAAATTTATGCAGAAATAGTTAGTAAATTGGGAAATTTTGAAGTTATGCAAAAAGTAGCTAATATTTGTTCTTAAATTTGTGCAAAACTAGAGTTTTTTTTTCCAAAAATATGATTTTATGTAAAAATTAGGTTATAAAATGAAAATATTTAAATTTATACGGGAATTATTTAGTTAATCGGAAAAATTTGAAGTTTGCCAAAATTAGCTAGTATTTGTTAGTAAATTTTTGCGAAAATAGATTTTTTTTTTTAAAATTAGGATTTTATGTGAAAATTAGGTAGTAAATCGAAAATATTTAAATTAATGCAGGAATTAATTATTAAATGGGAAAATTTTAAAGTTATGCAAAAATTAGCTAGTATTTTTTAGTAAATTTGTGGGAAAAAGAGTTTTTTATTTTTTGCAAAATTAGGATTTTATGTGAAGATTAGTTAGTAAATCGAAAATATTTAAATTTATGCGAGAATTAGTTACTAAGTCAAGAAAATTTGAAGTTATGCAAAAATTAACTAGTATTTGTTAGTAAAGTTGTGCCAAAATAGAGTTTTTTTATTTTTTCCAAAATTAAAATTTTATGTCAAAATTAGGTAGTAAATCAAAAATATTTAAATTTATACAGAAATTAGTTACTAAATCAAAAAAATTTGAAGTTATGCAAAACTAGACCCTAAACCCTAAACCCTAGTATTTGTTAGGAAATTTGTGTGAAAATGAGGGGTTTTTTTTCCAAAATTAAATTTTTATGTGAAAATTAGGTAGTAAATAAAAAATATATAAATTTATGCGGGAATTAGTTACTAAATCGGGAAATTTTGAAGTTATGCAAAAATTAGCTAGTATTTGTAGTAAATTTGTGCGAAAGAGAGTTTTTTTATTTTTTTTTAAAATTAAGATTTTATGTGAAAATTAGGTAGTAAATAGAAATTATTTAAATTTATGTAGAAATTAGTTACTAAATAGAGAAAATTTGAAGTTATACAAAAATTAGCTAGTATTTATTAGTAAATTTGTGTGAAAATAGAGTTTTTTTATTTTTTCCAAAATTAATATTTTATCTGAAAATTATGTAGTAAATAAAAAATATTTAAATTTATGCGGGAATTAGTTACTAAATCAAGAAAATTTGAAGTTATGCAAAAATTAGCTAGTATTTGTTAGTAAATTTATGCAAAAATGAAAAAAAATTTCCAAAATTAAATTTTATGTGAAAATTTGTTAGTAAATTTTCTTCTATCACAATTTGTGTTGCTGTTATTCATCTACTTCTATTGTTCTTTTGCTATTTCTATTCCTATTCTGCTACTGTTGCTGTTGTGTTAGACATGATTCCTAAGCAAAGTACGCAATAATCTATTTGTGACGACGATATCGTATGACAACACTGTGAATTAATAGATGCAAATCTTCGAAAAGTTAGTTGCAAATGATGTGATTGCGTACTTTATTCTAGAATCACAAGATTAAAAGGGTATTTGGGAGGAGTAATCGGCTTAGTTCAAACCTGTGAAAAGTTTCCAAATGAAGTAAGACAAATATTTTGGGCAATAATACAAAATGGTAAAGAACATAGAAAAAGGGATAAGGCCAAAAAATTATGCTTTGAATATGAACTTATAAGGTATTGTAATCCAAATTCCAAATAAGTTTCTGATGATGAAGACGATGATAATGAGGTTCAAGAAGTAATTTGTGAGAGTTGATGGTTGTATGAGAAAACTCAAGGTGGTGCTAGCCTTCTGAGTCAGTTTGTAATCACCGAATTACTAGTTTCAGAAATAACATACACAGTAATGCATAGCTACTCCTTCGAGAGTTAGAGGAGATTTTAATTTTCTTGACATCAAGTCTATCAATATTTCTCCTATTGACCCATTTTTATTAAAATCAAGAGATAATACTCAACTACATTTGAGGACAGTATCAAGTGATTTTTGGAAAGCAAAATAATGGTTGGGTAGGGCAATCCAAATTTTTTCTCTATAACCATGTTCTATTTTATTTAGCAGATAACGGTTACTATAATGAAATAATACATACCGCTCAAGAGGTTAGCTCAGGAGTTCTTCCACCAAGTGCTAATGAGATTTCTGAAAAGTATTTGGATCTTAAAGTTAAAGAGATGTCTGTTTTTATACAGACATTTCATAAATTTTGGGATAAATTTTGGTGTACCTTGATGTGTAATAGATGGAAGATACAAAATAGTAAAGATCTGATAAATTTTTTAGTATATTATCCTGAAGGGACCTTTTTTTAAAGTCAATCAATATATCAGGAGAGTCGAAGACCAATAATTTCTTGTACCATTTGATTGATAATGTCATTGAGAAGATTGACGAATCAAGAGTGGTACAAATTGTAACTGAAAATGTAGCTCCGTTGATATATGCTGGGAAGAAATTAATGTAAACAAGAAAACATCTTTTCTAGATACCTTATGCAACACACTCTATTGACTTAATATTGAAGGATATGGATAAGGATTCTGATATTAGAAAAGTTATTGAGGAATGTCAAAAGTTAATGTCATTCATTAATAACTATGTTTGGTGTCTTGAACTGATGAGAAAAAAAACACAAGGCCGAGAGATTATCAGACCAGGTATTATTCAGTTTGCTACATAATTTATCACCTTTGATTCCCTATATACCCATCGACAGGCTCTGAAGAGATTATTTATCAGTGAAAAATATAACAAACATTATTTGAAGTTGAAACAGTCAGAAAATTTTTTCTGAACAATTTTACAATCAAGTCTTGAATGAGCAATTTTGGGAATCAGTTAAGAATGCAATCAGAATTTCAGTCCATTAGTTAAGATACTACAAATTGTTGATTTAGTTGATCATTCATAGATAGGGTTCTTATATGAAGTAATAAAATGAACAAAATTGCAGATAAGATGACATACATGAACAATTGAATTTCCTAAATGGGAGAAGATTATCGACCGTCGTTGGGACAAAACATTATCTAGAGAGATTCATGCTGTAGGTAATTGAATAAAGTATCATTTTATAATACTTTATTAAGTTATAATGATAATATTATTGATTAATATTTAATCACGTTGTAGGATACTTTCTGAATCTAATATTTCAATATGTTGATGATATCAACAACAGTAATACAATTCTTGAAACGTTACATAAGGTAATCGAGAGGATAGAGCCAGATATGAGAATAAGAATATTGGCATTACGCAAGGTACATTGTAAATTGTTAATTTATTTGTTACATAATTAAGAAAATTTTTAACTTTAGTACATCTATTAAATAGGTAGATGACTTCAAAAATAAAGTCAAGAACTTCGGCATACAACAAATAATTGTATTTATTAAGGATGATACTCCTGGTATAGTTGATGCTCAATAATAATACATATTTGCTAATTTAAATTATATCAATTTTTTAATAAATTTTTTTGATAAATTACAGCTAGATAGTGGAGTATTTATATTTGGCATGCATCACCTAATCTTATAAAAATAGCAATTAAAATTTTAAGTCAAATTATTTCAAGTTCACAATGGGAGAGAAATTAGACAATTTTTGGATTGATTCATACAAAGACGAGAAACAAATTTAAAATAAAAAGATTAGAGAAACCTATTTTTTATCATTATAACATGCGTTTAAAAGTCCAAAACTTACTAAAGAGAATATCACCAAAGGATAAGATAATCAACTTGTTCGTCATATTCGAAGATGATGATCCTTTAACAATGAATTCAAGAAAGAGAAAAACCTATATTAAATTATCCTCAAACACAAAAAGCCAGTCGCCATTTTTTAGACCAAGAATCGGAAAAGGAAGTTGACAGAATAGAGTATTGTTGATACCAGTGATAATAGCAATGGTGATACAGCTGTTGTGAGGCCAGTTTTTAATAATCATAATATTAGAATTCGTCTTCATCTTTTCTAAGGCATTGAGGAAATGAGTTTTTCAACTCTAATTTATATGGTGGTTATGTATCACAATATCAATATGCTTCACATAGTGGACAAGATAACAATCAAGTTTCAACATATAGTATAGGCTCTAGCTACTATGACAAATATCATAACTGGATGTTTTCTTTCAATTAAGGATATCATCAATCAATGCAAAATTATGTAAATTTGTACTATCCGCATGCTGAATAATACTATCGATTATAATTTCATCGTATTGATGAAGATGGTGATGAAGAATACCAATCTCTTCAAGATCCACCTCGAAATAACATGTGGTTATAAGATGTGGTTTATGCTACTTGTGAAATGATATTTTCATTATTGTTTTAAATTGATATATTTTGTATTATATATGTAGTCGGTGTGTATATAATATTATTGTAATTTTATGACATTCAAATTTAATATCTCTATGGTTTATTTTGTACTACGATAATTTATTTACTTCATTACAATATTTTGTTGTAGTATTTTTTTTCAGTATTTTCTATTATCTACTTTATATTTATGAATCCTGACAATTATATGATATTTCTTTTAAAATAGATAATAACAAATTCTGATAATTATATTACAATTCTAAACTAAGTTGCATTTGAAGTAAATAATAATAATTATATCCATTCTTTGCCAAAAACTTATATTCTGTCATAAAATGATTCCACCTTCGGTTTATAATATACTTGGACAAACTTTAATTGAACAAACATTAAAAGAATGTTGAAGAATAAATGATCAAATTTATCATGTCTCTCAACAAAATTCACTTAATACTATCAATCAGCTTCTTGGTGTAATTACTCTTGAATATTTTGCATACTGTGATATTTATTTCTCATGAGTTATTGAATTACTTTTGTTATATGGTATTAATGAACATAGTTATCATTTTCATTTTCGACTTTCGATGTATGATTATACTTTAGAACTACTATTACGAGATAGTGCAGAACCAATTGTTCTTGCTTATATACCTACAAATACTCATCCTAGTCGTCCAGTTACTGAATTTGTAATTTTACACTGAGATGTTCCAAACTCAATTAAAGATGATTATGATGATTAATTGTATTATGTTATAATTAATAAATTATGTATGTGTCAAATATATTTTAATGATAAGTTAAATTTGTTTATATTAATTTTTAACTTTTAATTATATTCATATTATTTTTTGTATATTTTCTATTTTTTATACAATAATTTATAAAAAATAGACTATACAAGTAATTAACTATCAAATTTAACTTAAATTAATTAAAATAGTATTTAATCTTATGGTAAAATTAGTTATAAATTCTTTTATAATTTTTAATTTTTTTTGAAATTTTTTTTAAAAATTTATTATATTTTTAATTTAAAATTAAAATATAATTAAACTCTAATCAATATATCATTGATAACTTAAAAAAAATATTTTCGTGGAAACAAAAATAAAAATGGTTTCGGTCAAAACGAGTAAAACGGTCGAAACTTGTTCATTTCTGGTTGCCCAAATGGTAACCGAAACTCAAAACCTTGTTCCTAAGGCCAACGGGTTATCGTCCGATGTGGATGGATCGTTCCTCGATTTGGATTGGAGAATTCGAGGAAATTTCCTGCGATTCTCCTATAAATCCCTTCACTTGTCTCTAATTTCTTGCAGATCTTCTCCTTTTGCCGGTGAGAATCTCTTCGGCTTCATGTCTTGTTTTCTTCTCTTTTTCTTCAACTTTTTCTCTTTTTCGGAGATTTTTTCAAGAGATTATGGTGGATTCTTTTCTTTCATGTAATTTTTCCTTGTAATAATTTGGTTTTGTTTGCTTATATTTCGTTGTTCGATCAAATCAAACTGCTGTTGTTTTAGGGTTCTAAGAAGTTCTTGTCTTTCGTGATCCGCTAGGGATTCGACGACTGATATTAAACTCTTATTGAGAATGAAAGATTTATGGGTATATGGATTCTAGGTTCTGTTAGGGTAAAATCCTGTCGGAGAGTGGTGCCGCAGTTTTCCTTTGTGCTAGGTAAGTGATTTCTTTAATGCGGCGATGGCATCACAGGGTTTGGTGATAGCTTTTATCTGGACAATTGATGCCGATTAATTAATAGTTGTGCTTGGAAAAATGATATCAAGTTGCTTATTTTAGTTGAATTATGTTCTGCTGTTAGTTTTGTAATGGTTTAATGTGGTAGAGGGAAAAATAATAATAAAGATTGAAGGCTCAGTATTTCTCTAGGACCACCAAATGGGCATTGCGTTATTGCATTGTTTTGTTTGGAGTTTACTCAAATAACATAGTTGGATGTTTTAACGCGATATGGATTGGTAATGTATTTCTTATGGTGTCGTGTGGGTTGGGACGCTGACTTTTCTAGGATGGTTCTTGCTTTACTAGTTGTCTCTTAAAACATTCTTGCTTCTATATCCTTTCTATATAAATCACTCTCTTGCTTTTTATCCACACGTTATTGAGCTAATGATTGCTGTATAGTTCTTCCAATATACTGCTGCCAATTTTCTTCAGATAATTCAGTTCTAGCCGAAGCTTTTTCCTTCCTTTAAAAGCCGTATAATGTTCTTATGGAAATAGGACAGCATCTACTTGATACTTGGAACTGGAAATAAGCTGCATGTTTTGCTAGCTTAGTATGCCTGTTTTTCTGCTTTGCAGATATTGAGAAATGGGGCAGGCCTTGTGTTGCTTACAGGTTGACCAGTCAAAGGTGGCCATCAGAGAAACTTTTGGGAGGTTTGATGATGTTCTCGAGCCAGGGTGCCACTTTTTGCCTTGGTGTTTAGGGCAACAAGTCGCTGGTTATCTTTCACTGCGTGTACAGCAGCTTGACGTTCGCTGTGAAACAAAGACAAAGGTGTGTGTTTTATTTTCCACTTGCTTATAATTCGGATTGGCAATTAAAAGCAGCCCATATTTTGCATGTCCAACATGTAAAATTTCAGTTACTCTTAATGGTGGAAAAGATGGCATAGTAGAAATATTTGATCTATTTTCTCATTAGCTTTTCAGTGCTTTTAAGGGGGAAGCACCAACTTTTGTTACCATTTCATGAAAATGTGTTGAAACAGAAGAGTTTCATAGGCCTGGCCAGCTGGAATTATCAGGCCTAGGATATTGGGGGCATTGCAGCTCTAATGGTATTCATTGGTTATTTTGTTGAAACTTGAAAGGATAGGACAAAACTTTGTGAAGAAAAATCAGTAGTTCAAACCAATTTGGTTTAAGCTACAATCCTGTAGTCAAAACTCTGTTCTCTTTGTTAGAAGCATGAATGATCATTTCACATTTCTGATTGTTCTATTTACTAGTGTTTCTTGCTCCTTTTTCCTTCTCTTATTGCAATTTCTGTGAGGTGAATGCATAGATTGGCATTTGTCAGGTTCCTCACATGGTTGTTACTTATTTTTGGTCAGGATAATGTGTTCGTCACTGTTGTTGCATCAATTCAATACCGCGCCCTGGCTGACCGAGCATCAGATGCTTTCTATAAGCTTAGCAACACAAGAGAGCAAATACAATCCTACGTATTTGATGGTATTACTCTGTTACATATTGCACTGATATATAATACTGCAATTCCATTTATTGCAATAATCACTGTTGTTATTTTTTCATGTTGCTGATCTTAGAACGTTGGCTGCCACACACACACATGATCCAGACTCGCATTTTACATTTAAGTTTGAAAATTTAAAATACTGAAATTTAAATTTGAATTTCAAGTATCTAAGATTATGGGAAAATTTTGTCTGATAACATGTTCCATTCTTGCTGATATAAGGTTTGACATTTTCAATGACAGCTCCAAGCCTACAAGAAACAACTTCATCTTATTATTCAAATCAATGATTGGCAACTTCATCTCCATAACACAATTTTTTAGAGTAGCTTCCTCATTTCTTCTTGGGAAATGGCATGTTACTGGATGACAGTTTGCTTCAGAGAATGATTATACCTATAGTTTATGTGTTCTGAAATTAAAGTTCTAAACAGGTTACCTATTGCATCTAATTAAATTGTGTTGCTGGTGTTCAGTGATCAGGGCAAGTGTTCCTAAGCTGAATTTAGATGATGTCTTTGAGCAAAAAAATGAAATTGCCAAGGCTGTGGAAGAAGAACTGGAGAAGGTATTAAATTTGCTCAGAGAACAGTTTGTCTTATCTCCAAGGAGTGGTCGATTGATAGCATGATTTTTTGTTTTATATTTGGGTGTGTTCTGCAGGCCATGACAGCATATGGTTATGAAATTGTCCAGACACTCATTGTGGATATTGAGCCTGATGAGCATGTTAAGCGAGCAATGAATGAGATAAATGCTGGTAAGTTTAACATTTTCTGCTTCTAAATAGATAGTTGATTAAATGTTCTCAAGACTTACACAAGTTAGATGATATAATCTATTTGTTATGGTGAATAAATGCAGTCCATAGGGAAAGCCCCAATTGTAGAATTTCATGCATGTAAATGCATAAATATTTTGATGTTAGCTCATCATTGAGCACTGAGCCTTTTGTGTGTTTGCAAACTCTTCCCAAACACGCAGCGCCTGATAATTCTGGTTAACTGACTTGTTATTGTTCATGATATTGCAGCTGCTAGGCTAAGGGTGGCTGCTAAGGAGAAAGCAGAAGCTGAGAAGATATTGCAGATCAAGCGTGCTGAAGGTGATGCAGAATCCAAATACCTAGCAGGGCTTGGCATAGCACGCCAACGCCAGGCCATTGTGGATGGTTTGAGGGAGAGTGTGCTCGCCTTCTCCGTGAACGTGCCTGGCACCAGTGCGAAGGATGTCATGGACATGGTTCTGGTCACCCAGTACTTTGACACCATGAAGGAGATTGGAGCCTCCTCGAAGTCCTCGTCAGTGTTCATCCCCCACGGCCCTGGGGCTGTCAGGGACATTGCTGCACAGATCAGAGACGGGACTCTCCAGGCCAGTATCATGGACCAGTGAATAAACCCAATGAGCAGTTTGTGGTAGAGAAACCCTTGCAACTACTATCAATGGAGTGCTAGTTAGTGACTTGGTATGGTTGTCTACAAAGTTATTTCGTCATGTGTCTGTTTTCGTGGTTGCTTGAAATTTGCATGCAATATAGCATGCGTCAAAAGTCTCAGACATTTTCACGCGGTGTGAAATTTGTAGAGCAGTATTTCAGATATGTTAATTAAGGGTGAATTTACTCTGGTTTTACTTTTGGAAGTTATTCCCCATTATTCCCCAAAAAATCTGGGTGTTGCATTTTGAAACCTTTAGTCTGACTTTGAAATGATGAAACCTTGGAACGTCGCCTACAGAAAAGCGCATCTCTCGTTTGTTGGGTGTCCCTCAGTCGTGGCCTGGGTTGAGGAAGCTCTCAGGGCCCTTTTTCTGATGGGTGGGAACAAACTCTAGTTCCACGCTGATCCCAGGCCCCAGGAGTTCAAGGTTAGACCCAACTAGCGGGTAGCCCGGCCCAGCCCATTCACAACCTAATCTTTATTTCCCATTCAGTGAAGTAATAATGTACATAAACTCATCCTTCAGACCCATTCACAACAATAAAAAGTCGGATCCCCTACTAGTACAATGGAAAAAATGCATTAGTCTAAAAAAGGAGATGGAGTTCAACCCTCTGGAATCGAATAAAAAGTTCAAGTATGTATGTGATTTTCTAGTTGAAGTCTATGTCTAGTCCCTTAGTCCCGCCTAGCATCCCAAAAAAGGCTTCTCAAGAAAAATAAATAAATAATAAAAATTGACAAAAATAAAAAACATTCTATAGTCCCTTTGATTTTAACTGATATGATGATTGGTCTTCCTGGTCTCTTACTCCCCTCTGATGGTATAGAAACGAAAAGGCGCAGAGCATAAGATGAAAGAAATAAATAAACAGAATTATGACCCAGAAAAACAACAGACAAGGATTACATAGTATTAAGCAACATATGAGATGTACTCAGCTCATTGCTGTGAAATAGGGAACCCCCTACTTTTCTGAAGTCTAGCACAAGTATACTTTAATAGGTTGATGAAAAAGAAAACAGAAACTAGACTTCAGTATTCCATCAAATCCAATAGTCCATGTTTTTTGGATCTTCATCAGGACAGTCAAAAGAAATGCATTAGCAAAGAAGCAATGGCATATTTTCAGCAAAAATCTATCAGTCTGAAAGCAAGTTTCTCACTACATTTATTTGCAAGCTTTAGCCTTACCAGGAACAATTTGTTCTTCACTCTTGGTAATTCCACTTCCTTGCTTCCCTTGCAATTTAAGCCTTTAGTCCTGCCTTCAGCAATTATGCTTTCCGAAGAAAATGAAAAAGCAATAAGACAAACTATGAAGAAATGAAGAACAGGTTAAGCTAAGTGCTGAATAATAATCCTTGTCAGGAAGAGACTTGCTGGTACAAATATAAACTCTTTTTGTTGAAAGATTTGCAAACAAGAAACATAAAGGCATTTCTACAATTGAAAGCAAGATACTCCTGTCTTGCAATTTTGGATGCACAGTTGTTCTAAAGCTTTTTGATTTACCGAATATGCTGAACAGTTCACAGTTTGTAACCAGAGCCATCAACAGTCCATGAAAAGCAATTACTCATGACATTTATCCACAAAGATATTCTGTTAAAGATTACAGAATCTTACTGGCCAGAGAATCCCTTGGTTATAAATGTCAGCTAAAGCAGCTTCTTTGTTCAAAATGAGGGAGGAGAGCATTACACTATAAATGTAAGATAAGATGAGATATGATTTCTAGGGAACACATTAACAATCAGGATATTAGAAAATAAATAAATAAACAAATGCAGCCTAAATATGCAAAATCTCTGGAAGTGGAAATATGTGCAGGTGGAATTGAAGAAGCTCAGTGAAATCTAAATAGATGAGGTAAATCATACAGCATGCATTGCGTTATACAATGTCATGCCCAAACACAATAGGAAAGTGTTTTGCATAAGAGAAAAGAATTGCTCTACTTCACAAAAGTAAGATTCTGGACAACATCTAATCCACATTTGTCAAGATGCACTCAGGTATATATACATCAACTGACAAAGAAAACTGCATCCATGTTCCAATTCCATAATCAAATCAAATTAATGTATTCAGGGAAGAAGTGGTCAGCATCACCATCCTTCTGCACCAACAGTTAATTATGCTTCAGTGACTAGACTTACATCTGGCACAAATTGAGGCTTCAAATTCTTCCAAACCATCAAATATGATTTCTTTAGCAGATGACCACTGTGTTTTAGAGGCCACAGTACCACTGTATGTAGCCATGATCTCACCCTACATTTCTATCAAATGGTGGAAGCTGTTCACCTCTGATCAGTGCTCAAGGATCAACAAATTTGATTTTCAATTCCCCTTTTGTCTTTCCATGTGATCTGTTCCAACAATCCTTACAAAATGAACCTTCAACTCATATTATCAGTCACAGCACAAAAATTGCTAGCCCTCTTGATATTTGCTATCCTTGTTAAACTATGCTTTAAGTGCAATTTTGATTGGCTGATTACTGGCTTCTCTCTATCCACATTGTCCAACACCTTGATCCTAGGGCTGCCATTACTGAAAGCTATGTATGGAGATGAAGCTGCCAAACAACTGAGTCAGATAGTTGTCTTGCAGAGTTTAGTTCGGTATGCCCTTTTTACTTTTTCTGTTTGAATTGCATGCTGCCGAGGCACCAGCTTCAGATACAACTGAAAGCACAGGTAAACCTTCTTTTTTCTCTCTATTTTATTTTCTAAGTTATACTGCATTTACAATCAACAAAATCAAAGAATTTTGTAGCCTATCAAACAATGCACTTTTCAATTATTAGTAGACATTGAATCAAACTCTACTCATGATCATCCTAGGAAGTATAGTTTATTCCAACACTTAATCAAGTGCAATCCTGGCCTTAGCTTAGGTATACACCTACAAATAATAAAGAAAACAGAAAATGATATGTGGAGGTTTCATCTTGGCCCAGAAAAAGTTCAGAACGAATGTTTCCGAAAATAGCAGGTAGGCCAAGCCCCCTTCATAGTAATCCACCTTGAAGGTCCATGGAGGCATACTGCTTTCATTGATGTCAATGATCAGTAGTAGTCAGATTTTCCAAGAGAGGAAAAAGAAAATTACTGGCAGCAATGTTTCACACCAAGTAGTTTAAGATTTGTATAGCAGAAAATCTGTTAATATATTTTTAATCATAGGACGTTCAAAATTACATTTGCTTTTGATACTGAAGAAGCAGCAGACTCTGAAGAAATATGAGTCAAACCAGCAATGGAGTGCATTGAAACGTTGAGCACCAGAAAGAATGGAACTTGTCAAATTTTATTGATTGTTGGGAAGAAATTTCTGCAAAATCCTAATACTTACTCATGCTTGGTTGGCTTCATCTGGGCATTAATCAGCTATAGGTATGACTATCAAATTGGATCCTCCTTGTTTTACATATCTGTGTTTCTGGCAGCTAAAAACAATTCATGCATCAAATGATAGTCTTGATTGTAATGCAGGTGGGGAATCAAGCTGCCACTTATTATTTCAAATTCTATATCAATACTGTCAGATGGTGGACTTGGCATGGCTATGTTCTGCTTAGGTATGGAAGATAAGGATATAGCCAGAGTAAACAGAAGATGAAAGAACTTTTTGTTCTTAATACTGTACTGGTGAATGAATGGCAGGTCTTTTCATGGCATCTCAGTCTAAGATCATAGCCTGTGGAATAAGAATGTCAGTCAAATCAATGGGGATAAGATTTATAATAGGACCAGCTTTGATGGCAGTTTCTTCTTATGTAACTGGAATGAGAGGCACATTGCTCAGCATTGCCATTGTTCAGGTACATTCTTAACAAGACCCAAGAGACCATACAACAAAAGATTGGTATTAGTCTTTTTGGCGGAATAATCCTAGAGAACAGCTTAATGAGATGCAACTTTTCAGGCAGCTCTCCCACAAGGAATAGTTCCATTTGTGTTTGCTAAGGAGTTTGTTGTGCATCCAGAAATTCTGAGCACTACGTAATCAGTCATCAATGCTTTTACTATTACACATTTTGCATCATTAGTGTTGATTTTCAAACGCAGGATTAAGATACTAAGCTATGTTCTTTTTCATATTTCAGGGTTATATTTGGCATGCTTATAGCAAAAACAATTGCACTGGGATACTGTTTTGTCCTAGACCACAAATAATATCTATTTCTAGAAACAAAAGGAGGATAAAGTACTCTACAGAAGACTGCAGCAGCAGAAAAGCAACCAAGACCAGATGACAATGCACTCTTCTCATGCATTCTTATTTGCAAGAAGAATGGGCAGTATATCTTCAGTTATAGAGATAGGACTGAAGATGCCAAGCTACACATAAAATACAAGATAATTCATGTTAGGATCATTTTCATCTTTAAGATGGTAATTCAACTACTACCTGTACCAAAACTATTGACAAACTCAAGTATCAGACCCATTGTTCAATTTAACAGGAGTAATTTATGAACATACTCCTCTTGGATTGTTTACGTAAGAAGTAGGAAATAAAAGAAATTTTGAATTAGTGAGATATAGGAACAAGGAGGAGGCCCCCTACTACCCAGTCCCATTTTGATGATCTTTTTACTTTAAAGAGGAGTAGTAAAGAGTATCGAGGAGGGCAGTAAAAGTAGCTACTCTGGGAGTATGCTTCTTGTGTTCAATAAATTCTAAAGCAAAACAGTGTGAATCCACAGAAACAATAACAAGAGCTCTTAAAATGCATTTCAAAAAATTTCAAGCACTTCAGCTACAACCTTGCATAACAATGATGCAAAAACCATCTAATATCTTTTGGAAAATGAACACAGTACCATTCTTTTGTGTGGTTTGATCTTATTAAGCTATGGATAGACTGCTTTTTTGATGCATGTGCATTTTATAGCATCAAGTTCTCCATCAAATTCAAAAATGAAACATAATGAACTGTCAAACGCATCAAGGAAAGCTCTCAAAGTGCACTTTAATTATCACAGCAACTCGAGCTACATCTCCAACAATACAATGTGATTTCATACCTTTTTTTGTATGCCTATTTTACAGCATCAGGAGTATTGATTTTCATATAAAACGCAGCAAATTCAACAAAAAACCCTTAAAGAACATACATATGACTTGTTACAAACACTTCAGCTACAAGTACGCATAATAATGGCACAATGAAATAATTCATTTCTTTTGGAGGAAGAACGCAGCACCATTTATTTGGTTCACTAATACCAAGCAAAAGGCAGAACAAAAATCAGGGGCACCAACTATGCGCACCTCTTATTGAACAAGTGGATGATGGCTTGTGCGTCTCCCGCTTAATCCCCAGCCCATAAAGGCGCCATGCCTCCATGTATTCGCTCTTCCATCCCTCTCTCAGCTCCGCAGAATCCCTATACCACTGCCTTAAAAAATCACAAAATCTAGCTCATCAAGAACTATAATTTCAAAACAAGAAGCAGTAATTGGGCATCGCTTGCCGATTTTTTGAAATATTAGGATTTTTTTAATCTAATTGAATTGATAGATAGGAGGACGAAGGGATTGGATACCTGCAGACGAGAGAGCAGCTGAGGAGGGCGAGGCAGTCAAGCTGCGAGAATACGCGGCCGATCAGGTGCGGGGGCGCACTTAGCGCCGGCGCCGGCTCTGGCGACGCGGCGGAGGATTCGTCTTCCTTTTCTTCTCCTTCCGACGCTGCCGGCCTCATCGAGCTCACGCTCCGGTTGCTCCAATGCTGCCAGTCGTCGCTCGTCTGGGAGAGGGATGAGACCTTTTACATTTTCCCCCTTGTACAATGTTTAAATTATTTGTTTGGTTGAGGTCCCTATGGAACATTTTGCAAATGCTCCCCCCAGAGAATCCAACACCGTTTGTTTCCCAATCAGAAATAAGGCTAATGAATTATTTTTATAAATTAATATTTTTTTATTAAAATTAATATTTTAATAATTTAAAATTTAAAAAATTATTTAATTTTTTATAATAATTTAATTTAATAACAGCGTAAAATAAGTAATATTAATTTCATAAAAAAAAATAATTCTCAAATGGGCTAATTCTAATTATGATATTAAATCAAACGGGTCCCCATTATTTTTGATATTAACAAATAACCTCCTCTTTTGTTACCTTTTTATATAAACCCTCATTTTTATGAACTATCAATTTTTATCAACAAAGACAAACCATAGTGCTTAATTAAGATAATCTCATATAAAAAATCATTTTTTTGAGAAAGGATCACAAAATAAACTAGAAGTTGAAGGTTTTTTTTATAAATATAAAAGCACTCATATTATATATATATATATATATATAGTTAAAACTGAATAATCATTTATTTTTATGGGGACTATTTTGTAACTATTGAACAAGTGGGCGCTAGCTGCAATATCGACAAGTTTTGGTTGTTATTACAAAAATCCCACGTAACATTTGTTGGTAGATTGGCTCCTGTCACCTTGCAATAATTCAAACAATGTTCTCATACAAAATAAAATTCAAGCTCATATCAAGAACATTATTTTCCTTGCTAGCCTTCAGTTTCCCCTCGTCAAAGAGCGCCTACATGGCTGGAGCAGCAGCGCCACCATTCGCCGCGGCTTCATCTGCTTCTCTGATCTTTGCTATGATTGTCTCTTTCTTGGCCTTCAGAGCTTCCATCTTGTCATCGATCTTCTGCATCTGCTCCATGATCTTGCTTGTCTCAGCGGCTGCGTCCCCTCCATCGACATCTTGAGTTGTAACACAAGCGTCAGAATCTGTCTGCAACTGGGGCACTAATGCCACTTTCTTCGCTCTCAGTGCGTTCATCTTAGCGTCAATCTTCTCTAGCTTCTCCCTCAGCTTCGCCGAGTCCATGACCTTGTCCTTCTTGTCTTTCTTCTCCTTCTTCTCCTTTTTATCTTTCTTCTCTTTTTTCTCCTTCTTCTCCTCGTGTGCGACCTTCACCTCCGAGTTCTCGGTGTCCTCCATTTACACTAGCTAGCAGCATTAGCCATGAGACTTCAGACCAAAGAAAATTAAAAAAAAAAAAATAACGATAATGTCCAAGCAACATGATTATTTTAGAAGCATATATTCATGAATAATTCCCGTGAATTAGCAACTAAGCTTACATACTGAGAATCTAAATTTACAACGAAAAATCCAAATAATTGGCAAAATTAGGAACTGGAAAAAAGGGATTTAAAGGATATGAATGGAGCAATGACCAACCTTTGTGCGATCTGGTTCAGGAATAATAGTAAGGCAAATTACCTCGTTTTTATAGGAAATTACTTGGACAAAAATTGGAAATTTGAACGCTTATTTAGTGGCCAGAAATAAGAGAGTGGAAATGAATCGTTGGATTGGACGCGCTGAGGCGCCGGAAGCGGCAAGAGGACTAGTTTACGCGCCAACGGACTCACAGATCAATCTAGAGTCTAGACCGTCCATTTGTTTCCCTGGGACCTGTTTGGATCAAGTTGACCAATATTATCGGCACGCGCTTAACACACTGCTAATCACATTTGGACCGTCCATTCTGTTTCATGGGCCCTGTGCAATATTACTAGCAGGTGCCCAACACACCGCTAATCACAAATTCATCCTGTTGCATCATTTTTGGCTCGGAAACCGACCCGGTTCTGGCTTGCTTTGAAGATATCGAGTCATTCTTCGCAGCATGCCACAACTTGAGGTTTCTAGAAAGGACCACCTTGGCCGAGCCTGTTTAACTCAAAAAGATAATGGAGATAGTACCTATACTTATTGTTGATATATCAAATTTCTTAATTGAATTTGTGAGCGTCAATGGAACCAAATTTACCACTAGCTTTAGTTTGGAAGTTTCTTTGAGATATGAATCTATTAGACCGATCCATATCGTGATCTATGAAATAAAAAATTATAAAAAAATTGTTAGAAATTTTTCGATAACAATATCTTTGATATCTAAATCAATAATTTAAAAAAGAAGAAAATTAACAGAATTTTTTGTAAAAAATGAGTTTTTTTATCTTAACTATTCTTTCCTATTTATACTAAAATCTAACATCAGTTTTCTTAATCTTGGCCTAATATTTGGCATAGTTCTTGCGTTAAATCTCTCTTTAAATCTTTTATTCTCTTAACTAGATTGTAGATTTAGCCTTTCAATATAGATTTAGCAAGTTATGTATAGTTTGGCAAGTTTTGTGCACTTTGGTGTATTTCGATGCACTTCATCAAGCTTCGTGTACATTAGTGTACTTCAACAAGGTTTGTACACCTATATGTATTTTGGTACATTTTGACAAACTTTGTATATTTTGGTATACTTCGACAAGCTCTATGCATTTCATTGTATTTTAATAAAGCTCTATGTATCTCATTAGTCCAGTGCCTAACTTATAACCAAATTTTATTAATCAAATGCATAGATTATAATTGAATTATCACAATTAAGTACATAGCTATTTAGATAGTTTTTGTAATTTGACACTAACTTCGAGTTAGAGCTAGATTTTGAGCTTAATTTAGGATGATCAAGGCCATCTTGAAATAGAAAGGATTGAAAAATCGAACTTAGAACTTGAACTGAATTGAAATTGGATATCCAGTTATTAACTGATCATCCGGTTCTATTCATGCAAACCATTATTTGCAATCGGATGTCTAGTTTCAACCGGACATCTAGTACTGTCTAACTGCACAAATATTGCTCGCTATCAGACGTCCAGTTCAGTCACAATCTGCAAAATGAAAATGAAATTCTTCTCAAAAGCCATCAAAATCAATCCGATTTTTTTAATAAGAAACGTATAATTTTAGATAATATCGATATAAGATTTATTGCAAGAGGATACTCATCAATCTTTCATTGAAATTCTAATAATTAAAATTAGAGATTCTCTTAAAACCCAGTAAAAATTGGGCTACGACGCATAGAAAAAAAATAATTGATAGATAATTCTTAGGCAAGTTCCGCATGAATTAAAGAAGAAATTCTGAAAAAGATCTCGTCAGTTAGGAGGAAGACAAGAAGACATCAATAAGAGATCGAAAAGATGTAAGATTTCATTTATTTCTTCATCCTTTCTTTCATTATTCCCTCTTCTCTTTGTCTCTTATGAGATCTTCATTTTTTTTTTGTGCTTTTTACTGCTATTGTCCCCTTTTCCTCAATACCTGTGGCCTCGTTCTGTGTCAACCACTATACATTGCTTGAGTTCAGACGACTGAGCCTCATCATAGGCCTCTCTTTTATTTATCAACAGTGCGACCACCTTGATCTCCACTAATACCATGGTCACTCAAGGTCCTCCATATGATGGTGAATTTTCATCAACATCGTGACTACCCCGTGATCCTCTATATGACAATGGATCTCTACCAACACTGTAGCCACCAGTGGCTCACCATATGACGATAGATCTATAGTAATACTATGGCCACCCATGGCCTGACGGTGAATCTCTATCAACACTGCGGTCACCCACAATCTAAAATGCTAGTAAATCTTCATCACCATCATGGCCAACAATGGCCTTATTTATCACCATGGCCTCATGTCACAAAATAATCAATAATGAAAACCTCTTGGATTGACAGTAAGGACAAGAACAAGAATAAAAACAAAACCAAACAAAAAAAATATAATAATAAAATATCTTAATTAAATGGTTTAGGGTCAATCTGCGATTTCATCCAATAACTAATCGACTTAGGGTTATCTTCCAGTCTCACCCGAAATTCAAGATGGTTTAGAGCCAGTCTGCGACCTCATCCAACAACCAATTTAATTTAGGGTCAACTTGTGATCTCGCTCAAAAGTTAGGTGGTTTAAAGCCAACCTACGGTCTTATTTGATAACCAATCCGACTTAGAACCAGCTTGTGATCTCGTTTAAAAATCAAATGATTTAGAGTTAGCCTGTGATATCGTCTGAGAACCAATTGACCTAGGATCAACTTACGGTCTCGTCCGAAAGTGAACATGGTTTAGAGCCAGCCTGCGATCTCGTCTAATAATTAATCAACTTAGAGCTAGTTTGTAGTCTTGCTCAAAAGTTAAAATGATTTAGGGTAAGTTTGTGGGTTTGCCCAAACGTCAAGTAGTTTAGGACCAGTTTGTAGTCTCGTTCAATAATTGATTCGACTTAGGGTCAGCCTACAGTCTCACTTAAAAGTGAAAAAGTTTAGGGTTGGATTGTCACTACGCTCGATAATCAATTGACATAGGACCCAAAAATCAAAATAGTTTAAGGCTAGTTTACGGTCTCGTCCAACAACCAAATCAATTTAGGGTTAGCTTGCGGTCTTAGCAGAAAGTCTAATAATTTAGGGTCAGTCTGCAGCCTCACTCAATAATTAATCCAACTTAGGACTAGTATGTGGTTTCGTCCAAAAATTAAAATAATTTAGGGTTAGTTTGCAATCTTGCCTGATAATCAAATCAATTTAGGGCCATTTTGCGGTTTCATCCTAAACCAATTTGAATTTATGGCCAGATTGCGGGCTCATAGTAATATTATCATGACAGATCAAGGGTTCTTAAACCAAATCGATTAATGCAAATTAATTAACTTAAAGTGACTCAATCGCATTAAAATGAACAAAATTAAATAAACTTAGATAGATCACAAAATGGATCTAAACTAATCAAGTGGGTTAAAACTCAAATAGAATTAGATCCAAAATTTAAATTCAGTTAATTTAAACTAAACTCAAACTCGAATCATATTAGTACAAGTGAAACTAAATAAGGTCAAACTGAATTTCATTGGGTATATTAAACTTTCAATAATACTCTAAAACTATGAACAATAAGTGATGTTACCTTCTTGACTCGAAATTGAGTCATATTGGATATGTTACAAAAACTCCACAAGTATTGCATAGTGCTACTTCAAACTCAAAATCAAACCAAGAAGTTATCATTTACATCTTATTGGCTATGAAAGTACTTCAAATTCATGAACTTATCACTTACGTCTTATTGGTTATGAAAATACTTCAAACTCAATGAACTTATTACGTATGCCTTATTGGTTATAGAAATATTTCAAGCTCATTAAGATATTACCTACGCCTCGCGAGCTATGAAAATGCTTTAAAACTATGAAGTTATACCTTATGTCTCATTAGCTATAGAAATACTTTAAAACCTATAAAAGTATTACTTACACTCCATTAACTATAGAAATACTTCAAACCAATGAAATTATTGCTAACATCTCATTGGTTATAGACACACTTCAAATCAATGAAGTTACTGCTTATGCTTCATTAACTATAGAAATATTTCAAATTAATAAAGTTATTACTTATCTCTCATTGGCTATAGAAATACTTCAAATCAATGAAGTTATTATTTATGTCTCATCGACTATGAAAATACTTTAAATTAGTAAAGTTATCGCTTACACCTCATTGGCTATAGAAACACTTCCAAATCTATGAAGTTATTACTTACGTCTCATTGACTATTAAAAATATTTAAAATTAATGAAGTTATCACTTACACCTCATTAACTATGAAAACACTTCAAATCAATAAAATTATCACTTATGTCTCATTAGCTATAAAAATAATTTAAATTAATAAAATTATTACTTACATCTTATTGGCTATAGAAACACTTCAAATAAACAAAATTATCACATATACCTTATTGACTATGGAAATATATCAAGCTTAATGAAGTTATTGCTATGAGATTAAAATTGACCACTCGAAATAGAGAAGACCTCGAAGAGTAATCTCAAAATAACAAATTAAAATATAGTGGTTTGAATGCATAATTAAGTGTTGTGAGAACATGTTGTTAATTATCTCAACAATAGTCAGAAACCTTCTAAAATGAGAAATCTAACTAATAAAGATAGAGACATAAAAGAAAAGAAAAAAACATAATTTGATTGATTTTGAAGAAGAAAGGCACATAGTTTAAGAAAAGACATATCATCACTTTATAATTTAAAGAATTTAAGTTTATAAATAACATGAGATAAGAAAGGGAATGGAATAGACTTGATGCTTATTGCTACCCCACCCCTTGTGCTGAACTATGTGGAGTTTAACTCAAATGGGTCTTGACTTGATCGTTAGTAAATGTTGGTGATTTGTTTTAGTCGTGTCATTCGACAGGACATGGAAGACTATGTAAGGAGTCTAAAGTATTTTCAATAACTTTGAGTTTCGATGGTAGTTTCATTGGATGGCATTACTGGCAGCTTATCAGGATTATCCTAAAGTATCTCCAATAGCTTTGAGTTTTAGTGATAACTTTCTAATTTAAAGTATTTTCATTAGCTAATAAGATGTTAGTGATAATTTCATAGTTTAAAATATTTTTGTTTGCTAATAAGGCATTGCCAATAACATCGTGATTTGGAGTATTTTTATTAGCCTAATGGTGTTGGTGATAACTTCATAGTTTGAAATATTTCCATTAGCTTAGTGGCGTTGATGATCACTTTATTTGGTTTAAAGTATTTCTATTAGCCAATAAGATATTGGCGATAGCTTCGTGATTTGAAGTGTATCTATTAGTTTGGTGGTGTTGGTGATAACTTCATTTGAACAAGGCATCTGGTTGATTGACTAAGCGAATTCAACCTTATCTTAATTTGATTTGATTTAATAAGTGATGGCATCTTAGGCATGTTGTCGATAAAATTTGGAGTGTTGCCAATACTTTTATGTTGGTTTAGCTTAAAAAGTGTGTCATTGACGGCTTCTGGGGTTGACTAGCTTTGAAGTGTGATCAACAACTTTATGTGTATTGTTGGTTGACTTCATTTGAATAATACATTGTAACTGACTGACTAAATGAGTTCAAGCTTATCTTTGTTCATTTTGATTTGATAATCGACGATTTCTTAGGTATGTTGTTGATTGAATTTAAAGCATTGTCAATGCTCTTGGATTGGCGTAGCTTGAAAGATGCATCATCAAGGGCTTCTGGGGTTGACTAATTTCGAATTGTGACTAATGACTATGAGCATGTTATTGGTTGACTTTATTTAAATAAGGTGTTATGACTTATTGACTAAACAAGTTTAAGTCTATCTTAGTTCTATTTGGTTTGAAGCATTACCAATATTTTTTAGTTAGCTTAGTTTTGAAGTATAACCAATGATATCAAGCTTATTATCGGTTCACTTTATTTGAACGCAATATGTGGTGGACTAACTGAGTGAATTCAAGTCTGCCTCAGCTTGATTTGATCTAAAATTCAGATTTGGTTTGGTTTAAGTTTGATCTAATTTAGTTCAATATTCAAAACTTGATTTAAGCTCAAGTCTAATTTGATTCAATTAGATATTCACAACTTGATCTTAATTATAAATATAATTTGATTCAATTTAATGTTTGGAACTCAATTTCAATTTGAGTCTAATCTAATTTAGTTCAAGTTGGACTCAAACTTGTGTTGGACTCAAACTTGTGTTGGACTCCTATCAGTTTCTTAATGGATCCTTAACAGATCTTGGATCCAAACCCTTAATGGGTTCTTATTGAATCTTTAATGGGCCTTGAATCTAACGCTTGATGGGTTCTTGATGGATCGATTATGGACGTGGGTCTAACCCTTCATGGATTTTTATTGGATCCTTATTCAACCCACTAATGGGATTGGGTTCGACCTGTGTTGGACTCTTATTAGATTTGGGTTTGAACCTTAGTGGATCTAAGTTCAAGTTCAAGTAGATTTAGTTCAACTTGGTTTTGATTCAAGCTCTACCTGGTTCAGATTTAGGTTTGACCTAATTTTGGTTCAGATATGACTTGACTTTGGGTTTGAATTGAATTTGAGTTTGATTTACTCGATTTGGGTTTAGTTTGAGCTTAATTTAACCCAATTAGGATTTGATTCAATTCTAATTTGACCTAATTAGGGTTTAATTTAAATTTAGTTCAATCCAATTAGGGTTTGATTTGGACTTACTTTGACCTAAGTAAAATTTGATTCGAATTTAATTTGCTTTCGGACTGACCCGATTTAAACCTAATTGGGGTTGAGTCTCAACCAATTTGTTTTGGATCAACTCAATTTAGTCTTGGGTCTAATTTAATTTGAGTTTTAGTTCATCCATTTGATTAATTTAGGTTTATTCGGTGATTTATTTGAATCAATATGGTTTTATTTATTCAATGTGATTAAACCACTTTAATTTAATCAATTTAGTTAGAAAATCCTAAGATTATCATTTGGGCAAGCTTGCGGCTAACTGACCTTGAGTCAATCTAGATTTCTCGATGAGCTCACAAGCTGGTCTTGATTTAGAAGTTCAGCGAACTTGTAAACCGACTTTAGTTAGAATAAATAATTAACGAGCTCGCAAGATGACCTTAGTATGAATAGATAATCAGCGAACCCATGAGCTATTCTTAGTCTGATTAGACATTTGGCAAGTTCATAAACTGATCTTAGTCTAAATAGATGTCCACCGAGCCTGCAGTTTGGCTTAAGTCTAAATAGATATTCGGCAAGCTCGCAAACTAGCCTTAATTCGAATAAACATTCCGCGATCCCGTGGACTGATATTTCACTAATAAGGGTAATTTCAAAAAAATATAAATATTTCACTAATTGGATTAGCAAATAAACACATAAAAAATAGTCAGACTATCCTTTTCATAGGTTGGACTAAAATTTAGTCTGAATTCATCTCAAACTAAATGGGTTAAGATTTTGTCGTTTGTATATTCCAATTCATATGCTCCATTCTAAGTCTCTTTTTACCAATATCATCTCTTCGATATCAATATGCTTTCTCGCCTACTGGATGAACTTGGCCAATGTCTCTAGAGTTGACAAATTATTTCATAGGCTACTTTGCTTTGTCATATCCTATTGATGGTTGTAGCAAGAATAATAAAATTGTCTAACTTAGTCACCTTCAGCCTAGCCTTATCAAATCGAGTAAGATAATTTCTTAGTATTTCTCCTTCATTTTATTTTATTGATAAAAATATTGATGAGTCTTTCCTCCAAGACACCAATGAAATAAACTATTTAATGAATTTGTCACCTATGTCATCAAAATAGTATATTGATTGACTTGGTAATATGCAATACCATGTCATAGCAGGATCTTAAAGCGTCATAAGAAAAGATTTGCACATGGTTGAGTCCCATGTAGCATGACATTCTAAATATATTAACATGGTCTACATGGTCTTTGGTGGCATCATACACTTCCAACGATGATTGTCAAAATTTTGCTCGCACCAATGTATATGCTAACTTAGAGATTAAGGGTGTGTTGTAACTAGGTTGATACGATGGAGGGACTTCAATAAGTCTTCTCCAAGCTACTGATACCTTGGTCTCCCTATAGCTCTCGACATCACCCCGTGTTGAGGTAAAGTTAGCATAGGTACGGTATGTGGATTCGTTCACTGGATCATATGTTGGATCCTATGCCTCGACTTTTCCTAGATGTCATGTACCAAAGTGGAAATTCAACATAATGGGCTTATCGGTGTCCTGTGGACTATGCTTAGTTCTACAGTTGCTAAGCTTGAATATTTTAGAGATTCTGTATTGTCTTTGTTTGGATCTCCAAAAATTGAGTCATTTGTTGGACTATGATTGCTGGTTTTGAAATTCCTAGTTATTCTACTCGCTGGGTTCTCCAAAATAGTTGTGAGATTTGGTATGCACAAGTTCCTACTACCCGCCAACATGATTTTAGAGATTGATGCCCTCTCAACTTTCAAAGGCATGACTGTAAAGACGTTGGAGGTCTTTTAGAATGATGGCATAGTAACAGAATATATCTCAATGAAAATATCATTATTGATAGAGACAAACTCACCACTAGTTTCAGTTATGGAGATTCCTTGAGATTTGGATTTTCTAGTGTTGTCCATACTACAATTTGTAAAATAGAGAATTATGAAAATGATTATTGGGAGCTTTCTCCTAACGACCTCTCTAATGCCTAAATCAATAATATAGAATAGAAGAGAATTGATAGGATTTTTTGTGGAAAATGAGCTCCCTTTTACCTTAGTTGCTCTCTCCTATTTATACAAGAGCCAAATATTGATTTTCTTGATTTTGGTCATGATCCTCGGCATAATTCTCACCTTGGATTTCTCTCTAGATCTTTTTTTTAATTAAATTGTAGATTTAGTCTTTTTTAGATATAGTATTAGTAAGTTATGTGCACTTTGGCAAGCTTCATGTACTTATGTGTACTTCGATGTACTTCGGCAAGTTCTGTGCATTTCGGTGCACTTTGACAAGTTCTATACACTTTAGCAAACTTTGTGCACCTTAATATCTTAGCTAGCAAGTTTTGACTCACAAGTCAACTCTCAATGGTATAGTGGCAACGACATGGGGATCTCTCTCCTTGATACTACCCCTCTTGAGGTTGAACTTGAGTTAGTTTTGACTTAGTAGATCCCCTTTTATGATTATGAACCAACTTGACAGTTCAGTGACTCATCAATGAGGGATCTAGCCTAGCTGGTAGAATGACAAAATGAAGGATTTGATGAAATCTCAAAGTATGACTTTATCTTTTCTTGGTATTCAACTTTGTACTTGTGCGACTGAAGACTCAACCACAAGAGTTGAGTGGCATTGATGAGTCACCGATTTGTTGAGCTATTTCGTAGCCATAAAAGAAGATCTAACAAGTCAAAACTTAGTCAAGTTCAATCTTGGGAGGGATAGTACCAAACAAAGGGATCCCCAAGATGCTGCCACCAAACCACTAAGAGTTGACTTATGAGTCAAAACTTGCTAGCTAAGGTATTGAAGTACATAGAACTTGTCAAAGTATATCAAAGTGCATAGAGCTTGCCAGAGTGCATCAAAATACATATAAATGCATAGAGCTTGTTGAAGTACATTGAAATGCACAAAACTTATTGAATTGCACATAGATTATCAAAATTATGTCTAAAAAGACTAAATTTACAATTCAGTTAAAAAATAAAAAAATATAAGAAAAACGATGTAAGGCGAGGATTACGCTGAGGATCACGCTCAAAATAAAAAAAAACTGGTATTGGACTCTAGATAAATATGAAAGAACAACTAAGGTAAAAAAATGAGCTCCCACTTCTTCTAGATTAGTGATTTAAATATTGGAGACACCATTATTAGAAAGCTTCATATAATCCATACCCAATTCATCATAAATTCAACCAATTCTAAATTAGCATTATTTGTCACATTTTTTCATTAAATACATGCTAAAACTTAATTTAACAAGTCAATGTATCTTTATGTTTAAAACATATATTTGAGAAAATTCAAAAGACATTATATTGTTAAATTTTATTTTAATAAATGCTTAATAGAAAATTATGACAATTTGGGTCAGTTTAGGGTTCGCTGTTCAATGAACTATAGGCCGTATATCCGATCTGATTTGGGCTCGTTTGCTATTGTTATTAGCAAATATCACAATGTACTCGTGTAAGGTAAGTCGATGTCCTACTTAAATAATAATATTAATAATAAATCTACATGGGCGAAGTAAAATTTGAATTACGAAACTGCTCACGACGAAAGCTGCAGGCTATACCCTCCACTTCCACACCACAAAATCCACAGCATCCTTATCTCCTCCTCCTACTCCTCTGCCGATGCCGCCCGCCGCCGCGCATTCGCCGTCGCCGGACTCATTCGTCTCGTGCCGGCTTCCGTCCGCTCTCTCCTCGTCCCGACAAGCAGTAATTCATTTCCCTTCTCTCTTCTTATCTTCCTCAATCTCGTTTAGATACCAATGGTTTCAATGACGGTGGTACAGAGGTATCTGCCGTGTTCGCTGTCGCTAAATGGTTGCGGCAGAAGCGGTGGCAGTGGAGGAGAGAGGTCGTTGGGGATCTCGGAGACCCGGACGCTTCCTGCGGTGGCGGCACCGGAATCGGCGCTGTCGGAGCTCCAATCGGCGATCTTCTCCCTCAGTGCTGATCCCCCGCGCTCCAGCTCCGGCATCATCCGCCTCGAGGTAACGAGGTGATTTGATTTCTCTGTGGCAATGGAGCTGAACGGACAGGCTTGGCTCGATTCTAGATCAGGGGTATTATAGTCATTTTGCTGTCTGAAGGCGGGAGCGCTGGGAGGTCTCCAGATTAGGGCTTTTGATCTCTTGGGATGGGAGTTCTGATAGATGAGTTCGTTTCTCGAGTATTTGTCGTTGTTTTTTTGTGAATTTTGATTGGATTTTTCAGGTTCCGATACGGCAGAGGGCGAATGCAATCGATTGGCTTGACGCGCAGAGCTATCAGCCGCGATGCTTCTTCTCCGGGAGAGGTCAGTGGATGGATACGGGCCTCGTCACTGTTAGTAATGGTGGTGGGTTTCGGAGTGATGGGGCAAGGGATGTGATCGGCGTCGCCGGAGTTGGGTCTGCCGTCTTTTTCCGGGGGCTAGATCCCTTCTCATTGCGAGATTGGAGATGCATAAAAAGGTTCTTCTCGCAAAAGGAGCCAACTTCGATTCATAAATCGTTGGTATTTATGTGTTTTGGGTGCTTGACTGACGATTCAAAAATTTTCAAGTTTGTGAACCTTCTGCTGAATTATGGGTGTCAAATTAGTTGGATTCATAGCTAGCTGCGTTGTCATTGAAACATAGCAGAGCCAGCAAATATCTTCAATGATTAAGCCCTGGTGTTAGTCAAAACTAATATTTTTGTTTATGATGCCAGATATAAATTTGTCAATTTTGAGAATCCTTACTTGATTTATTTTATTGATCAATGCTGATAAAACATTAATTTGCTAGATTTGTGAATAAAACATAAGATGATGGTCTTGCTTGCTTTTGTGACATAAATCCTTTGCATTGCTCTGTCAAGATTTTTGTCGAAGGATTGCCCTCTGATGCGCGCGTATGGTGCCATTCGTTTTGATGCAAGGACTGATATATCACCTGAGTGGAAGGATTTTGGTTCGTTCTATTTTATGATTCCACAGGTAGGTTGCATCCATCTCATTAATTTTCTAATAGCATAAGCTTCTTAGCAATCTAACTCCCTGCTATTAGAAATGTTGGATTGACAGGTTGAGTTTGACGAACTTGAAGAAAGCTCAGTACTTGCTACAACAATTGCATGGGATGATTCTCTTCTTTGGACATGGAAGAGCGCAATCAATGAGCTTCAAGCCACAATACATCAGGTCTACATCTCAATGAGGGATATTACTTTTAGCTGGACAATGTGTCACCATCTCTCCTTTTGCCTTATTCCAACATATTGCCTTTGCAGATCTCACCACACTTCCACAAAAGAAGGAAAGAAATTCCTAGAACCTCCATCATTAGTTGGAATCAGGTTCCTAATCAAGAAAATTGGGATGCTTCAGTTAAGAAGGCCCTGAAAATAATAAACAGCAGAAACTCTGAGCTTGTAAAGGTTTATGTCATTCTATTTCATTAGACTGGCAACTTGTTTGTGTCTGATTTCCTTTCATTAGGCAAAGAGCATAATGTGACTTTACTCAGTTTTTTTCACTAAGTTTGCAACATTTGTGGAATTTGATTTATGATACCCATTTGCGTAAAGTCTCTTTCTTTGCTATCATTATTTACATTTATCTCCATAACATTTATTGATCTTCTGAATTTTCAATAGGTTGTACTAGCACGATGTAGTAGACTTGTTACTGATGCTTGCATTGATCCTGTATCACTTTTAGGTTGTTTGCAGGTAGGATTTTCTGTTGCTTATATTCCTTACAAAATCAATTTCTGAAAAGATCTAATTATTTTTTCTATCACAAGCAGGTTGAGGGCGAAAATGCTTATCAATTCTACATTCAACCACCTGATGCTCCTACTTTTATTGGAAACACTGTATGTTGATATTATTGCAGTGGCTTTTCCTTCTTTAACATCAATGTGAATGTGGATGAACATATGCTTAAGATCTAGTAAATAACAGGGATTTATACTTCATACACAGTAGGTTCATCTACAACAAGGATCATTTGGAACAAACTGCATACCAACAAAATTTATTTAGATTTCTTCTGGATATGTATATCTTTTTTGGTGTACTTAGTGATGCTATTATGCATGGAGATCATTTGCAGAATCCAAACCAATTGAATTATATCTAACTAGGTGTTGTGTTATACACAAATTTTCTGAATAGCCAGAGCAACTATTTCACCGAAAACACCTCAACATTTCAAGTGAAGCTCTAGCTGGAACTCGTGCAAGGAGCTTAAACAAGGATGAAGATTTTCAAATTGGGCAAGAACTGCTTTTCAGGTTTCATTTCTTTTTCCAAGAACTCTTGATATAATTTCATTGTTTTAGCTATTATATCATGTGGGATTTTCTAGATATTGTAGCAGTCCCTTTGGCTGTCATACCATCATACTTTGTGTTCCTTTTATGAATATAGCTCTTGTGAACACTAAATCCAATTCAAAGCTGGTTAACTCACATATGTACATTTGATCAAAGTAAAGGTCATAGGGGAACAGTAATTCAACCTTGTTTAATGTTGTGGTTATCTACTAGAAATTTGCTGATGCATTAATTTTGAAACAATCATGATCACTATGTTATGTCTGATGTAAGTACTTAATGTGGAGTTGGACATGATATAGGGCATTTAATAATTTTGATCTTTTCTTGCATGACATTTTACTGCATGTTCTGAGCCATATGATGAGAAAGCTTTAACAGGTTTGATTATTATCTAGAGCAGAAAAAATATCATGTGATACAATTATACATCTTAAAGAAGAATAGTCTAGTGTGGTTTTAAGATTAACTTAGTGGAACTACTTGGGTTTGTGTTCTCTCTTACATCCTGTTGGTAACAAATCTGTATGAGTGCATCCATATTCTGCACAAATATTATACTGAGTACCTATGCTGTTGCTAATTTCTCGATATTTTTATCGTTATTGATTTTGTTTCCTCTCCAACCAAGGTTCAGTATAGTCTATCTTGGACCATCAATAGGCCAAGATTTCTGGTTTTGATGTGCAGAAGCTGAGAACTTCTGATGCCCATTCTTGGAATGGTTTTCTTCTATTGATTTTGTTATTTGTGTTCTTATTTCCACTCTGTAAGAGGAAAAATCTCAGCTTGGCTTCCTCCGTTCATCTATCCTCAGATGTGGCTTCCTCAGAAGTTCCTGCAGAGTGGTGCTTGCTTATATGCATTTAATCTTAACATCTGTCATATAAATGTGCGAGCAAAATATTTATACCTATTGAGCATTCTGAATCCCTCATCAGTCTGTTGTTCTGTAGAAATCTAGCTTGATAAGAAACTTATTGATACGGCAGGATTTCTTGTTTATTGCAGTCCTAAAGAAGATGCTGAATTTTCTGTTGTACGAGACAACATTAGAAGAAAACTTGAGGCAAGTTGATTTTAAATGCATGTCTGCATACATGTTTAGATCACAGTTCTATCCTGTTCTTACAATGCACAGAGCATGGTATCAAGTCCCTTTTTATTTTCCATCTTTCTGTCAAAGTTGATTAATGTTTGTGCCATAGTTCATGCCTGACACCTGTGCAGAAAATTTGTGAAGGGGTAATTGTGGAACCAAACAAAGCACTTCGAAAACTCCCTAGAGTACAACATATTTGTGCTCAATTATCTGCCAAACTGAGGAGTGAAGATGATGAGGTAATTTTACATCAAATTTGTACAAATTTCAGGAATCAGCCTACAGTGATCTCAGTTTCTGTATGTTTTTCTTCATTTCTATTTTTTCTCTTGAACGTGGCTTCTTTCTTGGGTTTTACCTACGCCAGAAATATGTTTCTGTTAAAAGAACTCAGTGTGCTACTATTCTACAAAAGCATAGCAGACTCCTCTGTAACATGACCTGCCATTTCTTTGTTGTGGTTTTTCTGCAGTTTGCTATTCTGGCATCTCTTCACCCAAGTCCTGCAGTTTGTGGCTTGCCTAAAGAAAATGCCCGCCAGTTTATCGCAAACAATGGTAGGGATAAAGAATATGACATTGGTGTAGGAACATGAGAATCCATTAGATACAACTTTGAGACTGAATATTACTCTGCAGATTGTTTGTCTAAACTTGAGAAGCCAATGATATGAACCTAGAAAGTGAAAATTTAATTCTGTATGCATGATATGTAATTCCTCATGGGCGGAAACTGTAGAACGCATACATCGGATAAACCACGCAAATAAAATATATCTGTGTGTTGAATGCACTTGTTCTAGATGTCAGCAGAAACAACATGCAAAACTTGCAGAATATTGAAATAAAATGTTCATAACTTAAGCTTCTACTTGTTTGGCAGGTATTATGTGCTTAGATAATCCCTGGGATGCATTGCCACTGTCTTCAGTTATTTTTATCCTAATATGAATTTTTTTTTGTAAATAATGTGCTAGAAATGTTTGATCGAGGAATGTATGCTGGGCCTGTTGGTTGGTTTGGAGGAAGTGAGTGTGAATTTTCTGTGGGAATTCGATCAGCTTTGGTGGGAAAGGTGAACTAACAAAGCTCCTTTCTACTGTATTAACCTTGGAAATTTTTTATTCCATTTTGGTTTGATTTCATTCCACATGTCCTCTGCTAATTGTAGTGCCTACTCAGTTCGTGAATCAGGCAAGTAGAAGGATGAAAGTGCAGTTTGACAGATATGGTCTTTAACTGTTAGAGCAAGGAAAATTGTTTTATGAACATTTAAGGCCACAAACAATAGGCTATTGAAACTTTTAACATTCAGTTCTTGTTAAGCAGCAAAAATTTCAGCTATAATAGTTGCTCATGGACTTTATATGTCAGACCATAGTCCCCCAGTTAATGCTAATTACTTATGCTAGCGTCCTGCTTTAGTTTCACCAATTTGGCCTTCTATTCTAATCTGGGATCCTTTGGACCATCCAACTTCATATTGGTTCTGACGTTATCAAGATCTTGTTGCTACAAAATATGCTACTTGTGACTCCATCTGTAGAACTTAAACAAAATAATCATTGAGAGAATGCAAAATTCAACTTTTTCTCATTGTTAAATTTTCTTCTTTTACTTGAATTCTAGAGCTTTGGCACAATGGTTTACGCTGGTGCTGGAATAGTTGAAGGAACTGATCCGTTCTCGGAGTGGGAAGAGCTGGACTTAAAGGCTTCACAGGTCTCTCTCAGCCCCTTCGCCTGTTTGCAAGACCTGCTTAGTGGCTTATCTGCTAATGACTGCTAATCTTATACAGTTCACCAAGCTGTTGCAACATTCTGAGGCTCCTGCTTACTTGTAAGAAATGAACATCAGGAGTGCTAAAAAAGTAGTCTACCAACGCTCAGCCATCTCTGTTCTTCAGAGTTAGGCACGCTATGATGGTTATTCACTGTGGCATGCCCAACTAGACACATTTGACTAGAGAGAGATTGAGAGAGATGGAGACAAAAGCAAGTGTGTTTTCTTTGAATACGATCTTTGAGAAATTTGCATTGGAAGTGTTTTTTATTTGGTTCAAAATGGCACTGATTTCTTATTGTAGAAAGATCATTCAAAAGAATGCAAGTTGTAATGTCCAAAAGCATGACATCTTTGTATAGCAGTAAACTGTTCTTCGTTTACTTGGAAAAGGAGGATTCTGGTCATGGGTCATGTTCTTTTTTTTTTGTCCGCATATTGTCCTGATAAATTTCCATTATGGAATATCTGGTGATGCCAGGATTTTATATTGCACCAAATTTTTGTAATTTCTTTTCACTTTTAGAAACGTTTTATTGCTTTGACTAGAGCGGAGGCAGAATATATTTTAGCAGGTAAATGTTTATTAATAATTATATTAGCTATTGTGAAATTAATATAAATTTTTTTTAGACAAAATGAGTATAAATCATTTATTTAATTAAATATTAATATAAAAAAGATAATAATAAGATCAGAATAAAAGGGAGTTTTGTCCAAATTTGGTATATTATACCCAAGACTTCGATTTTTAAAGGATATGGACAAAACTTTTGAGTATGTACATTTTTTGCAGTTAAAAAGATTACTTAAAAAAATTAAATTTGATTTTTAAAAATGTTTGAATCTAAGTTATTTAAGAATGAAAATCAAATCCAACCATATCAAGTAAAGTGAAACTATACATAAAATTTATATGTTTATAAAAACAAAAATAAATTCTTTTTAAAATTTTGAGTTTTTTTCAAAAAACCATCTGTCATATTATAAATTTACAAGAAAACGCCAAATTTATTAATATTAACAAAAAATCACTTGATCTATGCTATAAATTTAAAAAAACTACAATTTAATTTTTGATAAAATATTTAAATACTATTTCATTTTAATTTAATTTTTTTCGATTAAATTATAAAAGACTAAACTGCATTTGATTTTGTTCTTGATAAAAAAATAATAACTCCTTAATCAAAAGGATACGAGCTAATACAAACGCTTTGTTTCTTTCTCTCATAACACAAAAATATCTTATGCGACTCCAATTTTATTCTAATATTTTTTTCTATGGCCAAATGAATAATCTCTAATCGACATTTTTTATTGTGAATCTATTTAAAGAATCAAATTGAGAATAATTTAGTCTTTTTATATTAATTTGATTGATAAAATCAAATCAAAGTTAAATATTATCTGAATATTTTAATTAAACGATCAGAAAATAATTTTTTTCGTAAATTTATACCACGTAGAGAGTAATTTTTTTTACTAATATTTATAAGACAACTGTGTTCTGCAAATTTAGAATAAAATATGTGGATATTTGTCAAAAAAATTTTAAAAATATTATGCAAAATTAATGTAAAGATTCTCTCCGCCTCTGCCTTCGACGGAATAATATTCTTGCAACGACGAATCGAGTTTATTGAGAGAAGTAAACAGAAGCTTCCACGCCAAACAAAACCGAAAAGATGAAGCCTCGTTGCAGACCTATTAAAGAAAAAAAAAGAAGCAAATGTCCTTTTCCTCCAATTGAATTGCACATGAACAAGGCCCCATGCAAGAAAACCTTGGAATATGTCACCCGGGATGCAATGCAACCCCTTCCACGAAAAGCTATATATACATCCTCGAACAAAGCCAAATATCCAAACAAAACCAACTCTCACTACAAGATTGATCAATCCATCTTCCAAGCTTAATCGGTAGAGCCAATGGATTGCGGAGGAGAGAACATAAGGGTGGTGACCCAAGAGAAGTTCCAGCCAGAGATCGAGTGGATTCATGACGATCCTTTCAAGCATGTTCTCCGAATTGAACTTCCAGGTACAATATTCGTCGTTGCAGAATCCATTTTTCATGTTTTACGTTCATTAACGTTCTCCTGCTCTCAAGGATTCGAGAGGGAGAAGTTCAGTGTGGAAGTACACAACTCGAAGCTGATGATCAAGGGCAACAAAGTAGGCTCTGTCAAGTATAATTTGGACGAAGTTCTCAATATGCCGAAGGATTCGAACATCCGCAAGATTACTGGCAACTTTGCCAATGGATTGCTCACCCTGTGGATACCGAAGAAAAAAACAACAACGACGAGGTGGAAGGTGGACTGCTTGCTGGAGAAGATCAGCAGCAACAAGAAGGTCATTGCAATGGCAGTTGTGGCCCTCTCCGTTGGTTTATATTTGTCCCACAAATTATTTGTTCGCTCTGATATCAGAATTATTTTTTATATATAAAATAATAATTAGGATTTCATAATTTATCATATTATAATTTTATGATCTTATATATATATATATATATAACAAAAGTATAATTGTGATAAAAATTTTAAAATTCACTGTATTTATGATATCCAAAGCATCTTGACTAGTTATCAGATTTTTACTTCTGCTTTTATCTCTATCTCTCCATTTTTTTTGCTTGTCATTTTTTCTGTTTCAAAGTACAATGGTACTCACCATCACTGCTAAGGCATCGACACCAACATTATGTTGATCGGTGTTCAACTAAACAGTTCAAACTATATGATTTGAACAACTCGTTTTATTATTTATTTTTTAGCAAATTGACGAGTTTCTTGATATTTGTGGACAAATCAAGTACTTGTCCTTCACCCATTGTCACCATAGGCAATAATGCCAACAACACACTCATGATTGTCCCCAACTTCATGTACCGAATCCTCCGTAACAAATTAGCTTTAGGTTGGATATTAAGCAATGTTTCCTATGCAATCATCATGTAAGTTGTTGATCTGAGCACATCTTATAAGATATGAAAGTGTCTAGATTGCTTATTTGCATAATACTTGTGTTGTGATTAAATTTTTTTCAGCATGCAAAAGCTCTTGGCAACTACTTGGTTTCCATTGGCAAATCCATCATCTTAGATGCATATCAATCCTATATCTTTCATGACTTGAAGCTGACTATGAGAATCTTGAAGATGCACTCTCTATTTGTAATAATTCTTTCAATCATAAACATTTGCATACCATGCTCCTCACTCGGAAAGCACATTTGGAACTCAATCAATCAGAACTTGGTATTCTTAGTGCTAGTCCAGCCGCTCATCTTGCAACCTAAAGGACTTTCTCTCTCTCTCAATTGTCATAGCACAACTCTTCTTCCAATTGTCAATCTCACAACAAAAATAACTTTGGAAATTAGTATCAATCTTCATGCAACAATGACTCCCAACAATGACTCCTCAAACTCCAAGTGGGGTGCTCCGTCTAGGACGCTTGATTAGGGTGTCAACGGCGATGATCTAGGTAGGCTGAAGAGGTCAAATTCATTTGAGCTGAGGTCCTTGGGTGAGGAGCCAAATCTGTCTTGTGTCCATATCTCATAAGCTTAAGCTTTTGGAATGGTTTGGTATCTGATCCACTATATTGATCTGGTTTGACACTCTTTCGACTCCCCCAACAAGTGGTATCAAAACTTCAGATTCGAAGCTGTGCAAACTCTTAAGACTGAAATTACCGTGATGATGCGACTGAATTGAGTCGCATGTTAGTCTCTCTTAAAAACTCAAAAGAATAAGACAAAAACCTATTAGTATGGGTTACACAGTGAAATTGATCGAGTAAAAGAGTTCTTAATTAAGAGTGTTAAAATTGATATGGTTAAATCACACCTAAAGGAGGAGATTGTTATAATGTCAGGTGTGATGAATTAGTCCCACATCGGATATTGGATAGATAGAGTCCAATATATATAGTGAAAAAAGACCAATATCTCATGAGTTTAAGCTTTTGGGATGGTTTGGTATCTGACCCACTATATTGATCTGGTTTGACACTCTTTCGACTCCCCCAATAAATCTCTTCGTTGCTAAATTTGTAGCAAGAATATTCACACCTCCATGCAGTGTTACCAATGCTTTAATCATATCTTTCAACTTGAGATGACCTTTCCTCAAACTCATGTTGCATTATTTCCTCCTAATTCTACCAATTTGGATTATCACAACTGGTATCTTGATTTTGTTGCTACTCACCACATGACATTATTTCCTCCTAATCCTACCAATTCGGATTATCACAATTGGTATCTTGATTTTGTTGCTACCCACCACATGACGGTTGACATGTTTAATCTATCCATCCACTTAGACTATGAAGGTTCTAATCATGTGACTATTGGTGATAGCTCAAGTCTATTCATAACTCACACGATCACTTTTTCTATTCTATCTTATTCTTGTCCTTTACATCTTCATAATATTCTAAATATTTCATCTATTATCGAAAACATTTATCCATCTCTAGTTCACAATTGATAATAATTGTTTATTTGAATTTCACTCCTTTCACTTTCTTGTGAAGAATTTGGTGACTAAAAATTGCTCAAAAGCCCTCTTAGAGATGAACTTTACCAACTGCTTACTACTAGTACTCCAAGTTTACTAACGATGGCATTCCTTGCTTCCTCGTTGAGACTCTCTTAATGACATCAATAATTTGGACATGCAGCTTTTTCTACTTTTCAAAAAAATTTATCTCGTATTTCTATTCCTTTTCAACATAATATTAATTTTGTTTGTTCTTCATGTTAATTGAGCAAAACTCAAAGACTTCTTTACTCTTTTTCTACTTCTAAGTCTGGTAAATCTTTAAGAGCTTGTGCATATTGATGTTGGGATCCTATCCCCTAACATTACATTTTGGCTTCAATTATTATATTTTGGCTCTTAGATAGTATTATATTATGCACAAATTCCAGTCTTTATTTGTGAAAATGAATGTAATAGAGTAACAGTCAAGTATGCTTCTGCAAATTGTCCATGGAGACTTCATGCTTCAGAGAGATCTGGTGGTTCAAGTTTTTAGGTGAAGAAAATAGAACCACTTCATACATGTATTGTTGTTAATATTTCTGAAAATAAAATAACTAGTGCTAAATAGGTAAGCAACCAAGTTTTGCATTGGATAAATATTAATAAGAAAATCACAATAAAGTAAATACAAAATTTGATGAATGATAGATATAATCTTTAGCTGACTTACATACAGGCATGGAGGGGAAAAGACTATGCTTATAGGGTTATTCATGACAATGAAAATTTTTTTTTAAATTTATTTTATTCGTTTAAGGCAAAGTTGGAGAAAAGAAATCCTGACAATATTATTCACTTTACCCAAGGTCCAGATATGTCTTTCCAAAAATATTTTCTGTCATTACATACTTATAGTAAAATTTTTTTTACTGGTTGCAGACCTACATTGGGAGTTGATGGATGCTTCTTGAAAGTCAAATATAAAGACACATTGCTTTCAACTTGTGAAATTGATAGGAAGACTAATCTAATTTCAATTGCATATGCAATTGCAGAAGGAGAAACATACCAATCTTGGTTATGATATTTGTATAACTTGAAACAGATATTAGGAAATTTGGACAACTTAGTTATTATTTCGAATAAACAAAAGGATTTTTTTGATGTTATGAAGAATATCTTCCCACATGCTGAGCAGAGAGCTTGTATAAGGCATGTGATTACAAACTTCAAAGATTCTACCCTAGAAAAAAAATTAAAAAATTTGATTTTTAACACTTTAAATATATTTTTACCTACTGAATTTATCAAGCACATGGAGAGGATTAAACAGCTATTCATACCAGTTTGGGAGTACATGAAAGAAATAAATAATTTTTCATGGAGTAGAAATCAATTTAATCCTTCAATAAAGTGTCACTATGTGACTAATAATATTTTTGAGTCATTTAACAGTTTCATTCAGGATGTCATGGAGCTTCCCTTATTTAAATTACTTGATTTTATTAAACAGAAAATAATGGTAAAATTTGCCAAAAAAATGAAGGATCCTACTGGTCTGAAAAATTAGTGCATAGAATAGAAATTTTTATTAGGAAAGTTTCATAAGCACATAGCGGATATCACATTTGGAGAACTTTTGATGATATTTCAGAGGTCAGTGATTCTATAAGGTGATGGATTGTCAATATAAGGTAGAGGATTTGTGACTGTAGACAGTGACAGTTAACAAGAGTGCCTTGTATTCATGGTGTTGTTGCCTTTTTTGATGTTTGGCTTGATCCAATTGATAAAGACTGAAATTTGTGCACAATCTAATACTACACTCTAGAGACATATAGAAAAATATATGATGTCCTTGTTACTTGACTTCCAAGCAAGCAACTTTGGGTGTCTGTGCCAAATGCTATGCAAGTGCTTCCTCCACGTTCAAGGAGACAACCTAGTAGGCCTAAAAAGAAAAAGATTAAGGATCCAATGAAAATATTAAGTAAAACGATATATACTTGTAATAGATGTGGTAAAGTGGGACACAACAAGAGAGTGTGTAAATAGTCTCTTAAACCATAATAATTAATTGAAGCTTTTGGATCTAGCAGCAATCAAGAATCAATGGAAAACCAAAAATTAATGAAAAACTCATATGTAAGAGGACATGGCAAGGGAAGGAAAATGGGAAGGGGAAGGGAAAGGTCTAGTATGAGGACTTCAGATTTTAGTATGTATCTACCATGTGAGTTTTTCTTATAAAATATTGATAATTTTTTATATCTTAATTTATATGATTTTGAAATAATACATTAATAAATGTCACTATGTTTTTTTACAAAAAGTTCATTAGATGTTGGACGATATCTTTTATGTGATTTTTGGATTATAATATTGTGATTTTTCAATTTTTATTCTAGTATTTGTAAATGACTTGCTATGTTGGTGTTAGCACTGTAGCGTATATATTATAATGTATAGTATTTGCGAATGACTTGATATGTGGGTGTAAGTTTATTAGATCTTTATCTGCGAATGTACTACATATTACATTTAGATTATAATTCAATAACATTCAATTCTATATTTTAACTAAATTTTGATTAAATTTAGTTTTTTGTCAAAATCAACTCAAACAATACCAAGTGCTTCAAGATCGATTATTATTTTGTTCGAGAACAAGTCTCTCAAAATATTTTCTTATTTAATTTGCTTCATTCGTTAATCAACTAACAGATATTTTCACAAAGGAATTAATCAACACTCAATTCTCCAATCTACAATTCAGTTAATAGTGCACCGTTATTTTTGTTAATTTTGCTAGAAATTTTAGCCATATAAAAAAGTAGTAATTAGTATCCCAACAATATTAGAATTATTATCTTTGTCATCTATATATAGTTATCTCATATCTCAATAATATTGAAATTATTGTTTGTATACATATAAAAACACCATATCATTTTTCCCAAATTTAATTTTTAATAGTTGTTCGAAATTGGGTTTACCATCGTTTGGGCAATTTTTATCGTTTTGAGCAAAGTAATAGCAAAAGAAAAACGGAAGCGGGAAATCGTCACCTCTCTTGTGTTCCTTCAAACTAAGGTTTTAAATATCGGTATTAGTTTCGGTATCTAGCCAAATCGATACGTTTAAGTCGTTGCGGTCGTTTCGGTTTTAATTTCGACCGTTTCAATTTCGGGCAAAAAAATTTTTTTAGTTATTAATTGTGTGTTGACCAGAATTTGACTATATTTTTACTGTATTTTAACTTCAAATTAAAAATACAATAAAATATTTTAAAAAATTTGAAAAAATTTAAAAATTTAGGAAGAAATTTATACTTAATTTTATCATAATATTAAATGTTATTTTACTTAATTAAAATAAATTTTGATAGTTAATCACTGATATAGTCTATTTTTAATATATATTAGTGTATTAAAAAAAGATACAAGAAGTAATATGAATATGATTAAAAGTTAAAAATTAACATAAGCAAATTTAACTTTTCATTAAAATGTACTTCACACATACATAATTTATAAATTATAAGTATAAATTATAAAATAATACAACTAATCATCATCATCATCATCATCATAATCATCATCAATTGAGTTTGGAACATCTGGATGTGGAATTACAAACTACAGTCATCATGCCCGTGATTAACCAAATAAAATAAATCAATAGTAATAAATTACAGTCATCATGTCCGTGATTAACTAAATAAAACAAACGAACAGTAAAAAACAGTAAACTCTACAACTGTGACACTGCGCTCGCTGCCAGTTGAGCCCGACTTCCTGGAGATGCCGCGGGCACGCTACGCTCGCCCCGTGTGCGTTATGCTCGCTGCAGGTGTGCTACGTTCGCCCTGCCCGCTCTGCGCACTGCCAACGAAAGTGAAACTCTAAAACCAAAACTAAATGAGCCAATTTATTTCGGCACCAACCGAACTTAGAAACCTTGCTTCAAATCTTGTCAAATATAAAAAACGATCAAAATGCTATATGTCACGTTGTCGATTGCCTCGGATATCGTTCACCATGTGGCACCATCACAAAGGGCACGACGGTTGCTAGGGGTGAGCAAAACTGGTTAACCGAACCGGTTTTGCTCATTTGAGAACCGGAACCGGATTCCGGTTCTCAAAAAATTGAGAACCAAAACCGTACCGGTTTGGATGAAGAACCGATTTTCCGGTTCCGGTTCTAAACCGATTTAAACCGGTTCTAAAACCGGTTAACCTGTTTTATATTATAAATTTCCTGCAAATTAACCACCAGCGACCGTCGGCGTCGGCGAGGGCGAGACGGTTCTAAAACCTGTATACCGGAGCTCCGGCGTCACGACGACCGGTGAGGGCGAGGCGGCGTCGCGGCGAGCTCGGGGGCGAGCGCGAAGGTGAGGCGGTGTCGCTGCGAGCTCGGGGGCGAGGCCGAGGCCGAGGCCGAGGTGGCGTCGGCGCGTTGCTGCGAGCTCGGGGGCGAGGCGAGGGCGAGGCCGAGACGGCGTCGGCGCGAGGCGAGGGCGAGGCCGAGACGGCGTCGGCGCGTTGCTGCGAGCTCGGGGGCGAGGCGAGGGCGAGGCCGAGACGGCGTCGGCGCGTTGCTGCGAGCTCGGGGGCGAGGCGAGGGCGAGGCGAGGCGAGGCCGAGGCGGCGCAATTAGGGTTAGAGTTAGGGTTAGGGTTAGGGTTTTATATATAGAGAAAAAACCGGTACGGTTCCGGTTAACCGATTTTTCAGAAAATGTGAAATCGGAACCGGAACCGATTTTCCGGTTTTATGAAATTTCAGAATCGGAACCGTACCGGTTTGTCTGAAAACCGGTTTTCCGGTTCGGTTCTCAACCGGTACGGTTCGATTAATCGATTTTTTGGTTTTTTTGCTCACCCCTAACGGTTGCAGTTCTACCCCTGGACGACCCTATCACACACGTGATCGGTAATTCCACGTGATAAAGTGGATTTGGATTTGGGCGATGCCGAACCGGATCCGACCCGTTTAGGCGCTGTCTGGTTCTATCCTCAGTTCCTCCGGCCGTCGCAAACCGGGTGGAGTCCGAGTCCGTATAAAGTTACCAAAGGCTTGTTCTTGATCCGTTTTCTACTCTTCGTCTCTATCGCCGCCAAAGTTGCTTCTTTTGTAGGTTTTCCTCGAGGGCCGATCCATGGCGATGCAGGCGGGGATGGGGCTCTCCAAGGTCCTGATCTTGGTCGGAGCCGGTCAGTTCCTCTCCTCGATCCATCTTCTTCTTCGTTTTTTTTTTATAATTTTGTTTTGGTTTTCTCTGACCTTTGATCCGTCGAATCCGACGATTTTGCTCGATTTCTAGGTTTCACCGGCTCGATCGTGCTCAAGAACGGCCGTCTGTCCGAGATCCTCTCTGACCTCCAGGTCCGATTGATTTTCTGTCTTGGTTGATGCAATCCGTGCTATTGTTGAATTTTTTATGTTTTTTTCGAAGTAGATTTTGATTAATTTGATGTTATTTTTGGGATTATTTGTTTGTTGATGTGCAGGCCCTGTTCAAGGAGAAGTCTGGGGAGCGGTCGGGTGATGAATCTGACTACGATGCTCTTGCTACTCAGGTAAATTAGATTTTATGCCTTGGATTCCAATAAGTAGATGAATGTTATCGTGAACCTTTTTTTTGAAATTCCCATAACAATCAAGTCTGACTCCAAGAATTTGGCAATTTCTAGAAGTGCTTGCTGTACTTAATTGAAAGCTTTATGCTAAACCTTCGGAAGTAATTGACTGTTAGTATATTAGAACTAAAGTTCTGTTTGTTGCTAGTGAATACTTGTATTATTGATATTGTTGTGCAATGGATTGTTAGTCCTACTTTATCTAAGTTTTAATAGTTATGTACTCTGTATTATCTGATAGAAAGCTCGAAGAACCTAAAGTGAAATGCTTGAGATGTCATTGATATTTATTTGTAGGTGCGCCGCTTGGCTTCGGAGGTTAGACAATTTGCTTCTGCACGTCCTATAACTGTTCTGAATGGAGGTTCAGGCCCAGCAGGTGTGTTTCACAGTGCTCGTTTAAACCTAGAACATATATCTTACAGTTTGGGTTGTTCTATTTATTAGCTGAAACACTTGTAATGATTTTCAATAACCTAGTCCAGGGCTTCTCTGTACACCATATAGGCACCTTGATACCTTGACCTTGCACCTAAGTAACTCCTGTATTTGACACCTGGGCCTTGGGTACCTGGGTAACAAGGAGAGCATTCCCTAGGATCACCTATGTGGCCTAACTAACTTGCTTGTCAATTAAACCTACATATTACTTTGTTGGTAAAGCTTTATCTTAATGTAGTTTTGATGATTTTTGTTGTTCAATACCTGTTTGTGTTGTTGGCTTTTGATATTCTTCCAGGAAATATGACTTCCCTTATAGTTCCAGCAGCAACATTGGGAGCAGTGGGCTATGGATACATGTGGTGGAAAGTATGTATTATTAACATTACTTACTGTGTAATATGTGGTATTTTTTTTAGAGTTGAAGCTGGCCTTTTTGGTGTTTTTGAGGTGACTCAAAATTTTTTGTTGTACTATTTGAAATGGTCAGGGTATCTCCTTTTCTGATCTTATGTATGTCACCAAGCATAATATGGCTAATGCTGTTTCAAGCATGACAAAACATCTGGAGCAAGTCTCTACTGCTCTGGCGGTAATTATCTCACAGTACCTTATTGTGCTATAATTTGAGTTTTTTTTTTTTTGATGAATGTACCTCCATTCGTAGAACTTATTTTTAAAGATGTATGCATACTATGAATTCATGATAATGTTTGAGCAACAAAGAGGGTGCATTGCCTTTCAGTGTACACCTTTTTAGTTTTAGAGTTTTGATTGAAAACTCATATCTATTGTTGTGGTTTTAGGCAACAAAAAAGCATTTGACACAGCGAATCCAACACTTGGATGACAAACTGGATACACAGAATGAGATGACAGCAATCATAAAGGATGAGGTAACTTTGAACTCCTTCCATGCTAACTGAACTTCAAGGATATATGTTTTTGAAGTGACACCTATCTTTCAGGTGGATCAACCATATTAATTTTATCACACTTTTTGGATTTTTGTCCATAATTAAATTATTCTTGAGTTTGATTTGCAAATCTCAAACTATGTTATAAACTGTTAAGGCATTCTGATACTGACCTTCTAGACAGCTATATCTAGACTTTTAGTCCTTTTTGCAATTAAAATCTTTGTTTATTTTGTTCATGCTTTATTAAAATAGCAATATCCTTTTCTTCTATCTGAGCCAGGTTACTGATGCTCGAAATAGGCTAGTAGATATCGGTGATGACCTGAGTTTGCTCCAGCAACTTGTTTCATCTCTGGTGAGCATTTCATCAGAAGTTATCCAAGCACGTGAACTGTAATCAGCTAACAATGCCATGTAATCTTTTTCTTCTGCAGAACACTAAGGTGGACACAATGGAAGACAAGCAGGTCTGCTTAGTTGACCTATTATATTTGTAACAAAATATTGAATTTGTGGATTTTGCTTTATTGAAAATGTCCATAATATGAATATCCAAGTAACACTATGGGCCAAAGATCAAATGTTGATCTCAGATCATTAATATAATGAAATTGTTTTCCAAATACTGCCTTAAGATATGCATTAAAGGTACACTGGAACATATATTCTTTTGTTTGGTAAGAAATTGTATGAGATTGAACTATGAGAATAGCAGTATTTTAGCCCGTCAATTTTGGCTGGCACAAAAGGTTGTCTGCTTGCCATGAAATTAGGAAGAAATTATGAAACCAATTGTAGGCAACTTATTTCCAATGCTGTATTATGCTGACCCTAGTATGCTTGTTTGCAGAGAGAGCACACTGCCTATATCTCTTTCTTTTTTATTAAAGGCCATTTAGTGGACTAGAAACCTTTAATTTGTCCTAGAGTTAGAGAGGGTGTTTGGTTGGCCCCAGTATTGAGTGAATTGGGGGATTTTGGGGTCAAATCCCACAAAAAATCCCACGATTCCAGCAACCAGACAGGCCCATAGAGTAGAAATAAGTAGATAAGGAATGTCTTTGGGAATTGTGTTTATCTTTAGGTTAGCAAGGACTTGAACTAAGAAGAGCTAGTATGTGTGCTCCCAAAGTCTTGTGTTTGAAAAATGCCTTTTGCGCTACAGAAAGCCTGAACATTTTGGAATGCTATCAACCATACCACTCACCATGGCATTTGGTCTTACTTTTCCTTCTAATTTGAGCAAGAGCAAACATAATTTGTAGGGAAGGGTTTTCAAATGTAGTTTGTTCATGGAAAATTGGTGATGTTATCTGATTTTAATTTGAAGTTCAGAAGAAGTGTGCTGTGTTCAATATTAGCCTCAGATAGGAGAAATTACACTTATTACTGTGTTTGTTCTGCTGGTCATTTCATATTTTCAAAGATATATAATCTGGTCAGTGAAAAGATCTCCATTTATGTGAATGCATATTTGTGTTTGCTGTCAAATGTCTTTTAGCAGTTTGTATGCATTAAAGAAAAAATGATGGCCTGCACTATTATATTGTGCTTATCACTTATACGTCAAAAAGAGACTCTTTTTATTCTATATCCCCTCTTCATATCCTGAAAAAATTTTATTACAGGATTTTGCTTGTGCTGGTATTTCATACATGTGCAATTTCATTGGAGAAAGAGGCGCAAAAGTGCCTGATAATCTACTGGTATGTTAAAATCATTTTCTTGGTGGTTTCATGTTCAACTGGAATATTTTTTATATGCTGCATGTTGCATTTTTAGGTTGCTGGTTCCTGTTATTCTTGATTTACTGCACTTCCTAGTCATGCTCATTAATGGTCCTGGTTGTAACTTTCTAGGTAAGTGAGATGAGATGAATGATTACCTAGTTGTTTTAGTGAAAAGGAGCATTTGTTGATGGAATTTGCTTCTGCCTTGGGTTACTAGAACTCTAGATTTCAGTCCATCTGCTGGTTTCTTGAGCATTGCGTGCAAATAATTGACTAGTATATGAATTAAGAAGATCCTTGTTCTAGCCTTTTCCATCTGCCGGCACTCTATTTTTCGTTCTAATGCCAGAATTTAGCTATAATGTTTTGACTCTTTCTAATGCAGCATCCTTTTGCTTGTCATCTTTTTTAACTTGAAGCAGGCTTTTGTTTTTTTGGTCTGAGACATTTCAATGAACATTGCAGGATATGTCCAAAACTTATGTAAAGCGTAATCTACTGAACTGTGGAGAGCAAGGAACTCTGAAGGTTGTATTACTATTTTCCATTTCGTTTGTGTTGATTGTGTTGTTTCATCTCTCCTTTTGATGGATAACAAGCCTGGGGTCAGACATAGTTTCTTTTCTGTCTTGCCCTTATTTTTAGCTGGTTCTCTCAATGGCCATCAATGTTACCTTACCATGACTTTATTGGCTGTGAACATATCTTTAGATGAAGATGTAAACTATTGAGACGTGGATAAACTACTATTGTTAGATGTATTGGATTTTATTCATGCCGTGGCCTCAAATCTTATGGTTTTGATGTTGCTCTTTTTGACATGCTTTTCAAATAGGGTCTTCAGCACTTAGCAGAGGCTATAGAATCTGGAAATCCAGATGGATCTAAAATAGGTGGGATCTTGCAAAATGATTTTGATTCTTCAAACACCCGGAAGGCTTTATCCAGGTTTGAACTGGTCTTTTTCTCACAAATATATGGAAAACATGGTTATTTGAATTAGTAAAAAAATTTGTGTGTCCACAATCACTAAATGCTTAATCAATGATTTTATCAATAAAATGCTTAGTTAGCAAAGTAGTAATACCCAAAAGCAGAAACAGTTAGTTGAATTCAGGTTTTTTTTTCATGCAAATCTTATGATTCCTGTGTGACAAATCACATGCAGGGCTGCTTCAATCAAGCAATATAACTGGAGTTGATTCATGTTCAAAGTAAGCTTCAAGTGCTCTTGCTGAACATGAAAGAAGGGATGCAGCTTCCCCCGTACATGTAGTTTTGTCTTTATACTATGAGTTATTTGATTAGAAGTGTCTATGTATATAGTCCACTTTGCTCATCAATCTTGCTGCTTTGAGGATTGTATTTCTCCGAGTTTTCTCTCTTCCTGCGTTTGGAATTCATTTCATTCATCTAGTTTGCATGAGAATACTGCTGCAGTTTGTGATAAATATAAACCGGATGTAGTATTGTTTTGATTTTCGCTTGCATGATTGGGACCAATTAGCAAATTTGCAAGGATTCAGGTGATCTACCTGATGCTTGCGTTTGCCATGTAATAAGAAGCTGTCTACCAAAAAATAAAAATAATAAATATCACTACCTGCATAAAATTGCCCACCGCCACGAATTTGATTTTTGGATAATAGCGATAAATCGATTAGCATTAATAGTCTAAGTTTATGGAAACAACTTGAAAAAAAATTAACACCGAGTGAAAACTTTGGCGTGTCCAACCATGTCAGAGATAACTGACCCTTGCAGCTGCGACCCGGGGAAATATAAATCATGTTTAGCTCGAGGATTGTTTTGAAACAAATTTGATGAAAATTCGGCCCTAGAGGTAAAAACTAAAACAGCTTACAGCAAAACACGGTATATGAACCATTTTGCTCAATGTGATTACTCAATCCCTGATCCTCAAATATATTCAGGAATAGAAGTGCAAAGGTCATGTAACAAATCATTCTAAAAACTGCTCACGGCTAATCCCAAAATGTAGCCACTTCACCAACATATACATGACGAGATATACTTTATTTGCCCCCGGGCAAAACATAACAACATTTCAACATTTTAATCAAATCCCTGTTGACCTGGACAGCTCTAGAAAATAAACACCACGCTGTCGTGAACTCGGGACTTCTGATTCTGAGCCACACATTCTGAAATCCACATCAGGTTCCTGATCTCCTGCTCCCTCAGTCTCATGTATGCAAAGAAAACTGCATAATGGAACTGTATTGCCACAAAATAATGGGCATATCAAGAAGGGTACAATACATAGTAGAAAATGCGAGAAGGAAATAGAAGTCTTAATTGTTTTGATGGCATGAGGATCTAAATCAGGTTATGATCAATATATTTGGGCCAATGAGTAAGGACAAGATAGCAATACAAGCTAAAAATCAATCTAAGCTGTAGAACCAAAGTGTAAAACTACTCAACCAACCTATACTGTGTTGACTGAAGAAGAAAATTACTTGTGATTTTGTAGGATAAACAAAGCTACAGACAAGTTGAAATCTATACGAGTTATAACCAAGCAATTAATGGTTAACAAGTGATTTGTGTGAAGGTTTAACAAAAAGGTCTTTCAGATTGGGGCATGGCCTCTGGGTTCGAATTGAATGTTGGATTTAACTCAATGGCTCAGCTAACTATATTAATCAATGAATTGTAAATGAGCTTGACTTGTTGTCAATGCTCAATAGTGTACCTGCTGTTCAAATGCCAGGCACAGTCTTTTCACCTCCTCTTCATAGAATGCCTTGTCCAGCATCTGGTTTTCCCCATAAGATAACTTTGCAAAAATTGATTGGTATGGAGGATATTTCTCCATCACAGCACGAACCTGGAACAATAACCAGAGAAGAACTTTATATAAATCATAAGCACAATATACAACAATAAGATCAGTGTCACCAAAAATGGATTATAACAATTATCGTTAGTCCTTACAATAACACCAGGGCAAGCTACCCTGAAGCAGAATTGAAACTTACTAATAGCAGTTACCAAATGGTTAAACAGAATTGTTTTGCTAATCAAATGAGTAAAGCACAAATGTACGAAATGCATGGGTAAGTAGGCACTTCTAACCAAAATGATGAAATCCAGGTGACATTAAAACATCCAAAAACAGTTCTAGAAAAAAAAAGGGTAAAAAACTAGAGACATCTTGAAAATTAGTATAAAAGCCACCAAAAGTCTACATGGAAACAATAATGTGGCAGCAAGTTCATCTATCTCCTCACTTGACTGCTTCTCAGCAAAGCAGAGTGGTGAATGGGATGAATGTATGTCCATCATATGTTCAGCAAAATGTGCCACAAGTATTACCTCTCACATGGATATTAGACAACCACATCACTACAAAGGAATGCACTCAGCCATAGGCACGTTCATGTTTTGTTAGAACAAAGCGGACATCAAATTCAGATGACAACGGAATAACTGATCAATGCATCACTGCATTTATATATATCTGATAATTGTAAGATCCTCACAGTGTCAGTCAGAACTAGGTGACATTTCCTCAGTAGTGTGTATATTGGAAATGTAAAAATTCTCTGGGATGAAATCACACTAATACCAACAGAAGCCTAAAGAAAATTTTCCCTTGCTGTGCATACAACAGTGATAAAATAGTCATGACAGCTGAAAGACACATGATACCCAGGATATGTTCACAGTTAATCTACAACAGAAACCAGGTATAAGTTATGGTGGATTTATTCCTTAGCATTAGGAAGCATATACTAAGCTAATTATGCAGCCCAATAGAACATTACCTGGTCAATATCCTCACAAACAGCAAGTTCTTCGTGACCATACGGATACCTACAAAAAACAATGGTCTCTACAATTAGATACAAGCAACCAAAAAGACTTAGTTTTGAACAGACCTAGACCAAAAGAAGAATCAAAAACCAACTCTTACAGTAAGCCAAAACTAGAATAAAGCTTCTTCCGGTCATCTCGAGTCAACTCAGTGCCAATACTGAACAAAGCAAACAATGAAAGAGGCGAAATGAGCTTGCCACACTGCCAACTTAAGATTAGCAAAGGATTGCAAATAAATCCGTCAATAACTCAAATTAGAAAACAACAGAAGGCACACCATTTTGAGAAAGGCTGCGATCACTCGAAAAATATATAGGAAAACTTAATAAACAGTACAAAACCTTTTGCAATTGACCTGTTTATGGTTATATTGACAGCCCTTCTGTCAGCTTCAAAGGCTAGGAGATCAGACATTATCTCAGCAGTAGCTCCTCCAAGTTTCTGTTAAAAGAAGCATTTTATAGTACCGACACAAGCACTGGGAATGAAAGAGAGAAACAGGATATGTATCAAAATATATTAACTTCGTCTACCTGACAGAATCTGTAGAAATCTTCAAGGTATGCCTTGTACAGAGTATTTCTCATTATCTCAATATTCATGTCATCCAAATCCTGCCATAAAGGGCCACAATTAGAATGAAACCCAGAAAAGAAAGTGACATTTTTCTCCTCCAAAAGGGGATAAAAGAGGTGTAACAAGATTCCAGGCAAACCCAGAATCAAGGATCAATATTCCACAGCAAGTTATGAATTTTAGCAAGAATCTAAAAAATTTTCTGTTAACTGGAACTAGTTGAGTTGTACAGGCTTTTTTAGGCTACATAATAAAGGAAGGCAGTACAGAATATAACCAGACTGTACTAAAACTTAAGAAGTATATATTCAATACATTATAGATATAAGATAAGACACATGGAAAAAAGGATTCAATAAATAGTGCAAGAATCTAGAGAAAGGAAGACAAAAATCAACAAAAGATATTACCTCTGATGTTATGCATTCAGAAAAGTATGGAGCCAGTGGTGTATCAACAAGAACCAACCGATAAAGCTCACGCATGTTCTGAGCAACTGCAAGTGTAGCAATACTGCAAAGGAAGCAAAAGAAAACACACTCATTTACTATCAAACTGAAAAAAATGATGAGAAACAGCAATGCCACACTTACCTACCTGTCAAACATACCCAACGGGTGGCATTTCTCCAACAGTTCTTGCACATCCCTCTCATGCAAGGTACCAGTCACAATAAGCACCACATTGTCAATCATGTGCCCATATCTAAAGGGGTATAATAAAAGACCTTAAGCCCTCACAAGCAAAAACTTCCACTACCAAACAGACCCAAACTAGAAAAAAAGGTAAAACTTACGTGATGTACTCCAAGAAAGTTGACAATGGTTCTGTGGCTTGGCACAGCATATGCTTATAATCATCGACCAACTTCATGGTGCACTTCTCAACAATCGTTGTGGTGTGCAGAGGAGAAGGCTCTGCAAAAAATCAACAAAGTCCCCATTACAATGATCAAAACACAAACTAAAAGCTACTAAGGCAATCAACAATATCTTCAGAAACAAAAGACCACGTTTTCTCATATAATTCTTTCAGCAAATCAGCTTTTTCACCTAACAATTTCTTCCAAAAATAGTGCTCATTGATTCGTCATTGTCGTCCAGGCATTACAAATCCACTAAACCAATTGAATCAAATGTAAAAAAAAAAAAGGTGCTTTCTGAAAAAAAATACAATTACCACTACTCTGCGCTCCGACACAAACACAGCAATTTAACAAAAAAATCGACAAATCAAAAGACGAAACAAGGGGAATGCAGATCAGAATTGGTTACCGTTCTGGAGGTAGGGCCCGTACTCGGTGGCGGAGAGGTGCATCTTAATGTCGTCGAGGGTCTCGCACTGGCAGAGATTGTTGTAGTCCGCCGCGGTGAGCAGCCCGGAGCGGTGGCCGCGCACGATCGCCTCCAGGTACCCGCCGTCGATGTTGAAGGTCAATGCCTCGAACCCGTACATCTCGGAGGCGATCGGGAACGGCGGATCTCAACCAAGATCGGATAAAGAGACGCAGAAGAATTGAGGGATCGGGAGCCAATAGCCCTAAAGTAATTCCCAGAAGACGAGATCGAGAGCGAGAACGCGACTCCGACGTGTCCGACAAAGTGACAGCTTTATACACCCCCCCACCTTCATGTAAAATGACAATAATGCGCTCGGTCGCGTGAGTGCAGAAACCTATTTGTCATGCATTATTATGATTTATAATACGTTAAAATATAGAACTTTTAGTAAAAATCACTTATAATATAAATTTGTAAAATATCACTTATACTATAAATTTCTAAGAAATCACCTTAATTAAAATAATTAAAAAATTATTTTATTTTAATTATATTTTATCAATTAAATTATTATTATTTAGTTTTAATATAAATAAATATTAAATTAATATAAAAAAATAAATATTAAATTAATATAAATAATTAAGTTATTTTATTTCATCTGATTTTATAAAATTTAAAATTTAAAATTCAGTTTTGTCACACCAATTGTCCAATAATTATAAATCAATTGTCCTAAGTAAAATCGATGAAAGCAATTTAATATTTTATATTAATTTAGCTGATAAAATTAAGTTAATATAAAATTTTTTATATATATTTTAATTGAGATAGTTTTTTGTAAATTTATAATATAAGATGAGTAATTTTTTACTAATAGTAATAAGCTATGTAATTTTTTATAAATGCGTAACAAGACAAGTGATTAATTGTTAAAATATAATCTAAAATATAGAAAGCCTAAAACACCAATGAATTTAAAAACAATTGCAAAAACTTATTTATAATTTTTTTTATATGTATAAAATTTGATTTCTGCTATTTATTAATAAGATGAATTGAGCTTTCTACTCAACCTTCAATACAACCATGAAAATACAGATTTTGAGTTATTTTTGAAAAAGTGGGAACATTAAATTAAACTAATACCGATATCACATTGATCATTTAACGGATGAAGTTTAAGGTTGGAAGCTCCAGAGCTTCCCGTGATCAAACATTGAGAATCGTCATACATTGATAACTTAGAATGTTTTTTTTAGTGCTTTGTAGGTGTTTATATTTTTTAAATCCTCATCGCGCCCACTTCGATTGCTGAGGCTCCAACTTATTAAACCTTAAAAAAATAATTAGAGCTAAAAATTTTGTCCACAGATATTTTCGATATTTTACAATATTGTGAATCTTATCGAACAAAATATTCTAAAAATATTCTCCGTAATAATATTATAATTTAATTTAAGGGGGTTTTTGCAACCTACCTTAGACCCAAATAGTAATATCTAATTTTAATTTTTAGAGTAAAAATATGTAATTTGATAAGTTCTTAAGTAGATAAACGGAAAAAAAAATTTCTGCAAAAATATAAATTTTAATACAAAATAAATATACATCTAAGTTTATTTCGATGCAAACCTCAAAATAAAAAAATTATTTTTAAAAAATTACATACATTGCACGTAATCTAACACTAGTTTTTAACTTAAAGAATGCTATTTAGTTTGAGTTGATCTCACATAATCCGATTAAATTTTGGTTTAACTGATGAAAAAAACTTATTTTTTTTATTATTTGATCACTAATACAATTAGTGAAAGATTTGTAAATTTTTTTAAAAAATTACCTTTACATTTATTTCAATTGAAAAAGATAAAAATTAAATATAAAATAGTAATTTTATTTTTTTTTTAATCAAAAGAAAAGCCAATTTCTTAGTGTTGCTCAATTTTAACTATTTAGGTGCTAGTGGAACTAGGAATTGGATTATCCCATTTTCTAATATGGAACCAAACCGTGTTTAGAATACCAACTAATCTGTAGTGAGTTACCTAGTAATTTATTTTGGGCTAATTACATACACCCCTCCAAAATTTCTCTTAATTACGAAAATGCTTATGAAATTTTTATAATTATCTATATTTTCCTCGTTTTCAAAATATTTACCTACACCCCCCATTGTTATTTAATCAAATTTTTTTCTAAACATTCCGCTTTTACTCTCCGTAATTTTACAATTAAACCTCTAAAAAACTTATTATTTATTATATATGACTTTCGGATATTTACATCTAACACCCTGAAATTAGTTATATTTACAAAAAAATCCCTAATATTTACAGTTAAATCTAATCTCTTCTCTCGTTGCTGTGCTATCCAGCCCCTCGCAGATCCGCGTTTGCATCTCCCGCCGCGAGCAGATCAGCCTCCGCCTGTCTTGCCAGTGAGTAAATCAGGCATCCCCCCCGCCCCCCCCCCCCCCCCTCCCCGCCCCTCCCCTCCTCTCTCTCCCTCCTCTCCTCCTCTTCCCCAAAAAAAAAAAACTTCTTTCAGCGAGCGCGGGGGTGGGCGCCATGCCAGCAATGATGCGAACGCCGAAGGTCGGCGCGAAGGTGCGAACGCCAAAGGTCGGCATGTGGGTGCAGACGCTAGAGGTCGGCGCGAGCGCAGGCCCCAGGACAGCGAGGGTGCGGGCACGACCAGTGAGGGCGTGCGGGCACGGACCAAATTCGCTCGCGCGCCCTTGCTGGTCGTGCCCGCACCCTCGCCGCCCTGGGGCCTACTCTCACGCCGGCCTCGGGCGTCCGCATCCGCGCGCCGGCCTTGGGCATTCACGTCTGCGCGCTCGCGCAGCCTTGCACCGGCCTCGGGCGTCCGCGCTCGCTCGCTCGCATGCCCTCGTCAGCCTAGGGCCCGCTCTAGCACCGGCCTTTGGCATCCGCACCCACACACTCAGACGCTCTTGCAGGCCTGGGGCCGGCGCGCGAGTGCACGGGCGTGGATGCCTGAGGCCGGCACAAGCGCAAGCCCCAAGCCGGTGAGGGTGCGCACCCAGCCTCAGCCGTCTGTGCCTGCACCCTTGTCGGCCTGGGGCCCGCGCTCGCACCGGCCTCTGGCGTCCACACTGACGCACTCTCGTCCGACCCGGCACAAGCGCAGGTCCGAGGCCGGCGAGGGTGCACACTCGGCCTCGGCCGTTCGTGCCCGCACCCTTACCGGCCCAAGTCCCGCACTCGCCTCTGCATGCATGGTCAATGTTCCAAGATGCCACTATAGATACTAAAGACATCGTGGAATCCCTCTCATCAGTGTTCCAACACCGCCCCCCCCCTCCCCCCTCCCCTCCCTCCCCTCCCTCCTTCTCTCCTCCTCTCCTTCTTTTCCGCATGCATAGTCAATGTTCCAAGATGCCACTGTAGATACTAAAGACATTGTGGAATCTCTCCATATGTTTTCTCAATTTTTATTGATTTTGAATTAAATTTGAACTAGTTTTTGATGTTATTTATTTACTTATATTCTACTCATATTATTATATATTTTACAAATGTCTAATTAAGGGAATATTGTAAGATTAGTATTTCGTTACGGAAGATATTAGAAGAAAGTTGAACATACTCAAAAAAGAAAATATGTATTTGGTAGAAAGAAGTCTTTATTGGTTGATACAAATAAACACTATAACGTATGTATTATGATGTCTAACATTAGAATATGTTGTATTCATATGATTAGTTATGTGTCTTTTAATATGCGTATGTTAATTACGATCTTATTCCAGGAAATATCTATTTTTTCATGTTAATTTTTAAGCAAATTTTTGTCAAAATTTAGAGTTATTTATAAATCAAAATATTTGATAGGCTTATTTATAAATGTACAAATATTAAATTTTAAGTTTTAAAACTTTCAATGTCTTTTTTGTAAAATTTTATTTAAAACATGATAAAAAATTTTGACTTATTTATAAATAAAAATATTTAAGAGATCTATTTGTAAATGCATAAACATGAAACTAGTAATTTTAAATTTTAAGTTTTCAAACATTCAATGATTTATTCGTAAAATTTAGTTTTAAAATAAATAAAATTTGGACTTAAATAAAAATATTAAAGGGGTCTATTTTTAAATGTACAAATATTAAACTTGTAATTTTAAATTTTAAGTTTTAAAACCTTCAATATCTTTTTTGTAAAATAGAATTTAAAAAATAATAAAAATTTAGACTTATTTATACATAAAAATATTCAAGGGGTCTATTTGTAAATTATAAATATGAAACTTGTAATTTCAAATTTTAAGTTTTAAAACCTTAATGTCTTCTTTGTGAAATTTTATTTAAAAAATAATAAAATTTGGACTTATTTATAAATAAATATATTTTAGGGGTTTATTTATAAATGTACAAATATTAAACTTGTAATTTGAAATTTTAAGTTTAAAAACCTTCAATGTCTTTTTTGTAAAATTTTATTTTACAGATGATAAAATTTTAAACTTATTTATAAATAAAAATATTCACAGGGTCTATTTATATATATACAAATACTAAATTTGTAATTCAAAAGTTTAATTTTTAAAACTTCAATATTATGAAATTTTATTAGAAAATTGATTAAAATTGGGCTTATTTATAAATAAAAAAAATTTGAAGGGTCTATTTGTAAATATACAAAATATTGAACTTGTATTTTAAAATTTTAAGTTTTAATACCTTCAACTCGTTTTTCTTAATTTGTTTTAAAACTTATAAATTTTTGAATTATTTATAAATAAAAAAATTTCAGGGACTTATTTGTAAATTCATAAATATAAAATTTATAATTAAATTTCTTATATGGGGTTTATGTGTAAAATATTTAAAATATTTAAGGTCCTTTTTATAAATTTTCATTTAAAGAATATTAACATTTGGACTTTTTTATAAAAAAAATTCAGTGGGCTTATTTGTAAATATACAAATATTAGGATTTGTTTATAAAATATTTAGAATATTTCAGCTCTTTCATAAATATTTTTTTGAAAAATATTAACATTTTAACTTTTTTATAAATAAAAAAATTCAAGGGGATTATTTGTAAAAATACAAATATTACAATTTATTTATAAAATATTTCAAATATTTCAAATCCTTTATAAATATTTTTTAAAAAATATTAACATTTATACTTTTTTAAATAAAAATATTCAAAGGGTTTATTTGTAAATATTTTGGGAGAGAGAGTGGAGAGTGAGAAAATAATTTTTTAGGGGTTTAATTATAAAATTATGGAGGGTAAAAGCGAAATTTTTGGAAGAGAATTTGATTAAATAACAATCAGGGGTGTAGGTAATTACGAAATTTCGGAGGGGTTTTCATAATTAAGAAAAATTTTGGGGGGTGTACATAATTAGCCCATTTATTTTTGGGTTAATTGCATATTTCTCCATGTAAACTTATGAAATTATATATGACTTCCTTAAAATTTAAAAATTACATATCTTTTTGGGTTATAAATTATGTTGCATATATCTCTTTTAGTTAGATTTTTTATTAGAAAATAGAATATTTTGTGAATATTCTATTTAATAGCATTATATACTATATTAAAAATTTTATTTTTATGTTCAGTGGTTTGAACAAGGAAGTTCGATCATATGAACATAATAGACAAAGATCAGAAATCATACTTATCAAATCTTTACTCCGGCTCCATTGAGCCCCATCTCTCCACCTATTTCTCGATGACATCAAAATCCTCTACCTCATCCATCAATTATCGTCAACTTTGACGAATTTTCACCTATGCTATCGAAACCCAAAATGACAATATAAGAGAAGAGATGAAAGTAATGGGTGGGTGGGAGGGGGTGGTTTAATAAAAATAATGATAATTTTTCACAATCATAACCAATTCACAATCTAATTACAAAACCATAAGTTCAAAAATAATAAATCAATCACAAATATTATAATATAAATAAAGAAAGAGAAGAATGAAACAGTAATTTTTATGTGATTGAGCAACTAATTGCGCCTACTCCATGTCCATTGCCTCGGTCTTGAGAACTTGAACTCTCCACTAGAATTATCCATGAGTATCACTTTATTTGAATAAAAGCATGCTCGTATACCTTAGCTTCCAACCGAGCCAAGTAACCACTCCAACCTAGAGTTTTATCTTTTTCATACTCTAAATAGCCTTGGAGTGTTTTATAATGATGAAGAAAGATGAAAATGAATAATTTTGTCTCTCTACAAGATCACTCAAAAAAGAACAAGGACTTTGAAGATTTAAAAGCTGAAATATAAGACTTAGAGCTCTTAGAAGCTAATGGGCTATTGGGAATTCGTTTTCAGTTTTTTAAGAATAAGTTTCGAGCTTTTAAGGACCAGTTGGTGGAGCACTAACTATTGAGCTGTGCTCTACCGCGTTTGGATATCCAAACTATAAAGGTTCAATTGTCCGGAGTCTCCCAATGATCAAATTTAACTAGCTATTGAAACTAATGTCACAAGTTTGAACATCCAATCACAAATTTTGGATGTCTAAACAACACAAATTCGAATGTCCGGCCAATATACCAAATATCTGAACTCTAAACATGAAATTTTAAAAGTTACAACTTCCAAATCAGACATCTGATTTTAAGGTTTGAATGTCTGAAACTATCAGTATTTTCAGACTCATTTCTACTAGGTTTGGGAGTCTGAATAGTTTAGTTTGAGTGCTGAATCTGACAGAAGAGCTACTATATTACTATAATTTCAATTTTCATGTTTAACATTTTCTGAAACTGACATTGGATAAATAATAAGTTGATAAAGATATTCCAAGATATGTTGAGTATTAGCCAAGACTTTAAATTAAGAATTTAATTACAAATCTTCAACTCAGACAAAATAAAAAAGTTAAACATAGTGAGCCATCTCTTGAGCCTTCTTCAAGCCAACTTCATTTTTTCAAGTTTCGTTTGTTGATCTAGCATCACATTTCATCTTTAATGATATCTCTATATTCATCCACACTTCAGGCTTTCAAATAGGTTTAATCTTTATTTCGTACACAGCTTAATTTTTATCTACACAATACTCAAAAAAGTAATTAAATATAAAATTTATTTATTATCAAAATTACAAAGGACAATAACTATTGCCTCAAGCCTCTAGCACAACTTGTTCATCATGTGTCTTGTTGCCTCTTACGCTACCTTCAACCTCATCTTTTTTTCATCGCCTTGCCCCACTATTAATTTCGCCTTCACAATTATGATTGGTGCCCACTCCTACCCCAACACCGTCCTTTCTCTCCTTCTCTTGCATCATGCTCTACTCCGATCTCCCTCTCCTCTTTAGTGTCACCTCTCACTCTAGTCTATCCTCCGTAATGCCGTATTTGTCATCCATGATATTGTGTTCCCACACGGACTTGAAAAATATGTATCTCTTGAAGTAATATGTGTGTAGAAGGTTGATGGAGTATGTTTTGATATTTGATGAAATGTCTATAAGAACCAAATAAGGCGTGGATGAAATGGGGAAAGAGGGATGGAGAAAAAAAGGAGATAATTGACAAATATAAGAGGAAAAGAGAAAAATAAAAGAATTTGGTTATTCAAAATAAAAGGTTAGATCGATCAAAATATAATTTAATACCAATATGTGTGGCAGAGACTTATTTACAATGATAGTAAAAGCTCAAAAAATTACATATAATTTTTTAAATTTTGATTTACAAGGAGATATATACAAATTACCGTTTATTTTTTAATCCAAATATCCAATGTGCCAAGCCAAAGGAAGCAAAGTCAAGCAAGTATTCAATGTCGGAAGCATCTTCGTTGATTCTAAAAGCCATAGGAAAGAACGCCACATCACAATCCAAACTGACTAGCAAAAAAAAAAAACAATTAACATCAATCCAGAGCTTAATCCGCGAATTAACCTAGGTCTAATCTACTTTGACAACTAATAATTTAACAAAATCTCCATCCCAGAGGACAAAAACCACTACTTCACTCCCAGCTGCAATTTCTTTGCCCTTTTCTGCTCTTCAATGCTCAACTCAAAGCAAACATCCACTTCAAGCGTTGTCCATAACCTGCAAACATAGAATAGATTAAGCAAATTAATGTTTACCCATTTGTAGAAAGAATTCCAAGCCGCAATTCTCTTTAATTTAATTAACGACCTCCGTCATGGTTTCAGAATATACTTGCTAAACCATGTATTGCCTCAATAGTTTGATAATACTGTTATATGTTTGCCTACATACATGATCATGTGTAATTGTGTGCATGCCCTATAAAATTTTTTGCATTTGTAAATTATGTAACTGTGTATTTTGGTATTTTCTGGATTAAGAAGTAATCATCTTCAAGATGATTAAGTTAATCATCAATGGGAAACAAACTGAATCAACCGAGAGTCCAATGAAGCAGAGATGCTAATTACATACAAGTACAGTGCATATTGGAACTGGCTGCAATTAAGGTGTATCCAAACTTGAGAAGGAACAAGTAGAAGTGGCGGTGGATTGTGCTGGCAGGAGGGGCAAGCACAGAAAAGACTTGTCCAGACTTGTCCCGTAATCATCGTCTCCTCTTGTCCCTTCTCCTACAAGGACAAATGCAGACCATTCCTTCTCATATTTAAACCTCCACTACGCCAATCATTTGCACCATTGCACAACAAAGAAAGGATTCCTTCTCATATTTAAACCTCCACTACGCCAATCATTTGCACCATTGCACAACAAAGAAAGGAAAAGGTACCATGGATGTGTCAATGGTCAACACAGATGTTAACGGGAACACGAAGAGACTTCTTGGTTTAGCAGAAGGTACGTTGGATTGCTCTCAGGTTGTCAAGTGCATCAAAAGGCGGCGACGGGAGCTTCCACTGCAGCCAAACCCTGTTTCCAATCCTGGAGGAGAGCTTGAACAATCTGCAAGTAGTAACACCATCAAGAGGAGCTCGAGGTTTCGAGGTGTTAGCAGGTATGTTGAACTTCTTGGATGGATGCTTTAAGCATGAGCAACAAAACAAAGCATTGGATTTATGTTGTTTTTTACAAATCAGGCATCGGTGGACGGGCCGGTTTGAAGCTCACTTGTGGGACAAATGTTCGTGGAATGTGACACAAAAGAAGAAGGGCAAACAAGGTAAAACTTTGTCATGTATTGGTTGAACTTATTTGGTTATGATCAAATCAACTTATTTCTGCTCTTCTACTTCAAAACAGTTTATCTTGGTGCATACGATGAGGAAGAATCAGCAGCAAGAGCTTATGATCTCGCTGCGCTCAAGTATTGGGGACCTACCACCTTTACAAACTTCCCAGTAAGTTGTGAATGAAACTTGACTTCCAATATGATGTTGCACTTACTGCCTTCTTTTGCAATATCAATCATGAATGATATTCCTGTGAAACTGTCAAACTGGTGCGTATTCATGCAGCCGAATTTGAGCATTTCCTTTGAAAATATGGCATATCTAGAATTAGATTTTTACCTCTCTCTCTCTCTCTCTCAACCTCTCTCTCTGTCTTTGATAGAAGAATTTGGTTTCAACTTGTGCACCATGGAGGCATACATTTTTTCTCAACTCCAGTTGATATGCTGAAGTTCTGATCCAATTTTTGAGAATATTTGGACAGTGAAAATCGATGTTTTAATACTTATTATTGGTGGATGTATTGCAGCTTTCAGACTATGCGGAGGAGTTACAGATAATGCAGACTGTGACAAAAGAAGAGTATCTAGCCTCATTAAGAAGGTATTAGACTGTGAACCATGAACAATTCTAGTTAGTTCTAGGACTCACCTCAAAAGAACTAAGCATCCTCGCTGACAGAAATTGCTTTCCTAGCAGGAAGAGCAGTGGTTTCTCCAGAGGTGTCTCCAAGTACAGGGGAGTTGCCAGGTACATCACGGGCAATGTGAACTCTTAAACAAAAATCCAATCACGAATAAATCTTGAAACTGAAATATTCGAATGCAACACAGGCATCATCACAATGGAAGATGGGAAGCAAGGATTGGGAGAGTTTTTGGCAATAAGTACCTCTATCTTGGCACATACAGTAAGTCTTGTTATCTGAAATCGTTAGCTGAGCGCCTGGTATTCACAATAGTAACACAAAATGAACTTGTTTCAGGCACCCAAGAGGAGGCCGCTCGTGCTTACGACATAGCAGCAATCGAGTACCGGGGGATCAATGCTGTCACTAACTTCGACCTAAGCACATATATCAGATGGCTAAGGCCTAGTGCCAACAATGCCTTCCACAGTAACCAAGAACACATCCCAGATGTCGAAACCGGGGCCATGCAAATTCCTGCAAACATATTTGCAAAAAGTGAAACTGAATTAATCTCACCAAGGAACCCCCTCGTCAGCGATGACTTAGACTCACCAATCAAACAAGAGTTTATTCACCATCAGCTCCCAGGCATCAGCTCATGCTGCAAGTCCTCTCCTACAGCACTTGGCCTTCTGCTGAGATCCTCAATATTTAGAGAACTAGTGAAGAAGAACTCAATAGCACCTGCAGAGGAGACAGAAAGTGAGGACGCAAAAGAACAGAGGCGGCTAGGAGTTGATGATGAATATCGAGGGATCTTTTGTGAAGGGATTGCTCATGTCCCTTATGTCTGCTCTTCAAATGGAGGTAATGGAGTAAGCATTGAGCTAGAGCAGAGCAAATCCTACTACAACCAAACTGAGCAGTCTCTTTGGGATGGCGGCTTGACCATGCCTTCAATTCAGTAGCTTAAAAAGGACAAATGTCAGGGGCAGAAACACGAGCAGTAGAAAAAAAAAAAGCAGATGAAAGGTGAAAACGAATAGAAAGATAGGAACTCATGCAGAGCAATGCCTGAAAATTTCACGAGAAGGAGTTGGAGATTCTATCTTCATCACTGCAAATATGTTTAGCTCAAGACCACTCTCTTTTGCACATGCTATTAAGAATGAGGAGATATAGAGCGATCGAATAAATAAGTATCAAATGGAATATGATCACCTATCTTGCAGATTTGAACACTGTATTTTGATCTAGTGCTACTTAGTATCCTCAACAGCTAGTCAGGCAGTCTGGCATGAAACATTGTTTTTTGTTTTTCCCCTTTTTTTACTTGACGCAGCAATTCTTCTTGGAAACCATAAATTCCTTATTTCCTTAAAAAATTGAAGATGATCATTTGTAGATATGTTTAGTGCGCATTAGCAGGGCTGTCTAAAATATATGTAATCTATGCAAATTCATGGATAATAGAGAAAAGAGAAATAATGTGTAGAAACTATATTAAAACTTGTTAAAGTAAATATGAACATGAGTTTTACATTGATTTTTGTGATGATTACTTATAATGTTTTTTTAGAGATTTTTTTTTAAAGATGAAAACGTCAATATAGTTTAATAAGAAATTTAGTTGAATAAAAAAAATTAAATTTTTATTATAAACTCTTATAAAAATTATTAATAATAAATTTTTCGTTATCTCTGTGTGTAATCCAATTTTAATCACTATATTTTTTTATTTTATTTTGAATTATTTTTTATTTTTTTATTTGAAAATAAATTAATTCATAAATTTATAGCCATGAATCACAATAATTTCATGATGTGCGACGGTCTTTATTTATTAGCTATAAATTTATTCATAAAGTAATTTCTTTAAATAATATATTAGATTTATCTGAAAAAATATATTCCTTTCTACTTTTAATTTAAAATAATTTATATTTAATTATTATTAAATAATACTAATTTTTTACAAAACCGTCCTTGCCGCGGATCTCGCCAAGCGCCACACCGATGATTGCATTGGATTCTTGGGGCGCGTCGTCCCGGAGAACGCCAAGATGACGGAGTACGCTGACCAGCTCAAGCAGTTCTTCAACCTCCGCATCCGCAAAGGCGACTGCCTGGTGTTCGATGGGCCTTACTCTTTCTGCTCCTCGTACGCCAGCGGTTCCATCTCGGTGGCGCCACGGCTTAACAACAGCAGCCATGACGTCGCCATCAACTGGTCCGGCTGGCTGCACCATGCCAACCGCTGCTCTGTGGCTGAGTTCTGCTATGTCAACGATATCCTCCTCGCCATTCTTGAGCTCCTCAGGAAGCATCAGCTATAAATTCTTTCTGTTTTCAACTAATTGAATGAAAATATAAACTATTAGAATCAAACTAATGAATACATTGCTTTATTTACAGCCTTTTTTGTATGTGGACGTTGTCCTGCATCACGGCGACGGAGCCAACAGAGCATTCTACCGAACTCATGATGGAACTATTCCATCCTGATGTCTATCAGATTTCACATCTTCATTTTTTTATCTAAAATATAAAAATATAAAAAAAAATTACATGTAAAATTATTATTTAAATATTGATCATAACAACGAGGACAAGATAATTGTGAAAGAAAAGTTAAAATAAAAAAAATAATGTTGAAATTAAAATTCAAAATTTTAAGTTTTCGATACAAATGTTTTAATTTTAAAATTTACTAAAATATTTTTTTTATGAGCAATTAATTTTAAACTTTTAAAATATAATATTTATATTTACATATTATTTTTATAATATGATTTATTTTTAACTAAAAATTTAAATTCAAGATTTTAAAATTCAATCGAAACATTTCGATTTTTACCAATACTCTGTTTCGATTTTAAGGTTTGCATCCTCGGTGAGATACTACTCGGGAGATGCTCAGCATTGGCTTCAACCACCGCAACTTCTACCGCATCACAGCGAGGTCACGTTCAAGACTCTGGCGCGGAGGTGGGCGTCTGGTGGCGGGCGGCGTCGTGGCGGAGGATCTCGCCAAGGGTAAGGTTATTGGCCATGGCGGTGGTGGCGACTGCTGGCGGGGGTTTGTGGCCGACGGCGAGGTGGAGGAAAGAGTGACAGTTGAAGAGGTGGTCGGCCAGCATGGCCTGAACGATGAAGCGGAGGGGCATTTTTAGATTTTAAACCAGGTGAACGACAGAGTGGGACAGTTTCCTGTAGTCCACCATGCGGCATATCCTGCTGTTCTCTTCTTCCGCTCGGTGGCAGCAACGACGTGAAGGATGCAACAAAGGAAGCCGGTGGAGACAAAATGTAGGGCAACTCCTTGTCTGCAAGGAGACCGATTTCTCCACCTGCATGAAGCACATATGTCTACAAGACAATCTAAACCTTAATTTTCATTAACTCCCAAAATTAACCTAATCAAATCATAAATCACTCTATAACAACTAACAAGGGTATTTTTGTTTTTTGACAAAACTACTAACGGTTTTAGAAATAATATTACCTTTTGCGATATATTATTCCAACAGAATAAGTTATTCGTAATTTATTGGATAAATTAGGAAAAAGTATATAATTTTTTAAATTAAAAATATATATAATTTTATAAAATTTTAAGAGGTTATACATAATTAATTCAATAAATAAATAATATCCTCGTGTGAAATATATTATATAACAATATTATTTAATTTCAAATGTTTATAGTCTGGATGTATTGTCATACATATTGTCTGCACACAAAATAAAAATTATAAGATTCAAAATTCAAAAAGTGAAATCAAAATAAATATGATTTTATTTTTGCTTTATATGTGGTTTATGCTTATTTTCTATGCACTAGGATTGGATTCTGGTTAAAAAAAATTAAATATTGTAGTAATTTGAGAGTACACAGTTTATGATTTTGTTTGTAATTTTAATTAAATATTATGGTGATGATAAATTATGTTATAATTAATAATTATATATGTTTTAAAGTAGATATTAATAATGAGTTAAATTTACTTATTTTATTTTTTTTAGTTATTAAATTTCTTTATTTTTTTCTTACTTTTTTTCATATAGTAACATAAAAAAATTGATTATAAAAATAATTAACTATGAAAGTTAAATCAAATTAATTTAAATATTAGTAAATATTATGGTAAAATTAGTTATGAATTTTTGGCCTTTTTACCTACAACTTTTCAAGATATATTCAATTTATCAAAATTTTACTCTGATTTCAATATCTATCAACATTTCTTTCTTTTTAAAATTAATTATCTGCTGATTGTTATTTAATCGAAATTTTAATAAAAATTTTACTTATATTCTTTGTAATTTTGTAATTTAACTCCTCAAAAATTTATTATTTATTTTTTATGTTAATTTTTTTTTTCCTCTTTTTTTTTCCTGAGAGTGTGGCGTAGCAGGCATTGGGCAGCGCGGGAGTGGACTGCGAGGGCGTGGGTGCGAACGACAAGGGCATAAGTGTGAGGTTAGTGCAAGTGTCGATGCGAGCAATAAGGGCATGACATGAGGTCGACGCAGGCACAAGTGCTGGTATGGGGTTTGAGACCAACGCGAGTACGAACATGGGTGCGAGGGTGGCATAGGCATGAGCACGGGTGCGAGACCGACGCAGGTGCGAGTGTGAGACTCAGGTGGACGCGGGCACAAGGCTGGAGTGGGTGTGAGCGTGAGGCCGACAAGGGCACGCCCGTGCCGATCGCCGGCCTTGCACCCACACCCACGCTTGTTCCCATGCCGCCCACTCCCACGCCTGTCGTGCCACGCTACACTGCACCACTGCTTGCCCACGCCAGCCAAGACATGCACCACCTCGCTCTAAGGGAGAAAGAAAAGAGGAGAAAAAAATAAAAAAAAATTAGCATAAAAATAAATAATAAATTTTTGAGAGGTTAAATTGTAAAATTACAAAGAGTATAAAAAGAATTTGTCAAAATTTTGATTAAATAATAATCAAAGATCGTAACTAATTAATTTCAAAAAGAGAATAGTGTAGGTAGATACTAAAATTATAGGAAAATTTTGAAAAATTGAGTATATCTTGGGAATTATAGGTAAAAAAGCTCTAAATTTTTTTAAAAAATTATAATATTTTTAATTTGAAATCAAATTATAATTAAAATATAATCAAATTATAATCAAACCATAATTATAAAAAGAAAATATTTTGGTCTAAACCAAAACGGTAATAGTTTTGGCCGAAACAACCAAACAATCGAAGCATATTTGATTTCTTTAGACGTCAAAACCAAATCCAAAATTGAGATTTAAAACCTTGCTCGAATCAGACTTGAGATATTTTTCTTTTATATTTTAAGCACTTTTTTACCCAAAAATTTTTTTATTTAATAATTTTTTAAAAATATGTATATAAAAAAATTTTTATTTTTAAAAATTTTTACAATTAATTTTAAAGTTAAAATTTAGTAAAAAAATAATTTGATCAAAAGCAAAATGGATTAGTTTTGACCGAAACCAATTTCGTTCGTTATCAAAATCGATCTCAAATCAAAATTTAAAACATTAATAAAACTACATGAAAATTTTCTATACTTGCAAAACATATAAATAATTTAATTTATTTTTTTTTCTAATTTTAAGCTACATCATTTAGTTTTTTGAATTTACTTATTTGAAAGATCATAGGAGAGTAAAACAATATATAGCAAGCACAATAAGTAGAGAGAAAATATTACAAGAAGGATGAGGAAATTATTGAAGTTTTGGGACTTCTTGTTTTATCAAATAAAATATTTTTCCTATTATTGTTTTGATTTTTTGTATATATAATATTTTTTCCTACGATAGGAAAGTAGTATTGTGCTAATGTTATATTATTTACTGGATTTTTGTATTTTCATAATTTTTCTCTTTTTGTTGAATAATTTTATACATAAATATTATATCTGTTATTATTTTATTATTTTATTATTTAGTTTATTATATAATTAACACACACAGAGGAAGTTTTTATTCTCGCCAATCCAGAGTTATGATTCTGCCAACAACATATCTTCCCTGGCACCGGGCACGTCGAATACATCGAACTCCAGCAAGCGAAATACTACTCCGTGAATGTGCATTCTCAACAGAGGAATTGACGACAAGAGTGACCTTCTCCAAACCGCTTATATATAGTCAAAGTGATGCAAGTCTAACAGCCGGAAGCCGTGGTGCTGCAGTGCGGCGCCGACTCCTTGGCCGGAGACCTCTCGGCGACGTCAACCTGTCGGTCCAAAGCCACACTGAGTGCGTCAGGTTCCTCAGATCCTTTAACGTGCCATTGCTTCTACTTGGCGGCGGCGGGTATACCATCGGCAATGTCGCGCGCTGCTGTGCGATGAGGTATTTCGTCGAAGAACTTGACTGCATTCTTCATTATTGATATAGTTCGATCTAATCCTTCTGTTTTTGAATCAGGCTGGAGTTGCAGTTGGAGTAGAGCTCGACGACAGACTTCCTGAGAACAACTGTTACTCGTATTAGTTCAGGCCATGTTCCAGTCTTCGTGGTTGTCAAAGCTGCAGCATGTGCCTAATGTGCAGTTTGAGGAACGACCACCTGATGCAATGTTGGAAGATTAGTTACTTACGGGAAAGTGGTGTAAAATTGCATGAATTTTTTTGACATGGAATAATTAATTGCAATTTTAATATAACCATTTTTTTAATTATTTGCAGTGAAATTATTTTATCATTGATTTTTTGCACATTATTTCTATGTTTTTGAAGTTCTTTTCCTCACATTGAGTCTTCGGAGATAAAAAAATGATAATAACCGAAAAATTTTATGTAATAGACCTAATTCAACTTTAATCGTCCACAACAATGAGATAAATTCAATTAGATTTTGACTAATTCATATTTTAGAAGTAAGTCCACAGCCTACAACAATAAATTGTTTTAAAATTTATAATCTCTTATATACAAAAGATGATTAATAATTAACGTGTATTTAGGGGTAAAATATAGATAACATTAAGCAAAAGTCATACAGCCAAATGCAACATTAAGCAAAGTTATACAGGAAACTGGCCCAAAATTAGGCCAGGAACTAATAAAAAGCATTGCAATCCTAATCCACCATAATCAATGACACATGTAACTCAAATTATAATTAATTATTTAATTAATAGTCATCTGATCCCAACTGCCCATTCATTAAATACATCCTTTCTAATAATAACAAATTTCTATATTAAGACATCCTTCCCATACAAACAGAAGTAAGACACAATCCTAGCGGCCAAAAAATTTGGAAAATTTTTCATCCGACCAAAAATCCCTTTAATTTTTGCAATTACCAATTAGTTTTTTCATTGGCACTGTTAGTGCAAATAATCCTTGGGTGACCCCATATGCTTAAATCTATATTGATAACCCCTACATCGTAAAAGAAGCAATACGGATGGGGAAGAAACAGAAAAAATCTGCTTTTTTTTATATATATTTTTGAGATATTGTTGAGATCATTACTGATAATTTGAAGATATCCAAAAATGAAAAATTAGATTTCTAGCGCAGAGCGACCATCCTCTGCTGGTCCTTCTTCTTAATCTTTTCTTATCTGCCTCAAGTTCTCTCTGACGGTCTCCATTGCTGCACTGGATACAACAACTACTATCTTAAGCATTCATTGACTCACAGCTTGTGCGGCCACCTACACAAAGCGTGGACCAATCAGCAGCCCTCGTCAAGCTTCTTCAATTCTCAATGATCAATTTCCTAAGTTTCTCCAATGTATAACATCGTAACAATAACTCGATATCATGGAAAGGGGCACATTATCAATTTTATCATGTTCGTAAATTAGGAAGAAGTTTAAGTAGATATTTGTAACCATTGAAACCTGAACATATCATTGATAATCATCAAATACATTATTCCGGATGAGTACTATACCTTGATGACGATCCATGGTGACATCAAGTTCCGTCGAATGTGCGAGATCCACCGCATCTTTCAAAAAGAAGTGATTAATTTCACCGTTGATATTCACAATCCAGAAATAGAGTTAGGCAATATGAGTTCAGCTAAGTATATCTCGTCTTAAAGAAAATGATGGGTGAAATATTAAAAAAATTATTTTTATTCCTATCTTTAATTTATGTTGTACGCTGCATTTCATATTTGTCACTGTAACCTTGTTCTCAGTATAGGTGAGGAGTTTATATGCTTGTAACGTTGACTTATGTTTATTCGGGGATTTTCCCTTATGTTAATTTTATAGACTTGATCTAATCATTCTATTGAGTAAAATAGTTACTCCAATCTAGTTCTATTTATAATGGAGGTAAATTGTACATATCTCAATATTTAAGATTATATTATGTGAGAAGTATTTATATAATTTTGGAAAAAATACGCATATCTCAGTATTTTTTGTTATATTTGCAAGAAATATTTATATAATTTTGAATTGAAACACATGTCTAACTAAATCACAAGGCAAGAGTTAGTTAATCAAGATGGTTGATATATATGTTCTCTTACAATTTTTTAGTGATATGGAACTATATATATATGCTACTGTAGTTACAAGCAAGTTTAGTGGATCGTCTTCATAAAATTTATCTACGATATTAGCTTTATAGGATAATGCTATTTTAGGCGTTGACCAATACGAAATTGAGGCTTTAAAAGTAATATTTGTCAGAGATCAGACTCTTCCCTTTTGCTATTATAACTGTTGAAAAAAATTATTCGCATATATACAAACTTATTAGTAAAATAATAACGACACATTATCTCTAAACTATGAGAAGCACTGACCCATGTAGCATGATAAATAACTGATATGATTGAAAGTTAGAAGACAAGGGTAAAATTTATCTATAGTAGTAAAACATATATGCATCGTACATATATCTGGTTTAAAGATTTATATGTCACAAATATAATAATTCATATTCAACCCAACTATCATTCATACTCATTTACTCTTATATATCATTCAAAAATTTCTTAAAGCAGTATTAATCCTAAATCATACCTCTAATATATATATATATATATAGTATACACAGAAGTAATAATTTTACATAATTAACTTACATTTTTCACCACAAATAAAATCTTAATTCTCTTGAAAGGGACCACAACAAAAACAATGGGTCCAAAGCAAAATTCAACCTTTACAGCCCATGCTAGTGGATTAAGAAATAGAGAGAAAGATGTATAATGAAGAAAAATGAGTTGGTGTCAAACCATAGGAAATTTTTTTCCAACGAAATTCTTCCTAAATATTCTATTTTGATGCACCAGTTCTTAGTTCTTAACAGAATAATGGATATTAAATGAGAAAAAGCAATCCCTATTGCTTTTCCTTATTTTTGTTTTCCTCCTTTCTTTATTTTTTTTTTACTATTCTAAGAAAAAGTTGTTCTACTATTATGATATGACGATATATACTTGCTACTGGAAACGGCTAGAGATTCGATTATCAAAAGAGGTCCTACATAAGAAAATAGGAGTTTCCTTGCGTTCTACTCCTTTTCCAACCCTGAAGAAGTTAGTTACCATAGAACTCCGCGGATTATTTGTTAATAGTTCAATCGATGACTTCTTGTCTTGAGATGGGAATCCAAAAAATATTCCTTTTCTTTCGTTTCGTTTTTTTTTATAGTATATAGTCATACTATTCTTGATTCTTTCGAATGAAAAGAAACCTAGGAATTAGAAGAGTTGAGTTAGGCTTCCATTATTTTGTTTGGATTAATCGAAATCCGTACAAATTGATCTATTGAAGAAAACAAAATAAAATAGAAAAGGCTATTCAAATTTCTAGATGTATGTCTAATATATGAGATATATATTATCCTACGATCTATATAAATTATGATCTATATAAAGCCTATATCTGTATACAATACAACTTTAACTAAAAATACTATACAAACAACTATAGAATAGAAGATAGTATGGTAGAAAGAACTAGAAAGAACTACAATTATTCTAGTTCTTTCTACCATACTATCTTACATAGTATTTCAGATACTTCTGATTCCACCTCTAATCATTTAAGACTTGAAGTAGAGTAAGATTGTATAACTGAAAAATTGGTAGGACGAGAGGGATCTCCAGGTGGGACAAGGGCAGCTAACACCGTTTGTACTTTGTAGTGAGTGAGTTATAATTTTCAAAAAATCACATTTGAGAAATTGTTTGAGGGATTGTAAAAATTGAAGGGGTATTTGGTCAGATGGGAACATTTGGGAATTTTCCCATAAAAACTAGATACACAAATCTCTATACAGCATTAATGGTTCAAATCATATCCTACAAACTTCGTCGTACGAGATGTAGGATCCAAAACTTCCGGCTCGATCTCGTGACATAGTACACGTCCCACTTCTCAAAAAAGTCTGGCCCTATTTCACCTTTTTTAAAATAGGGTATTTTATGAATACCCCCCTCGATATAATCTATTTGTATATTTGTCATTAGGTTCAATTGTATATAATTTTTTGAAATCTTATTAAATTATATATTTTTTCTCCAAAGTTAAAAATACATATGACTGAAATTTTGTCAAATTATGTATTTCTCCTCGAAACTTGAAAAATTACATATAACTCCTCGAAATTTTTGAAATTACATATTTATCCTTCATACTTAAAAATCAAATATTTTTTTATATTACTAGATATATTATAAAAAATTCATCATATATATGTTCATCGTTTGAATTAGGAATATTTGGAGAATATATATCGTTTAATGTCACTTGGACTGAAGTAAAAAAGCAAAGATACTTCTAACCTAGTTAGAAAAAACTTTTATAATTATATCATTATTATTAAAAAAAACTCTCCTGTGTAGTTGAAAATTTTATCTTGTATTAAATTTCAACCAAAGACATAAAATTATCATTTTGTCCTTGGTTTAATTTAAATTGGTTTCAGTTCAATTTCGAATTAAATTTAAACCTAAGATATAAAATGATAAATTTGTCATGACTTGATTTAAACTCATTTTAACTTGATCTTAACTAAAAGTAATACTCAATTTAAATCATACTCGAGGTCCGATGTAAATCAAATTTGGAGTTGATTCTTACTCATATTCTTCATATGTTAATTTACAACTGATCGGAAGTATTTTTTTAATTTCAACTTAAACAATATCAAATAATATATATTTTTTAAATATTATTAATTATAATGATAAATTTATATTCAAAATTTTTAATATATCAAGAAACCAAAAAATTATAAATTTTTGAATTTTAAGGAAAAATATGTAATTTAAAATTTTTTTTAAGGAGTTATATATAATTTTTTAAATTTGAAGAAAAAAATACAATTAAATAAAATTTTTAAAAATTATATATAATTTTTTAAAATTAAAAAAATGTATAATTTAATAAAATTTTAATGAGTTACATATACAATTGACCTTTTTCGCTAACATTACACAAATGGCATATAACCCCTTATCAATCGAGAACACCCTCCACTAGACCATCTCCAGGGCTTTCTCGATTGATAAAAGCAAAAGGAGGGCTTATATGTAATTTCGAAATGTATAGTTCTAAATCGTAATATACCAATATCATAACATATTTAATGGGGTATGCATAAAAACCCTTTCCAAAACTAGATTCGAAGCCGACTCCCATCACGACCAGCTCGCCCGTCTCTCTCGTCTCCTTCGTCTGTGATTCCCCAACCTTTTCCGGCGCCATGTCCTCCAGCCGGCGAACGCTCCTCAAGGTCATCGTCCTCGGCGAAAGCGGGTGCGTCCTTCTCCGTTTCCTCAACTGTGCGCTTGGATATGTGCATAAGAAGTTTAGTCAGCAGTACAAGGCTACAATTGGTGCGGATTTTGTCACGAAAGAGCTACAGATTGATGGCAAGCTCGTGACATTGCAAGTGAGTGCTTTTTTGTCGGATTTTACTTGATGCGCTGTCTTTTTATTTCATTTAGAGATTGAATTGTTGCATTGGTTGATATGGGATACAGCTGGGCAGGAGAGGTTTTAGAGTCTTGGAGTCGCTTCTTTCGAGGCGCGGATTGCTGTGTGCTTGTGTATGATGTGCATGTTCGCAAGTCGTTCGACAATCTCGATAACTGGCATGAGGAGTTTCTCCACCAGGTCCATATGTTTCTACATTACTTTTTTGCTCTTACTTGTTTAATGCTTGTCAATTTGGTTACTTGTGATACGTTGTGTAGTTTCCTGCTGTTTTTCCCCTTGCTTATGCATTCTATAAGCAGATCAGCAGCAATCTTTTTCATGAGATTGTTGCCAAGTGGGAATTTCTGTCATTTATCTCTTGGTTTTTAGCTGTAATGTTTGATGGTCATCCAGGCTAGTCGATCAGATCCCGCTACATTTCCTTTTATATTACTTGGAAACAAGGTTGACATAGACGGGGGGAACAGCAGAGTGGTGAGAATATATAGCACCTAAACACTTGGTTCATCTTGGTATTCTTTTCTTACTTTTTATCTTCAAACTTGTTTAGGTATCTGAGAAGAAAGCAAAGGAATGGTGTGCTTCCAAGGGAAACATACCCTATTTTGAAACCTCAGCAAAGGAAGATTTTAATGTTGATGCTGCTTTCCTGTTTGTTGCAAAACTTGCATTAGAGAATGATAGGGAGCAGGACATGTGAGCACCTTGTATTGATGATCATTGTCTGTGCCTTTTAATCTGCATTTGTTTCACTTCCTTGTTGAATCTTTTCTTTTTCAGTTAACTTTTTGCATAAATAAGTTTAGATGTTATCAAAGTTCTAGATCTACTTTTGATGAATTAGCAGTATTTTCAGCTAAATCAACTGGTTCATTTGTATTAGTCTTTTTTTCGGCCAACAGACATGCTGACATTCATAAATATTTGACGCCTTGCACGTTTGTGCATGCCCGCCTGACACTTGTGCAATGAGGCCATCAGAGTGATGCCTCCTTCTGACCAAATGAAAATGTTGTATATGAGATAAATTCATAGAAAGGCTATTTTTTCTGACCATCTACCTGAATAAAAATTTTAGGACTTGAGATGATCAAATATTGGAGTTCAATTAAAAATAGGAAATGACTCTTTGGAGCACTACCCTGCAACCAGAAGCCAAAAATGACTATTTAAAAAGGATAGAATTTTGTTTTGAACTAGACAAAAGCCACAAAACTGTAATGTGTGTGTATTTGCTTGTTGTCTTGGTTGGACCAACAGAGGAGGATGAATGTGTTTAAAAATTGTAAAAACTAGAAGAACATTTTGAGAATAGTATCAATTCTTGCTTTTTCTGGATCAAGATGGGTTTGGGGATTGTTTTACACTATTTTGGTTGTTGTGACATAATCAAGGTACATCAGCCTTGGCTCCTCAAAACGATGTTGTTTTCTTTTTTGAAAAAAAAAGATTGGTTTTTTTTTTTGTTTAGGAGCATTAGAAACCAAAACCTATCCTGCTTCTTCAAGTTCCAACAACTTCTGTCCTGACAGTCATAGGAACTTATTTAACATGCATCGGTGAGGTGGCTTTAAGAGTCAGCCATGAGCAATAGGCCTCCAAATGGTCCAATGCTTTCAGCAGAAATCATGATGATCTTCTTGCTCTTTTGCTTTTAATTGAGTATCGAGTTTGGTTGTCATCAAGCAATGAAGTGGTTGTATAAGATACTGTTGAGAACCTTTAGCAGTAGTTACCTGAGTAACAAAATCTCAAACAAAGGTTTCCAACATCAGTTTAGGGCAAATTATTTACCAGAAATTGGACTTCTTTTGAATCTCTTGATATATTGTCTAGTCAAACTTGAACATCCTAGTGGCAGAATTGACAATTTAATGCCAATGATTGATGAACTGTCTGCGGTCTTCTGCTGAATCATCAAGATCTTCAGTGTACTGCACATTGATTGATCAATCCCGTGGGGGATTGTGCTTACATGACATGAGATATCTGTTAGAGACAAAACACATTGTATTCAGTGTGTAGGTATCACTGACCCTTCACATAATCTGGAACTTCTGCCAAGAAGGAATAGAATTTTATCAAATACAAATGATCTGTGCAAGAATAACATCGCACCCCTAAAAAGACCTCTGTGCTTGTCTCATAGATAAAATTACTATAAGATTATCCTTATTTTTCTGCAATAGTTCAAAGATCTAGATATCATAATCCATGCATCTTGAAATATCATGTGTTTATGATATGCAGTTCAATTTTATTCACACATTACATTGGTCAGATCCCATGGACCACCAATTAATTGTCTGCTTTATACTGGCAAACTGTTATGTACATTGCACCTCCAGCTGTTGATTCAATTAGTATACAGACATTTTGGGTTCATTCGGCCTTAATGGCCTGTGTAGTGTGTGCATTGAATGGTCTGGTTTTATAGTTACTTATGCAACAGATTTCACTAGTTTTACCACAAGGAGACTCTGCTAGTTAGTGCTGATTCGGATGTCCTTTATGGCACATGTTTTGATATTTATGGCATATGTTTTTCTTTTGATTTCTAATTGGCCTGTAAAATCTTTGCTGAAAATACTTTTTTATTCAAAACTCTTTATCTTTATTATCTTTATCCTTCTCCAGATACTACCAGAACATTCTAGAACCTGTTTTAGCAACAGAACAGAGAAGCGGATGCCCGTGTTGAAATTAGCTAATAGTCAACCCTGCATGGTATCTATTTCTTGCAAGTGTAACTAGTTCATATATGTTTTTTCTTCTTGCCCTGGATCTTACCCACTTTGTTTGTATCTATGTACATTGATTCCTTATGGGTGTCAAGTTTTCAACATTCTTGTTTCAAATCAGACCAGTTCTACTGTGAAAACTGAATTACACTAAGAAAGTTCTGAATAACCACTTCTAGGTATGGTTGGTTTACATCAACAAAAGGAACCTTCCTACCAGGCTCTTTGGAAGCTTCTGCTATGCTGCAATGTGTTAAATCACTTTCTTGGGTTGTTGGGCATCTCGCATGGTTCATTTCATGAAGATGAGGTGAGGTCAAACGATGATGAGATGCTGTAATTTGTGGCCATTTATTAATATTAGCTTTTGGATTTTAAGATTGATGTCTGTGTGGACTTTGATGTCATCTTCTAGATGCATTAAGGTTTACTACAAGACATAGTTTTATCCTTCTGAGTTTCTTTGGTATGAAGTCTTTGAAGTGGACATCAAACAGGTTTCCTCCCTCTTTCTTTCCATTCTGCGCATGCTTCTCGGTTGACACGAGTGCATTCGACTGGCAGGGTGGCTGCCTAGGCCTGAGCCTGACAACTCCTTCTCGAAGACCCGTTTAATTCGGAGCCTATTTCAAAATTATTTTTTTTTATATAGAAAATTAATATTATTTATTTTACATTATTATTGAATTAAATTATTTTCAAAAAAAATAAATAATTTTTTAAATTTTAAATTATTAAAGTGTTAATTTTAATAAAAAAAAATATTAATTTATAAAAATAATTTACTAATTTTTATTCTGATCTTGATTTTTAATTAAATAAGGCCCAATTATTTAGAAGTCGGGCTGAGTTGGAACGATGCCTTTGGACTGTGATAACTTTGGCTTTAAAAAACAAACATGAGTGTAATTCTGGATGACCGAGACGTGGACAATGATATTTTTGCATACAAAAAGAATGATCCAATTCGATAAGAAGCAACATTCTGTGAGACGGCAGATATTTTCATCATGCGGGACCATGGATTAAGGCCCAAGTTTCGCAATGGTAGCAGTAAATTAATAAATTTATCCATGAATGCGAAATATGTGAACAGACGAGATGCCGCCGCAAATCCTATCTAGTTTTGATCGCTGTCGTAACTGACCAGATCTACTGATTTGATCTAAAAGCATCTAAGCCAACACAATTTAACAATTTTAACACCCGCGCCCATCTAAATATTTTTTAAAAAAACTTTTAACAAAATACCATTTATCTTATTGTCAATTTTTTAAAAAAATTCATTTATTTTATTACTAGTAGTAAAAAAATTGCTCATCTTATATTATAAATTTTAAAAAATCATCTCGATTAAAATATTTAAAAATTATTTTAATTTAATTTAATTTTATCTATTAAAATTAATATAAAAATAAATTCTTTTTTTATTTTTATAAAATAACGATTGTCTAATTTTATAAGATTTAGAATTTAGAATTTATTTTTATGAGACTGATTGTCTGATAATTATGAACCAATTATCTAAACCGAATAAAAATATTTCAATATTTTATATTAAATTAATTAATTAGATTAAATTAAAATGAAATAATTTTCAATATTTTAATTGATATAATTTTTTGTATAATACAAATATTTTTTTATAATAATGATAAGATAAATAAATTTTATAAATTTATAATAAAACATGTAATTATTTGTTAAAATTTTTATTATTATTATTCATACGATCTCGATGCCGGTGAAAAGATGAGCCTGCGTTTTGCAATAAATACGGTGTTTTACATTTTGAACCCAGCAGCTTCCCACGCAAAAGTCTACGGCCTCGTTTGGTACGGGGTCAGGGCTAAGTTGACCCCGTCCAGACTAATTTATCTTCCAAACACCAAATAGTTGACCGCACTAATATTATTTTATTTATTTAAATTTTAACCATATTTTGATTAAAATACCCTCACTTGATCTGAACCGTCGGATCTCGATCCAACGGCTCAGATCGGGTAACAGCCGAATACCGTCACTTGATCTGAGCCGTTGGATCTCGATCCAACGGCTCAAATCGATGAACAGTAAAACCCTAAGATACAATTAAGCCCGCAACGCTTCCTGCTTCCCTCCCCCCCCCCCACCCCCCCCCCACCCCAAAAACGATGACCCAACACGCATCAGAGCTCCCACCGACGCCGCCGACAACGCAGCAGTCGCCGCCCTCCTTCCCCCCCGCCGACGCATCAGACAGCGCACAATTCTTCTCCTTCCCCGCCGACGACGCAACAGTTGGCACACGCGTTTGCTCCTTCCCAGTCGAGTCTCCTTCTTCCTCGCCGACGACGGAGCAGACGCCGCCCTCTTTCCTCGCCGCCGACGCAGCAGACGCCACACGAGTATCACCCTTCCCCACCGACGACGCAGTCGACGGCGCACGACTCTGCTCCTTCCCCGCCGAGGCTCCGCGGGTGACCTCGGGCGAGCTCGGCCGCCCAGCCGCCGGGGGCGAGCTCTCGCGGCAGGCTCCGCGGGTGAGCTCGGGCGGCCGGCTCCGCGCGCGAGCTCGAGCGGCGGGCGAGCTCGGCCGCCCGGGCTCTGCGGCCTAGATCGGGCGGTCGGCTCCGCGCGCGATCTCCGCCGGAGAGGAAGATGAACAGTAATACGAAGACTACTCAACCGAGGGCATTTTAGTCAATACAAAAATTTAACCATCTGTTAACCAGATCAGGAACCAAACGGAATTTAGTTGACCGCATTAGCGTTTTACATTTTACCCCTTCCTTTAATCTTGACCCTTGACCCCGACCCCGTACCAAACTGGCCGAGACTGCACAAGTCAACTGATTGGCGCCTCCTCTTCGTTTTGCTAGGGGGTTTTCCGGGAAGGGGTCGGGTCCTCATGTCTGAGCTGCTGGATATCGATAACTAGATTACATTAATGTGGCCGGACTCAGGCTTAAAATTTGTGTTATCTTATTTATTCTAATCACAATTGAAATCACAAATAAATTTTAATCGAAGATCGAGACTAATAAATTATTTTTATAAATTAATATTTTTTTTAAAAATTAATCTTATAATAATTTAACCATTCGAAAAATTATTTAATTTTTTAGAATAACTTAATTTAGTATTAGTGTAAAATAAATAATATTAATTTTATAAATTTTTTTTTAAAATAAACTGATTTTTATTCTGATTTTGATCTCAAATAAAATGGTCATAGTGTTTAAATAATCACATTTTATTATATTAATTTATACAATTTGCTTTGAATGCATTTGGCCTATGCGTAGCAGAGTCGCTCAATATAATTTATAATAGTAGTATAAACCCTAAATTCTAAACCCTAAGACGATTATATCTTCACTATGCAAAGACATTTTTTTAAAATTTTAAAATTCCAAATTGACTCCTAACAGAGGTGTATCTGTCAATTTCAATATTCTACAACGTTCGTAAAATTATTTGCAACCCTTATGTAATTATTTCTGTAATATAGATAGATATATAATAGGCGGCTTTTCAGAGTTTTTCAACAAATCTCACGTGATCTAAATGCACTCATTTATAAATAAATAAATAAAAACAAAACTATTTTTAAACTCGATTTATCCTTAATATAACCTTCTGCCTACAATTCATCGACACAATGGACCATTTATCCCCGCGGAAGCTGCTCGGAAAACGGCGCGGGGAAGAGAACAAAAATCCCGAAAAATTCTGACATGTGCATCGTCTGCCACGTTGACCTTGAGCTACTTCTCCTTCTGAGTTTTGGTCCGCACAACGTATGCTCGGATTTGGTTGGCGATGCTTCCATACATTCAAACGATCTCTCCAAGTAATCGCGAGAGGAACGACAGAGCAGACAATTGAATATTCTTTAGAATCTAGATGCACTAACTAATAAATCGACAGGATCCTTGTCATATTGAGACAATTTAGAATCTTAGATTCTCTTGTCTCGCGATATATTAGAAATTGATTGATTTCAGAAGGGAACACAATCCAGCGGACCGTGGGATGATGCACGCACGGTCTATGAACTTGGCTGAACAAGAAATTGTCAATTTTAAAAATTTAGTTGACAAACAAATGATTAAGTAACGAATTAATATAGATTAATTATAATTTTATTAAATAAATTGTCAATTGAAAAAATTCGCCAACAATCCATTTTTCTATTCCGTGCCCGAGCCGCACTCCATCTTCGCCTGGGAAACGAAGCAAACCCGCTCTCTGGGAAGCCGAGCGAAGTCAATTGCAAGGGGAAACGGAAACGCGAACCCCTCGCGGCATTTTTAGCCGAAGTTGCGGCTAGAGAACGCTAGCGGCGGGCAATCTTCTTCGTAGAAGCTTCGTCTCCCAGGTAAGGAAGCTCACTGCGAAGCAGCACGACACAAAACCAAGAACTGTCAAGATCCCAATCCTATTTAATAAATCTCATCACAGAAGATTCATGTATAAATACCATCGCCCGCCGTTGCATCTCATGGCGGCCACCGCAAGCATAGCCGCTCCCCTCGCATGCTTCTTCCACTACATGGCCGACGACAACGAGTTCCCGTTCCGCGGGGACGGCAGTGGAGAGCGGACTGCATATAATCCAACGGCATTCCAGCTCGCGGAGTACTTCTTGCTCCACGACGACCACAGCTTCCCTCCTCCTCCTCCTGCTGTCTCTACAACACAACCAGTGGTTCCAGTGGTCGATGCTGGCAGCATCAGCAGTAGTAGCAACTTGTGAGCGAGCGATATTTTTTTGTTTGAAATTTGTAGGTTTTTTCTCGTTTTGTTTTGGTACTAAATTTGAGTGCATTATATTAGGATGCGTGGCATGAATGAGCCGGGGGCCGATGATTGCCAACGGGTTGTGTTTCGTACCAAGTCCGAGATTGAGGTATTGGACGATGGATTCAAGTGGAGGAAATACGGGAAAAAATCAGTGAAAAATAACTCCAACCCGAGGTAATCGATTGATCTTTTATATATTTTTCTTCCAAGTCTTTTACTTTGGTTAGATAGCGGCGTCGGATATTAGGGTCGATAGGAAAGAGATGAATGCATATCTCTATGCATTGTGCAGAAACTACTATAGGTGCTCGACGGAAGGGTGCACGGTGAAGAAAAGGGTGGAGAGGGACAGAGAGGACCCGAGCTACGTGATCACGACGTATGATGGAGTGCACAACCACCTGAGCCCGAGCGTGATCTACGACACGATGCGCGACGGCGCCTCCGGCCAGTTCCGCGTCTCCGGCTGCCATATGCGGGCGAGCTCGTGAGAAGAAGAAGCAGAAGCAGCAGAAGGAGATGCCAGTAATTGTACTTAAACTCTAACTAGTACCCATGCTTGAGCTTTTCTGCTTTCCTCTGCCGCCAATAAATATATTGCTGCTTTGCTGTTGAAGTGAAGTGCATTGCTCGCTGGCTTCAAAATGATCCAATTTTGGAGTTTTCTCCGAATTTGAGAAATCCAATATTTCTGCATTTACGGGAGTGCAAATTCAGGCTTTGGATCGGATTTTCTGAATAAAAAAAAAAAAAAATTGAATTGCTTTAATTTCATTGTAGAGTAGTGTCTTGGCTCATTTTTTTAATCAGAGCTCGATCATAGATCACTTGGAAATTAATGGGTAGAATTTTTTTCTCGAAGGAGTTAAGGACAAGAGCTTGATCCACTGTCTGCTGTCATCACCATTGAATTTGTCATTTATCAGTTGTAACCATCTCTCGCCAGCCGTTACTGCTAATAATTTATCATTAAAATTTAATCAAATGCCATTCAAAGAGAAAACCAAAAAATTTGCGCTCCAAACCAAAACCAAAATCAAAACCGAAAACATAAGGACTCGAAGTCTTGACCATCAGATACCTTTAATTTGGAATCAAAATCAAAACTAATAAACTATTTTTATAAATTAATATTTTTTTATCAAAATTAATAAATTTTAATAATTTTAAATTAAAAAAATTATTTAATTTTTTATAATAATTTAATTTAATACCAGTATAAAATAAATATTATTAATTTTAAAAAAAATAATTCAAAAAAAAAATCTAAAGACTGATCCCGGGCCTCATCAATCGGATGGATCGCACCGATACATGCTTCACCGGCCCGTTTAGAAAATCCATCCGGGTCGTCCCCCCAGCTCCATCGAGATTCGCGCACGGGTTGTGCGAGGATGATGAGCGGGGAGGCGGAGGGCCTGGAGGCCAACTCCGCCATGCCATTCCTCTTCCGGGGACCAGGTACTTGGAATTTTGGCGGAAAAATGAAATATGTTGGCTTTAGATTTGTTGATTGTAGTTTCTTTTATGTGATTTTGGGATTCAGCAGCTTTTGCCGTCTCTTTGTGATTTTGCATTTTTCTGGATCTTGTCGGCTAATTTGATGTTGAATCTTTCATGAACTAGAAATAGAAGGTTTGTGATCCCTGATTTTGTCGAATTTTTAAGATTGAGTTGAATTGGGTCTCTCCAGAAACTGACACTTTTGGAAAGTTATGTTTTTGATGAACTCGTGATTTTTCGAAATAAGAGGTTCTCAATCCCTAATTTTGTTTAATATTTAATTGAATTGAGTCTCCAGGATCATAAAATTTACAGAAGACTTAATCTTTAGACAATTATGTGTTGTAGGACCTGGCTATTGAGGTTGAATCTGTTCTGGTTTGTGAAATCTTGGAGTTTAAGGAATAGCCTTGGGAATGGTTTTTGTTACTATTGGATAATATGGGTGTACATGATTGTTGCTCAGGACGTTGTTTTTATGCTCCGTTTTTCGCATTTTTGTCGATGTCTTTTATGGTGGATTAGTATCGAGTGGAGTGAATAGATTAAGGGAGGCATACTGGTTATTGTGTTTTCACGTTTGCATGTTAGTGTATAGGCAAAACATTTTTGGAGTGAAAGATGAATGGTGATTAGCATTTTAAGTTCGGGTTTCTCTTTGTTCTTGGACATTCTAAATTTTCTTGTAAAGGTATTCGTGTGGATTGTACCAGAGAGAAGAAATTCCTATATGTCTGTAAGGATTCATCCATTATGATTTTGTTAGATGTTGGAACAACTTTCGATTATCAATCTTTTCGATCAGTGGAATTTATAACTACACCCTAAGGTGTCTTAGCTAGTAATTTTTTTTTTAATGAGTCATTGTTTGTTCCTTTCTTTGGTTTAGAAACAGCTGTTGTTAAACTTTTGCTATCATTGTCTTCCCCCCTCTTTTAACATTTGATTGTTTTAGTGGTTCAGGGTCCTATTGTCATAGGACCTATTTATTCTGGAAAAACTAGCTTCTGCAGGTAGCTGCATGGCAACTATCTGGGCTTGTAAAAAGAATTGGAAACCTATGTTGTGGATTCAGACATCGGCCAAGGATCTATAGTTGTTCCTGGCCTTATATCTGTTACTCATAACTGCATGCGTGCCTGCTTACCTGATTCTTGTCATGGTAGTATCTTCTCTTTTGAGTTGCATCATGGCGTATCACTTGTCATTTCCAGTCATTACACTGGAACTGTCACCATTATCATTTGTTGCTTGTATCTTTCACTCCTTGCTTTCAAAATTTTCATATTTTGTCTATAAATATTGTATGCCCCACAGATGACTGGTAACATCACACCTTATTGAACATAGACCAAATTATGGTGATTTGCGGCCTACTCTGTTCTAACACTTTCTGGGTGCCCATGCAAAATCAAATTTGGTTTTTATTGAAGATTTTTTTCATTTGACCTAGATAAGCTATTTTGCTTTTATATGTCCATGTTTCATGCATGCTGGAGCTATTGAAGGGGTCTATTTGAAAATGTATAAATATTAAACTTGTAATTTAAAATTTTAAGTTTTAAAATCTTTTTTTTGTAAAATTTTATTTTAAAAATGATAAAGTTTTGACTTATTTATAAATAAAAATATTCATGGGGTCTGTTTGTAAATATATAAATATTAAACTTGTAATTTAAAATTTTGAGCTTTAAAACCTTTAATTTTTTTTGTAAAATTTATTTTAAAAATGATAAAATTTGGACTTATTTATGAATAAAAATATTCAAGGGATCTATTTGTAAATATACAAATATTAAACTTATAATTTAAAATTCTAAGTTTTAAAACCTGCAATATCATTTTTGTAAAATTTTATTTTAAAAATAATAAAATATGGACATATTTATAAAAAAAATTTAAGGAATCTATTTGTAAATATACAAATGTTAAATTTGTAATTTGAAATTCTAATTTTTAAAAATTTCAATATCCATTTTATTAAACTTATAATAAAAAATAGTAAAATTTGGACTTATTTATAAATAAAAATATTTCAGGAGTCTGTTTGTAAATATATAAATATTAAATTTGTAATTTAAAATTTTAAGTTTTAAAACCTTGATTATGGTAAAACTTTTATTAAAAAAAGATAAAATTTGGACTTATTTATAAATAAAAATATTTAGGGGTTTATTTGTAAATATACAAATATTAAACTTATAATTTCAAATTTTATGGAGAGTTTATTTGTAAAAAATTTTAAACATTTAAGGTTCTGTTGTACATTTTTATTTGATAAATATTAAAATTTAAACTTATTTATGAATAAAAATATTTGAGGGGTCTATTTATAAATATATAAATAGATAAATTATAATTTAAAATTTAATTGAGGGTTTATTTGTAAATATTTAGGAAAAAGAGCAAATGATGAGAAATTAAAAATTTTGAAGAATTTAGTTGTAAAATCATAGAGAATACAAGTAAAATGTTAAGAAAAAATTTTGATTTAATAACAATGAGTAGTAAGCAATAAATTAAAAAAAAATATATAAGTAAATATTAAAATCGGGAGGATTTTTAATAAATAAAGCAAATTTGAGGTTTTAGATAAATAGCCTTCCATGCTTGTGACCCTCGCCAAAACTCGCCTCTCCTTCTTCATCACTCCTCCTCGCCAAGACTTCTTTCTTGTCTTGATCTTTTCTTTCTTCCAGCCCGTGGAAATCTCTATCCTCTTCATTCCGAGTCGTAGCCATCTCCTTCTTCCTTGAGCCCGAGCCCGAGCCCGATCTAGTGGCATGTGGCCGGATCAAGCTCCGACCAACGGTGGGTAGCCATGGAGGGTGGCAAGGACAGCCCGGAATGAGGCCGGAGGGGAGAGTGCAACATGGGCCAGTGTGGAGAGATGTGGCCTGCGCGGTGGTGCGGAGAAGATGGGGCTTCGGCACGACGAGGAAGTGTGGCTCCGGTGTGGAGAAGAGGTGGAGTTATGGCGGGGCATGGGGCAGCAGTAACGTGGCGAAAGGAGCCCTGTCTCTTCATTCTATGGCCGGATCTACGCCGCCAGATCCAACCCTAGGTCGCGGTGGCAGTCATGATAGAGCGTTGGTGCTTGAGCAAGGGCTAGCAGCGTCAATGGTGGAGGCGTGCAGGGTAGCAAGACCATGTCGTGCGCGATGGAGGCATTGCGGCATCCTCTCCGGCGAGATATCTCAGGCGCTAATGTCCGATAGTGGTTCAAGTGCAGGCCAGCCGAGGCGAGCGGGGCAGCAACACGGTCATAGCAATGTGTATAAGCACCTTGCAGGAATAGAAAGAAGGAAAGCAATAAGATACACAAGCAAGGAGGAACAGAGAAAAAAAAAAAAAACACTCTAAACCTCCGTGGTTGTCTTTCTCCCTTTCTTTTCATTTTTTTTTCTTTCCGTGTCCTGATCTCTGACTCTGTGTTCTTCTCCTTATTCTATTTTTCAAGTTTTTTGCTTTTTTATAGATTTTGAAGAAGATGGGGGATCAATTTTCTAAATAATCCGATTTAAAATAATATTGAATCCTAATTTATAAATTATATTTAATTAAAATTTTGAAATCTCATGATTAACTTATTTTAAAATATTATGATTTGTGATGAATTGTATTTCTATTTTTGTAAATGAGATATTATCGATTAATTAGGATTTGTTTTTCTAAGGAACGAATTGAAATTTTGTATTATTTTTAGATATTAATTTTTCAATGGGGTTATCTACAATTTTTTGAAAAATCAGACCAAAGTGTAATTTTACAAAATTTCAGGGTTTTTTTATAATAATAACATATTTATAAAAATTTTGAAATTTTCAGGGGGTTTTTTTGGAATAAAATTTGGATTTATTTGCAAATAAAAATTCTGAAAAATTCATTTATATATCTTCCAAAAATTGGACTAAAATATAATTTTATAAATTTTAGAGTTTTTTTACAAAAAGTGAATATTTGCAAAAAATTTTGAAATTTTTTAAAGATTATTTTTGAAGAAAATTTAGATTTATTTATAATAAAGATTTTAGAGGGGTTTGTTTACAAATTTTAGATATTTTAATGATTTATTTGTAAAATTTATAAATTTCATGGTTTATTCGCGAATATAACATTTTGAGATGTTCATTCGCAAGCCCTATATTTTACGGAAATCAATTTGAAATTTTAAAACTTTCGAATACTTTTTCACAAAAAGCTCGATTAGGAACCTATTTATAAAGATTTTATAATTTTTATTTTGATCCATATATTTGATGAATTTTGAGCCCGATTTTGATCCAAATATTTGGCCGATTTAGCTCTCTTTAATTTAAGCCCAAATTTTCTAATAATTTAAATTCAAATTAAATTTAATTTTCGGTCAAATTTGATTGCGATTTTGGTTCAATTGGGATCACATTTGGATTATAATATAGTGACATTTAATTTTATATTTTGATTGAATTTTGATTAAATTTAATTTTCAGTCAAAATTAACTAAAACAACTGATTTGGATAAATATTTCGGGAGTTATGTTTTTTAGATCCTAAGAAATTCTAATCGAAATTGGAATTCAACTTAGAGTTAATATTTGATTTTACTGTAAAAAAAAAAAAAAAAGTAGTTTTCCTATATTACAAATCCCCTTCTTTTCGTTAGCCATGTGACAATCTTGTATGCAAATCCATTATACAAAAGTCATTTCGTTATCACACCTGTTAACCCACGTATAAGCGTGCTTCCCATGAACTATTTTGTCTTGTAAAGAAAGCAAAATTGTGTATTAAAAAACAAAATTTTTTACGGTTGTAATGTTGTAGTTGATAAACATACGAGTTAATTAATTACATGAAAAGTTCTTTGGTCCCAAAACTATGAAATATGAATCCTCCAACGATAATTATCCTCTGCCCATTTGGCAATCACTTTGGATTGGTCAGATTTAATGTCGGTTAGGCTAAATCCTCCCGATATTGGCTCCAATGTCCTCCTGAAATGTGTAGCGTTGCACTCTTTTTCACATCTGGATTTTTCTAAATCCACCTCAAAAGTAGTCCCTTCGTAATTTAGGACTTCACTCAAACACCCTCTATCACCATAGAATTAGTACCATCTTGCTTTTCTTAACAGCCTCATCAATGTTCATTTTAGTGACTCTTGGTTGTCGCAACTCATCACCACCCTTGTCTTGCCTCATCATGTAGCCCCTCATCTTCACCCGAGTTCACATAATAATCTTTATTATTAGATGAGCAGCCATCATGTATTCTTTTGCATACAACTCTTTTTCTTCTTCTCTTTCCTTTTATTGGTTCCACTACGTTAATATTCGATATTGCACTCGGGCCAAATAGATCGACATCCATATTATTATTGGACTAGGTGGGAAGAGTGATATGGTAGCTTGGGATGGGACCTCTACTGTATTGGCTTGAGCCACTTAACAGTTAGGCTCCTGAAATGCTTTTACTCAATGTTATGATTGGATCATTACTAGCAGCCTCAGCTAACGCAAATAATATAATAATATGATAATATAATAATATATAAAAGATAATAATAATAATAATAATATAATATGATGTAAATTACTATAATAGTATTATAGTAGTGTTATACCAATAATATATACCTAAATTGATTGTTATGATAAAAAAAAATATGTTCTTTTCAATTATATATGATTAGTTTTGATTATAACATTCAATTTAGGTACATATTACTACTTTTTTTAATTATATAATTAATTTTGATCATAATAATTATTTTTTAATTATATATACCTAGTTTTTATTATTTTATTTTTTTTTACTTTTTATTGTTAGAATTTTTTATCACAATAAATATAATATTAGTGCAGTATTTAAATATTGTTATATTACTGCTTATGCTATGGTAAGATTAATAGTCAATGGAGGAGGTGTAGGAAATTTTTCCCCTAAGAAAAGGGAAAATTCCCTAAACCCCTCTCACAAATTTTGTTTTCCTAAAATGCCCCCCTAATTTTTAGATTCTTAATTTATTCATGTCAATGTACTTTAGTATATCATTGTACTTTAAATGATACTATAATAACTATTCTTATATTTATATAGTATATTTTACATATATATGGTTAAAACTTAGCATATATAATTAGAATTAAATAATTATAATCAAAACTAAGTAGATATAAGTAGAACTGAACAGTTATAATCAAAAAATTTGATCATAATTGTTTGATTCTAATTATATCTGCTTAATTTTAATTATAACTTATTTAAATATAAAAATCAAGTATATAAATAGTGCAAACTACAAAACTCATATGATCAAGTATAAAAACTATATGACTAATTAGAATTTTTATTAAATTAAAAATTTTCGGGGTTTATTTGGAATTTGAAAAGTAAAAGGGAGTTGTTAGGGATTTAATAATTTTTTAATGGGTTAAGAGATTTTTTCAAAAAAAATTAAAGAATTTGTTTAGTTACAGAAAATTACTCTAGTTTTTTGTTAATTCCACTATTATTATTTTATTGTTATTTGGTATTTTATTTATATCCGATTTTTTATTTTTTCCTAGTCGTATATCTTTTTTCTACATTGAGTGTTTCTTCTTTTATTATTGTATGAGATCTATAATCATTTTTTTTTCAAGTGTCCTTTTATAATCACAGAAGTTTATATTTCTTAATTATTATCTATCTTCATCAATTGAGATAGAGAAAATAATTTTGAAGAAAAATTTACAAATAAAATTCGCAAATTTTACTGAAAATTAATTTTATATTTTATTAAAATAAATACATTTTTTGAGAATTTTTTATCAAAATAAAAATATAAAAACAGAGATAAAAAAATAGAAAAAACTTTTTGTAACTAAAATTTTTCCATCGTCTTCTCTGGATTGCTAGATAAAAACCTCGCAATCAGAGGCAAGTCCTTTCCTCCTGTCCTCTGATCCAAGCTCTGGTCGTGTCTTTTAGACAATCGGGATCTGGCTTTCCTTTTTTGCATTTTTTTTTTTCGCTTTTGTGGCTTGATTTCGTGTGAAATTTGTGATTTTGGATTTGATGCTTCGAATATGAATGCCGGAGAATTTTCTATGGTGCCTGTAGAATAAGTTATCGATTTCATGATCTTTATTATTGGATGGAATTTGGTGTTGAAGATACCGTGTCATCGATTTCCCTTTCGTTTCATTGATAATGTCTTTTAGTGAGTAGTGATCTGATGGAATTGTTATCTGATCCGAAATGAGAGAGAAGAAAAAACAAGGATTTGATTTTGTGATAAATTCTATGGAGCAGAGATTTTTGAGGAAGAGGGATTGTATTTCTATGTGTTGAAGACAATGATTAAGGCTAATTTAATCAACAATTAACTGTCGGAGATCTTATTCTGTAGTGTGTTTTGCAGTTAAGCTTGCCTTCTTTTTGTGTTCTGTTGAGCTTTGATTCTAGTAGTTCTCTTGATTGGTATGCCAAATTTCTGCTCTGATTGGTTGTCTTGTTTTGTTGGTGCTTCAAGTTTTGCATTTGAAATCATTCATAGTGGTCTACCCTGTTGCCCCTCATTATGTCTTTCTGTGTTCTTTCATTTTCAAATTGTATTCATGTCAATGATTTATCAATTATTTCTGGCTCCAGCTGTTATGTTACTGGTCTTCCAAAATCAGCCAACAGTGGATACTTGGAGTTATCAACACTGAGCAGTGGATTTGTGTGGATGGAGCAAGGTCTCATCTGATCCCATGTCTTTTATCTTCTGTGTCTAATTTGAGCATTTGTTTGTTGTTTGTGTTTGGAAATTTGGAACCTATCCCCATCTAAGTTCTCTGAAACCTTTCATAACTGGTGTTCCTAATTGGAGCGGGGTCTTGGCAAGTCAAATCATTTTTCCTTTAGTTAAGAGGCTGTCATAGATTGTACTGTATACAACCCACTGGGAGGGAGGGAGGGAGGGAGGGAGGGAGGGAGTTGAAATTTAGAAATTTGTTTGATGAAACTTCCCTAAATGACTTCAGTAACTGAGAACTAGTTAACATGAAAGCTTTTCGTTTCGATTTTCCATGTCTAGCAAGCACTTATTTTACTGAAATGTCGAATAAGTATTTAAATTCATATTTTGTGTGCCTAAGAACAAATGAAGCAGCAGTGTTAGCAGGTGGCACACTTAATATGCAGTTTCTTTGTCGATGTTTTTGAATTTATAAGTTGTTGAGGCATCTGATCTGGTGTACATAATGGATGAATCAAATAAACCTATAATAAGATGTTTTTTCCACATGAATAAAACCTTGTGAGGCTGGAATCTGATGATTGGCAAATCCATTGCAGTCTATAGTAGAGCATTCTTCTTGTTGATTTCAGAGTAGTCAATTTGCAGCAAGGATTGTGCTGGGGAGTATCTTTTGATGACAGATGAAGAGGATTTGAGATATGAGATTTTCTCCAAGCTGCGGTTGCAGTATCCGCTTCTCTCTTTGTAACATCATTTGGTTTGCACCATTCTTTTAGGCTTTGGATGCCCCCTGATGTGGTATTTCACTACGATTTTATACTTCAGCAACTACTACCACAAGGATCTGATCGGCAATTGCTCTTAGTATATCTATTTCCCTCCCAGGATAACCTGATTCATGCAACTACCTAAATAATCAGATAAAACTAACCAGCAACACATTTTAATAGTTATTCTATTTTTTTTTTCAAGAGCAATTTAATGGATCAGCTAAACCAGAACCATCGAAACTAGTGCTTCTAAGACTTCCCTAACATCTAAGCATTGATATGCACAGTTGCAGCCTTGATATCAATCATTGTTCTTCTGTAACTTGACACAAATCCCGTTCGGCTTCACTCTGTTGTGATTGTCCATTGGCAGCACAAAGAAATGAACATACATATGACGAAGATCTGTCAAATGATATAAATTTTCTGTTATCCAGATAAAAGGAAAAGAAACATTTATTTACAATTTAGGGACTACTGCAAGAAAGCACTTGTCGCATCGATTCAAAAAGACCACCTATGTTTTTCAGCAGCATCCAGAAAGTACCTTGCAAGAAAACTAAATTTTCCAGGTGTACTGAGATTTTTGGGTGTCTACTTGAATGTGAAGAGGCATCCATGCACCCAAGCAAAGTACACTGCCTCTAAATAAATGTCAAACTTTCACGAAAAGATCAGTCTACACCATCTGATAAAAATATTTAAACAAATAAAACAGAACAACTAATCCAAAAGTGTCTTGTCTACATTGGAGTGAGATCTTGACCGCACCAAAACTCAAGAATCTCATACAAGTTAAAACTTGGTATTTGAAAGCCCTCAGTTTCGTCTCCTACAACATGGCAACTAATGGCAATAGCCAAATATGATCAGTTTGCCTCCTCTCATCTTCGAAAGAGCAGCTATATCCGCTGAGTATAAGCCTGAACCTGCGAATAGATAACCCTCTTAATCTAAGAGATTTGCTTAACCTTACTGTGAAAATACAGATGATGCTTTTTGGAGGATACCTGTATTGTTCAAGTTATTACTGGGGGCATTTTAAACAACAATCAGGAATGCTTAGTCTTATCCAACAATCGGATGAGTTTGCCATCAATGATGAAGTGAGAACTTGAATTTATCTGAAAGATTAGCTGATCAATTAAAATCTGCTACTCTGGGGAGAACGGACAAAGCATTAAGTTATTTCTGTCACCAAACCTTGTTCATTAGCATTTGTTGGAGTTGAGCCTTGTCTTCAGTGACACCAAACTCCCGAAGTGCCTTGATGACTAGCTTCTGCAGCATTTTTATTTTCATTTCACCATCTGAGTTCTGCAATTAGAAAAGTTATTATACTTCTAAAAACAATTAGAATGCATAGTATCAATGCAAGAAACTATAAATCTCTATGGCAACCTAGAAGTAAAATCCATGAGCACTAACACATGATAATAGGCTTTAAGGAAAGTAATGGTGAACTTCAGTTCATGAATATAATGATCAGAAGATATTTCAAATGTCAATACCAAGACTCACACATTATATGTCTCACTACAGTACCTAGACAAATAAATAATAGAACAGAGAAACAAGTGCAGGGGCAACAATTGGTTACCAAAAATTGCTCAAACAAATTCACTTTTCAAAAATGGTATAACATACATTAGCTTTTAGAGGAAAGAGCATACCATCTTCAAGGTTGATTTAAGAAGTTTCTTCCATTTTATTTTATGCTTGGAAGCTTCATTATTTTGATCAAGTTGACCATTCAGACCATTCAGATCTTCAGAATGCATTGTTGGATCTGTGGACTTCTTTTTCTTTTGCTTGCATTGTTTCTCTTCAGCACTTGCTTGTCTCACTTCTCCATAAGTTTCCAGATTTTTCCCTGTCTTAATTTCAACAGATGCATCAAAATCCCTCTTTCGCTTTGACAGGTGCTCTTTTTCTCCCTCAACAATTGTGGTTGCAGTGCCTTTAAGTGTTTGATACTTTTCTTTTAGTTGTTCTGTCTTCTGAGAATCATTTGCTTCGACTGATTCACCATTTGGAGTGCCATTGGCCATACCATTCTCTTTTAGGCTTGGTTCTTCTGTTTGATTGGCTTGTTCCTGAACAGCATGGAATGCTCGTGCTTTTGCTCTATGCTTCTTGCCATCCGAATGCAGCAATAAACTTTGCTTGCTTGTAGTTTGTGTATTGCAAAGACTGCAGACAAAAAACATGAAAAGATGAAAAGTATACACATTATGAAATTGCTTTTGATTATTCATAAAGTTATACACACTCTTGAAACATAAACCAAACTAGCATCTATGAATATTTGTTTAGATATATGCTCAATTTGATTGTGGTAAAAAATAGTTTGAATGCAATTTCAACAAAGCATTACTTGAACAAAAGCCTTAAAATATCAGAGAAAAGAACAGTTTGAAATTGTCAGTATCAAAATGCAATATTGAGTTATGTAGTATCCCTCATAGTGCATGTTAAGCATTAACAGAATATCCATCTCATTCTGAAATTATCAGGATATGTATCAAATATAGCTTTCCTCATGCAAACAGTGTTGACAGAAAAATACTCAGCTTACCTACAAAACCAAGGAGGACGTGAAGATAATCCGACATTCACATCGACTTCTGGATATTGCTTAGTCTTGTTAGGCTTAGCTTGTCCATTTTGTAAAAGCTTTCCTTGGCCTTTGGGACCATATTTCTCCTGAAAATTTTTTGTAGTAAGTTCAAAGCATCAGGCAATGTGACACAACTGCGACACAAGCTATAGATCAACATATGGATGAAAATTTCATAAAAAAAATTTATAACCATAAACAAAGAAGCTAATTTATCATGAACAAAGATTCACAAAGAATTCAAAAAAAAAATCCAAAGAATGGAATATTTCTTCAAAAATAAAAAAGACTGAATTTTAGAAAAATATGCAGGTTGTTCGCACATATCTCAATGAAATGCAAATGGTCAGATTCTGCAAGTGGCCAATTCTTCAACCAGAGCAAACAAATTCACAGCTTTCAAACAAAAATCAAATCGACCTGTAGCTCATCTGAAACTTTTTTCACTGAAATCAAAAACATTGATCTATACTACAATAAATCATAACCAGATACATACAGCCTCAGAGATGCACTGCGTGTGGCCCTGCACGCTCTGCTGGTCGAACACATCCCCGCAATCGATGCACGAAAGCTGCGAAACGAATCAAGAAAAAAATTTTAAAAAACGCAATCGAATAGATCAAATTAGAAGAGGAAAAAGTGAAATTCGAGAGCGATCTCGGAGGACGAACCTTGAAAGCAGAACAAATCCGGAAGTGGCCGGCGAGCTTCGGCTTCTTCAGGTTCTCGCCACAGTCCTCGCATTGGAACCACACCATTTTCGTTCCTTTATCCCTCTTCTTCTTCTTCGATTTTCCCCGATGAAGCTCCCGGCGAGCGGGACGGACGAGGACGAAGGGTTTGAGTTAGGGTTTCCGGAAGTTCCGTGCTCTGATATGGGAGAGGTATCACCGGGTCTCGCGTTTGATCGGACGGTCTGTATTAGATCGCGAAGTGATATTTGCCGCTAGCCGAAGTGCGCGACTCTCGAGCCATGCTGTTTAGGTTGGGTGCTTTTTTTGCAATCAAGCCCCTGGATGGTGAAGGGTAGAAACTTACTTTACACATTGACGTGTCTCCCCTGCAATCCCTTCAAAACTTGAAAATTACATTTAAGCCTTTGGTGGTATAAAAAATACGAAGGTTTAAAGTTTCGGCCAAATTGATACTCCCGGTTAATTTGGTTTTGATTTTATGCTGCCCTCACGTCTTTGCTGGTCTTGCAGTCGCGGTCGTGCTGTCGCTTGCTCATGCTAACGTCTGTGCTTCAGCTCTTGTCAATCTAGTCCCCGCGAACGCAAGCTCACATCGATTTTTGACGTCTACACGCGAGCACGAGGGCACTCGCCAGCCAAACGCCCACACCCTTGTCGGCCTCACGCCAACGTCCAAGCCCTCATGTCGGCTTCATGTCCTCACCGGTCTTGCGGTCGAGTCCTCATCGGCCTCGTGCAAGCACTCTCGCCGCCCTCACGGTCACACCCGCACCGTCGCCGCCCCCGTGCCCACGTTCATGCTCATGCCCTCGCCGGCTTGACCCCCGCGCCCGCAAGCTCACGCTAGCCTTTGACGTCCACGCGCTAGCACGAGCCCGCTTGCCAGCCTAGCGTCCACGCCCTCGCACACCTCACGCACACACCCAAGCCCTCGTGCCGCCCTCACGCCCGCGTTCGCGCCTAAGCCAGCCTGGCCCCCGCACTAGCCTCTGACACAAACACACTTTGCGCGCTCACTACTCTGGCACTCCCACGCCCTCGTTGGCCTTGCACCCTTGTCATGCCCTCATGTCTTGCGCTTGCACTCACGCCCTTTGCCTTACGCTAACACCCTTAATAGCTTTACACTCAAGCTCGCACCTACGTCGATGACGTGCTCACACCGTCGATGGCCTCTAAAAGTGGTAGCTGAGTGAGTAGTGAAGCCAAAATTGTTCATGTGCATGAGACTGTTCATGTGCATAAATTTTTAGTACATTGGCTACTTTACGTTCATGGCTATTTCAAAAAAATTTAAAATATTATAATATTTTTAATTTGAAGTTAAAAAATAGTTAAAGTAAAGTTAAATTTTGGTCAAAATATAATTAATAAATAAATAAATATTTTTGTTAAAACTGAAATGAAAATGATTTTAACCGAAACGCGTTAATTTCTCTGAATGTCGAAACTGTTTCCAAAATTAAAACTCAAAATCTTGATTAATATATAAAAGCTGAACGTTGAAATTTTAGCGTTAAAATTTAGAGATGATTATATTTATTAACTTATATTCTTAACTATTTACATGTAATTCATTTTGAATATTTATTTATAATAAATGTATGTCGAGTCCCAGAGATTAATACTACTGATCAATTAAGGTTGGTATGCACTTAAAATTGTTAAATACAAATATAAATTATTCAAAAAATTTATATAAATCAAATTAAAATCACATAGGGGTTTATAGGCAAAATTTTTTTTTTAGTGAATTAAATGTAATTATTATTTCTAGGTTTAAAGGTTGGTCTACCCACTAAATGATTAACTATAAAAATTAATTAAAATTATGTTTATTATTATAATAAAATTATTAATAAGCTTTTTAAATATTTTTATCATATTTTTAATTTGAAGTAAAATATAATCAAAATATAATTAAACTCTTATCAATACGTAATTAATAATTTAAAATTTTATTTTTATCAGAACCGAAACAAAAATAATTTCAGTCGAATTAATTTTGTTAGGTGTCGAAATCGAAACCGAAATTTAAAATCTTAAAAAATACAGGAATCTGGCTGTTCGAATGGCATGGCTCTGCGTACAGTGAGATGAGATCGGTTATGCAATCGCACAAAAAAGGAACCGCACTGTTCAGCCGGACAGTTGGAATACCATGGTCTTTAAATATTTTCGATTATTAAAATATTACATTGTTATACATAAAATTATGATACGATCAATTATAAGATTACACATAAAAATATGACGATTGTCAAAAACTATACGCACAGAAATATGACAATTTAAAATTTGAAATATTATATTTTTGCACGCGAGGAAATAAATGTTGAGATAGTGTGCTTTTTACACTTGGTGAACTGAAGAATTGGTCACGCACTGGAATTCCGTGTATAATGAGGTAGAAACTCGATTCTACGATCTACATTGAATTTAAAATTGAGATAATTACGTATAAGTCTATGTAATTAGCCTTAATTATATATAACCCTCGTAATTTCTGGAATTACTCACACCTCTTTATTTTTGAAAATATTTACCCACACTCCCTGATCGTTATTTAATCAAATTTTTTTCAAAAAATTTCGATTTTACCCTCGATTATTTTTACAAATACACCCCTAAAAACTTATTTTTATATTTTACACTCCGAAATTCAGTTTTTTGCAAATAACACCCCGAAATAACTCTGATTTACAAAAAAGACCTCGAAATTCGGATTTTTGCAAATAAACCCTCGGAAATTATTTTGATTTACAGAAAAGTCTCAAAATTCGGATTTTTGCAAATAACACCCCGGCGCGCGGGCGGGAGCGGAGGAGGAGGCCGGCGGCTGGAGCGGAGGCGGAGGTCGAGCAGGCAGGAGCGGAGGCGGACGCGGGCAGGAGCCGGCAGCGGGAGTATGCCGTCGTTGATTATATTTTTAATAAATAAGTCTATATTTTAATCATATTTAATATTAAATTTCACAAAAAAAAGGCAGTGATAGTTTTAAAATTTAAAATTTAAAATTACAAGTTTACTATTTTTACATTTAAAACTAGACCACCTTTAATATTTTTCTTTATAAATAAGTCCAAATTTTATTTATTTTATAAGTAAATTTTACAAATAAATCATCGAACATTTCAAAACATAAAATTTAAAATTACAAGTTTCATATTGTACATTTACAAATAGATCCCTTGATTTTTTTTAAATAAATCAATATTTTAATCATTTTTAATACTAAATTTCACCAAAAATACGGTGAAAGTTTTAAAATTAAAATTTCAAATTACAAGTTTACTATTTTTACATTTAAAAATATACTACCTTTAATATTTTTCTTTATAAATAAGTCCAAATTTTATTTATTTTATAAGTAAATTTTACAAATAATTCATCAAAAGGTTTCAAAACTTAAAATTTAAAATTATAACTTTTATGTTGTACATTTACAAATAGACCCCTTCAATATTTTTATTTATAAATAAGTCTATATTTTTTTATCATATTTTAAGTAAAATTTTACAAAAAAGACATTAATGATTTATAGATACAAATTTAATATTTATATATTAAAAAAAACCCTTAAATTTCTTTTTATAAAATAAATCTAAATTTTCCGAAATTTTAAAACTAATTTTTACAAATACACCCCTCGCCGGACCATCGCCGGCCGGCTTCCTCGCCATCCCGCCGGGGAGGGAGGCCGGGGCCGGACGGCCCGCCGACACGCGGGCGCGGACGGCCTCCGCACGCGGAACGGAGGCCGAGGCTCCGGCGCGCCGGCCTCGGCCTCCGCCCCCGCACGCGAGGGCGGAACGGCGTCGGCCTTGGCCGTCGCGCTGGCGCCCCGGCCTCCGCCTCCGCTCCCGCCGCCGGCTCCCGCCCGCCTCCGCCTCCGCCTCCGCTCCTGCCGGTGCGCTGGGGTGTTATTTGCAAAAATCCGAATTTCGGGGATTTTTCTGTAAACAAAATAATTTCCGGAGGTTTATTTGCAAAAATCCGAATTTCGAGGTTTTTTCTGTAAATCGGAGTTATTTCGGGATGTTATTTGCAAAAACCGAATTTCATAGTGTAAAACATAAAAAATAAGTTTTTAGGGGTGTATTTGTAAAAATAATCGAGAGTAAAATCGCAGGGAGATGATTCCGAAAATTAGGGGTCGTACGTAATTAAGGTTAATTAGAGGGAGTTATACGTAATTATCTCTTTAAAATTTAGCCATTATTTTAAAATTTTTAGTATAAAACGTTATGTCTTATGTTGAATTTGCAAAAACCACCCATATTATCATTAATAACAAAAAATTATCCATCTTATATTATAAATTTGTAAAAACTAACTTGATTAAAATATTTCAATAACATTTTAATTTAATTCAAGTTTATTGATTAAATTAATAAAAAAATAAATTTTTTTTATTTGATTTTATCTTGAATAATCATTTATAATCACTCAATAATCATTTAATAAAATTAAATTATAAATTTTTAATTTCACAATACTGACATCCTATTCTTCATACAAATTACAATAAATCATATAAAATATTAATTTAATAAAAATCAAATAAAATTATTTGATTTTTAATTAATTAAATTAATAATTTTAAATATTTTAATCGATATAATTTTTTATAAATTTATAACATAAAACAAATAATTTTTTATAGTAGTAAAAAATTGGAGTAATTATTCAAAAATCCGTCATGATTTCTTACTAAAAATTCAACATTTCATACATAAAATGATTTTAAATAATTGCTTACTACACCAGAGCCAACATAGAATTAGAATGTTGGCACCAGCACTATTGTAGACAGCAAACAGAGCTCAGCTTTAGGATTTGAAGGACAAAGCAGAGCACACAGCACAAGGGGACAAAAAGAATCACAATGACTACAGCGGCCAGCATCATAAAAATACATCAGCTAACATAGAAAAAGATCCCTATATATGCAACATATAATTACCCACACAACCCTTGGAGCCCAAATGACAAAAACAGATGGGCTATATTAATGGTCCTATGGTTGCAAACAACCGATAAACCTAAAGTTTCATATCATACAGTTCTATAACCTGACTGATACCTGCTTACCCGGCTCAAGCTTTGCTCTTGAACTTCCTCTGGGCTTTCAGGTCCACCACAATGACAGTGATGTTGTCCTTGCTTCCCTTCTGAAGCGCAAGTTTCGATAGGTAGTCGGCTGCCACCTGGGCAGCTGGGTCTGCTTCTTGCCCCTTTTGTGTAGAGGAGGCAGAGCTGGCACTGGCGCTAGGGCCATTCTTTTTGTGCCAAAGCAGAATACGCCGGCGAGCTGCATCACAGACCTCTTCATTGGACACGACATCCCACAAGCCATCACTGGCAAGAATAAGGCATTCATCTTCACGAGTTCGAGGAACAATTGTGACTTCAGGTTCTGGAATAATCCATGGTTTCAAGTATCTGTCCCCTGCACATGATGGCCATTGACTTATTATGATCTAAATAATAGAGTATTTTAACCAGGAAGTACATCTCCATTGGTTCACAGTCGAAGGCATGTAAGAAAATACAGGGTCGAAATATGTAAACATTACATCAGTTTTCTACTGTATGAAGTGCATACGTTCCCCAACATGGTAATATAGCTATCTGCACCCAAAAGCTGCTTTAGAGTCGGTCAGACAACCACAGCTAGCCATTTCTTAATCTCTGATAGTTACATTTTAAAGCAAAAGATGGCCAGTACACTTCAAGAAACGTCAAACCCAGTGCATGTTTGCAGTTTAGACTGTCTTTCTTTTACAACTTAGTTTTGTCAATGTAATTTGGATTAACATTAGAGTATGTTATGAAAGTTTTCCAGTAAATAAGCTTCCTAGCCATAATGGATGTCAATAACAGACAGCAACAGACTAATGGCATACTGCTACACAAAGAGAGGTTAAAATACCCTGATTGGTCACTATGGTGCTTTATAAGCCTTCTGAGAAGTCACATGCCACCCCATGTATATAAAAAATGTACATAAACTTTTTGATGCAAATTTGTGAATGATTGCTAGAAATAACCCAACATCTATTGCAATAAAACAAACCTTACTCAACTTTAATAGTTGCAGATAGTAACATCACAGTTTAAGGCCTATTCTGAGTATTCTCACACCTTCATATACCTATTCTCCAATTAAGCAGCATCATGTGCCACTTCTCCCAAAATCCATACCAACCAATGTGCAATAATACCATGTCAAAACTCCTCCCTATACACCTAGCAAGTGCATGGTGCAACAAGGCTGCCAAGTGCAATAAAATGTGGTTGGATGCTTGTAGCCCTTGTTCAAACAAAGCTCCACCAAACACTCCCAGTTTCTTCCTTTGTGCTACTAGTGAAGATGACAATATATCTGAAAATGATTCCCAACACCTAATTTTGACAACAGCTCTCACTCCTCTTGTCCTACTCTGGAAAGTTAAGCTATATTTCTTGTAAAGCAATTGCATAAAAATCGTGCTATCTAGATCAGATAGATTCTAGATCAGATAGATTCATAAATACATAATCACAAAGAAAAAAAAGCGCAAATCATTGCCCTAACCACCGATTAGAGACACAAAGATCACAATCCATAACCACCAAATTTTGGTTATAACACATGCACAATTCATGATATGAATGTGAATATGACCCTAGAAAATCATCTTTCATGAATACTAATGACAATGTTAACCATGAAACTACCATCTACATCACTTGTACCCCATGCAACTTCTGTTTTTGTTCTAACATACCACCCACCAAATGCAAATACACCTCTGAGCTTTCAATATTGTGTAGCTAATAAAGTCAAAAGGCACTTGGTAACTACCACAATTTTTTAATCTGAAAAATTTCCTACAATTTTCTAATTCACCCCAAACCTCATGAAGGTTGGCTATGCTAGATAGGCGCCCAACTGACAAGTTTTAGCTCACTATGAAAGGATACATAAAACTGCATGCTGTTCACATTACAGTCAATCAATATCTAAGTCACAGGGGATTGGACATGATCACAGCCCAGAAAATTCAAGGATATGGGAAAAGATTGTCTAACTTATTTATAGAAATTAATTCTGTGGGACTAGGCTCCTAATTTTCCACAGTCATCCCTAATCCTAACTGGAGGCTGCTTTTTCCAACTACGAGAGGCTTTTCTGTTTCATTAAGCTTTCATTTCTTTTCAGGTATTAGAATTCACTTATGCATCACTACCATTGAAAAAACCATAATGCAGTAACTATCTAATTTTGGCCACTCCAACACATAAAATACTTCAGTTGTAATTAAGGCAGACAGCAGAACTGCTGCGTTTACTACTTGACGAAGGAATTGACCAGAACAGCTAATAGAACTATTTCCCATTCCCTCAGCAATCTAATACTGCCCCTGGATGGGGAAAAGTTACTTCTATACAGGTCTCCAGATAAATTAAAAATAACTGATGTTTATTCAATTCAGTTTCTGATAACATTGACAGGCTCCTCTTTTATCAAGCAGAATATTCCTAATAGTAGCATAAACTACAGGATCACAAACATGCATGACTGCATTAAGGTAACGAAGCAAAATATTAACATTTGTCCAGTGTACCTTACAGCTAGAAAAAGAATCACCAGCTACTTACATAATTCAATCACTGGTTGTTTGAATTAAAAACATTGGTTATAGATGCCCCCTTACTTTCCAAGAAAATACCCATAATCTTTCTCAAAATGGAAAAATACCCTATATCTCACTCAAGTACGAGCCTATTCAACTATTTATCGGCTTCAGCTAAATGTTTATTTGCATTTTTAAGCATCATTAACTTCTTAATATTAGCTACCAAAGATCGTCAAGTTGACTACAAAGACAGCTGGCAGAGCCTTAAAACTTCCCAAAATAAGAAATATGTATAAATAACCATGAAATTTATTTTATTTTTTTTGACATCATGAACTGCTCGATGCATGCACACTATCACTAAAGATGAAATGTGTACCAATTGATCTTGACATTGCAAGGACTCCAAAGACACGGTATCCATTCCACTGAATGACCTTGCCTCCCTCAGCTTCAATTCTTGCATACTCATCCTCTCTGTTAGGCTAAAACATAAAAAATGAATGGATAACTAGTATGAGGTATATTTTCCACATAGCAGATACACAAACCAAACCATATAGACGTTCCTTACTTTATGATCTACAGACAGAGGCATTGCTTGCTTGCCACGACAAAGGACTGCCCTAGAGTCACCACAATTTGCGACAATAATGTGGGAAGAACAAATAACAGCAACGACGGAGGTAGATCCAACGGTTTCTGGTGCAACAGGTTCAGATAGCACAACAGAAGGTAGACTGGTACCTTCCCCTGATCCAGTAGTTCCAACAATGCCTCTGCTTGCTTTCCCACTAACCTCCTCATCGACCTTGAGGAAGCAACTGACAAAGGACCTCTCCCATTGCTTCTGCCAATCATCCCCACTACTTCCTGCTCTTAAGCTTCTCAATTCTTCAATCAATGCCAAATGTATTCGTTCTCGACAGTAGTTAGCAACCTGTAATGATGTGTTTGTTATGTAAAAAGCTTGTTAATGGTAACGAAGCAAATTATAATAAAAGTCTCAGCACTTGGACAAAAGGAAAAAAACACAAAAAACAACCTGAGCTCCACCATGCCCATCATAAACTCCAAAGAAATGGACAGGCAAAGAGAACAAATCTGGGTTGATGCCATCCACAACATCCGTAGTTAACATCCGGAGGGGAACCTCAAAGAACTGAGGCACCATCACCACTGCATCTTCCATCTCTGGCCGTCGCCCACAGATTGATACAGATCCCCATAGCGGTACATAATCCATCAAAAACACGCTCCGCCCACCAGTCCCACCGGCCTGGCTTCCCTGACTCACTGGCTGAATAACAGCCGGAACATTCAGCTCACGCTCTCCAGACGCCACAGCTTTCGAATTCCCTCCCAAATTCGCCAATGGCGACTCGGCTATGACATCCCCAACACCACTAATGCTCTTAATAGCATCAATAGAGCTCGACGTTCCAGACTCGTAAACTGCATCCAACGCCGCGATCTCCTCCATTACGCTGGCGATGCTGCTACAGTCACTGACAATCGAGCATGAGCTCCCGCCGGAGAGCTCAGCCTCAGGCTCAGGCCCTATAGACAGCACCTCCTCCTCGTCATCAGTTCCGGGCAATGTCCGAACTTCAAGCTCATCTCCATCCCCTCCTTCCTCTCCGCCAACCCGGACCTCTGGCTGATCGGTGGCCATCGGATCGGAAATCAAGCTTGCAGCGTCGGCAACCAGTTTGAGGCGGGTGATCTCTATCGAACTGCCCAACCTAAACGGCAAGGCAAGCGCCGGAGCCATCTCCTCCATCAACACCTCCTCCTCGTCGATGGCGATGAGCACAACCGCAACCCTCTCCGACCTCAAAATCCAAAGAAATTCTCATCTCTGGGCAAGTTCCTCCTCCTCCTCTTCATACCTCCCGGCGTGGCGCCTTCCCATGCGCCACAAGCGCAGGCCCAGATCCGCCGACTTCCTATCCACCCCAGCGAACACTCCACGCACTCCACACAAGCTGTAAAGAGAAGAAAAGCAAAGAAGAAGGAGAAGAGAGCCCGATCTAGCAATTATATACAAGAAAAAACCAAATAAAAATCAAGCCCATATCTCCAAGCACAAGAAAGAGGAGGGAATCACAGGAAAATCCAGCAAAAGATGGGGACCTTTTTCCCTCCCAGTTCCCTGGATCTGAAGCAACCCATCACACTCCTATAGCTATAACTACAACACATCTCACTGAGAACCAAGCTCCGAAGAAGAAAAAAGAAGAAGCAGCTTACCGGTGCCGGCGATATTTGGCGGCCGACGAGGAGAAGAGCCGGCGAGCGCGAGGGGAGGAGAAGAGGGCGGAGGGACAGGTGTCGTGCTGAAACAGCGTCGGCTATTTGCAGATATATAGATCAAATGACCAAAATGCCTATGAGGATTTGGAGGAATCACGATCGAAGTGGATAGGTGGCAAGCGGCACGCTGCATTGAACACCTGCGTAAGGGCTCCGTGACGAGAAAGATAGGCTTGATGGGGAGCCGCGATGGCATCACAGCCGTCCCATGGTTCGGTGGGGCCGGTGGGCCCCTCAAGGTCGGCCAATAATGTCTCCACTGCCGTCGAGTAATTGTCAAACACGTGGCTAGTCAACACACACGTGAGAAATGGCAGAACCGTAAATCAAAAAAGTTACAGGGGCAGAAGTAGACGAAGAAGAAATCGCCGTAACGGCAGATGTGACGTCGGGATCCGCGGACACGAATCTCGAGGCAAGCACGTGCTTCCGTCGCCGGAACGCGTGACGTATCCCGGCCACCAACCTGACGCCAGGCGTCCACTGATCCGGACAGAGCTGTCGAAGCCGACACAGGGAGGTCGCCACGCGTCCACCCGGCGCCCGCCCGTTGAGGCCGCTGGTACCTACCTGACCTTTTTGTTCCCGTAGTGCCAATCGACCGCGGCCGCGTGTCCCGGAACCGCTTCCGTCACTGATTGCCACCAGATCCGCTAGTCCTGCGGGACAAGCAAGCCTGTTACGGTGGTCCGGCGACACGTGAGCCCGCGGGTCGCTGTCAACGTGGGGAGGTAATAAAAGGGGTGAGACTCTTAAAAGCTGAAGTAATGAAGGGTTACATAAATCATTAGTAGAAGATTTAAGGTTAAGTAGGGGGGTTTTGGTTTGGTGGCTTCGCTAATTAATTAATAGGATGGATGATGAGGCCACGTGTAAGGTTTTTGAGCCTAATTGATGTGCAATTCTGGTTATGTCAAGGTTTTGCGCCTTTATAATAATAACTGAGCCGGGAAGACTCGAAGGTTTTGCGCCATTACATCTCCAAGAAGTAAGGGGGAAATATTATTAAGAAAAAGAAAGTAAAAGAGCTAATGCATTGCTTACTCCACGAGCGAAACACGTGCCAGCTCTGCATTGTAGGCTGGGAGAGGCGAAAATATAATCCCTCCGGCAGGTCGCCCGGAGGCCATGTCCCTCTCGATTCGTGTTGAAGTTCCCATATCACGAGGCTTATCGTCCGATCATAACCTCAGGCATCCAGATTTGTAAGAAACCCCTACAATTTTAATATTTGCATTTTTTTCTACCAATCTTGAATTTGTAAATATAAACGTTTACGGGGTATGCGTGCGAAAACGATATAATAAGCTGAACCGCGCGAGCCTCGGTTTGAACCGGGGTTGGTATCGATTTCGGCCTATCCACAATAACTAGATCTAAATTTTAGTTTCAAATTTTAAAAATATATAATTTAAAATTTTATATTAGACTTTCATATTATATTCCGTTCTTGGTGCAGTGGTTCGGGCATCTCCCTTTCTCTTTCTCTGGCGAATCCTCCGACCGTCGACGCCACTGTTCCGATGATGAACAAAAACCCCAATAAACCACCTCAACGTTGGATCTGAATGGCATCCCATTGGGAGCTCTACAACCCCATGAAAAGTCTTTCTTTGACAGCAAATCTCTCGCGCATATATTATTATGTTTTTTTTTATTTTGTATTATATTTTTTTTTTGTCATTTATAAATAAAATAATTCGTAATTTTTATTGAGAATTACAATAATTAATATCAGAATACATAAATAAATACTTAAGATAATAAATTTTTTTTTCACAGCAAGATAATAAATAATTGAATTGATTCAACAGAAAATAAATGTTATTTTTAATTATTTTTATCATAACACCAAACATGAGTTTTTCGGAAAAATTTTGTTAGTATAAAACAATAATTATGAAAAGTAGATTCGAGCTCAGATCAAATTTACATCTTGTGATTAAAGAGTAGAAACTGAATAAGAGATAATTAAATTTAAGTTAGATTAAACATTTAAAATTAAAATAAATTTATTTCTATTTTTAATCCATGAATTTCATTGGCAATCACAGTCGTATCAGACACTGGTCTGAATATTATAAATTTTAAGTTATGTCTCGATTGACAACGAATCATATTACATTCGCCTGCGGGCCACCGACCCCGTTTTGACATCACTATCTATTGCTAATGGGACGAGATGGTGTCACATAGAATTTACTTGAGCCATAATACATATATAGAGATATATTTGTTTGATGGATAAGTCAAGACAAATGATTTTATATACGTGATTGGGTGAAAATATACTGGAGAGATGGATGGTTTTCTACCATTTTTTAAAGAGATCAACCAATAAGATACGTATGATGGGGGCTCTTTCCAAAATGAAGTTCTAAGCTTTTTCCATTTCCAAAATAATGAAATAAAACCATTAACCGCTACTTTTCACTGTTCAATTATCATTCTCCACCCAGCCTTTCAAAGGCACTACACCCACATCACCCAAAGCCATTAGCCTTCTCATCTCAACCATTACAAACTTATCTAATATGAGACTATTTCAACACATGTGATTCTTCTTAATTAATATCGTGTTTTTGTTTGCCTTTGGCATTCCCTGCAACCAAGCACTCAACAAGTGGAAAACCAGCACAACTGCACTAACCCAGGAAAAAAAAAAAAAAAAAAGAAAAGCTATCAGCTCTTTTGTTTGCGATAGTACCTTAAAGAGGGACAGAATACTACCCATCAAGAAGAACCTAAGGCATTCAAGCAAACACCTTCTGGACTCAAATTGCCAAAGAGGATATAAACCATCAGTTAATCTCACTCTTTCTCTCTCGAATGCATCTATGCCATAGCATCCCAATAACTCAAGTAGAGTATTTGGTATCAGAGCATCTAATGCTAGCATACAAGCCAAGCACCTTGACGAGATAAAAATGCTAACAAACAGGGTGATAAGATTAGATACTGAAACCTGTGGCAGCAAGCACCTATTTCTTTTTCCAGGGCTAACTCGCACGCAATCTCTCCAGGAGCCAAACCTGCGATTCATCGCTTGTATCAGCAAAGTAACTAGTGCACTCTACAGAACCAACCGACTCTAGAATATTAATCTCTTTTCAACGAGGATTAGAAGCGGTCTCTCTCCCTGTGCTTTCAATGATTCGACGGAAAAGCGAATAAGATGGGAAAAGAAGACAATGCCAACTCCCCACGGCATCCAGTTGCGCAAGCTTGGACAAGCAATGTCACCACACATTACAAATGCATTGCGAAGTTGCATTGCGAAGTGCTTCCCTCGCATGAACCTTTTTCTCCCTTTTTTATCTCCTATTTCCGGCAAGTGCAAGCTCACGTCAACCAAATTGAAGATAGTCCGCATCGTTCATGTCCCCTACTCCAACATAGCTTTGAGTCAATTTTTGAACTAAACACGAGGTTAAAAAGGGGTTAAACCTATAACCTAACTCCCAATGCAACGGGGCATTATGTATTATTGGCTCACTAGGGGGCCATTGGTACGGGTTCAAGGTTAAGATCAAAATTAAAAGAAGAGGTAAAATATAAAACGTTAATACGGTAAAGTAAATCCTGTTTGGTTAACAGATGATTAAAATTTTTTGTTGACTAAAATGCCATCAGTTGAGTACTGTATATATTACTGTTCATCTTTCTCTCCGGCGGAGATCGCGCACGAAGCTGGCCGCCCGAGCTCGCGCGCGGAGCCGACCGCCCGAGCTCGGCTGCGGAGCCCGGGCGCCCGAGCTCGCCCGCCGCGAGAGCTCGCCCCCGGAGGCTGGGCGCCCGAGCTCGCCCGAGGTCACCCGCGAAGCTCGCCGCCCGAGCTCGCCCCGCGCCCGAGCTCGCCCGGGTAGCTGCCCCTCTCGCCCGAGGTCACCCGCCCGCCCGAGTCGCCCGCGGAGCCCGCCGCCGAGCTCGCCCGCGGAGCCGGGCGCCCGAGCTCGCCCGAGCTCGCGCGCAGAGCCGGCCGCCCGAGGTCGCCCGGAGAGCCCGCCGCCTGAGCTCGCCTGCGGAGCTCGGGCGCCCGAGCTCACCCGAGCTCGCCCGCGGAGCTCACCGGCCGAGCTCGGGGGGCAGCTCCGCCGCGGTGTTCGCTTACTGTTCATCGATCTGAGCCGTCGGATCGAGATCCAACGGTTCAGATCAAGTAACGTATTCGGCTGTTACCCGATCTGAGCCGTTGGATCGAGATCCGACGATTCAGATCAAGTGAGGATATTTTAGTTAAAACATGATTAAAATTTAAATAAATAAAATAATGTTAGTGCAGTCAAATTTTTAGTATTTGAAAAATAATCTGGTCTGGACGGATCAGTTTAGCCCTGAACCGGTACCAAACGCACCCTAGTTGACTAGATCAGTTTCTCGCCCGGTAACCTTTAAATACCCCCAAACCAGAAACGACACTTCTCTCCTCCGCAAAACTCGCGATCCTTCCCAAGCTTCTCCGCCATGAACTCGCTGACCGCCAAATCCGCCGCCGAGATGATCAACTCTCCTTCTCCGCCGCGCTTTGTCATCGAGCCCAACGAGGTGGCCTCCATGATTGTGGACCTCGGCCTCTCCTCGGTGCTCGACCTCCTCCCCACCCTGGTCCCCGCGGCCAAGATCCTCGCCCGCGTACCCATCTCCAACTACCGCGTCGGCGCTGTCGGGCTCGGCTCCTCCGGAAGGATCTACTTCGGCGTGAACCTCGAGTTCCCGGGCCTCCCCCTCCACCACTCCGTCCACGCCGAGCAGTTCCTCATCGCCAACGCCGCAGCCCACCGCGAGCCGTCCATCCAATGTATCGCTGTCTCCTCCGCCCCCTGCGGACACTGCCGCCAGTTTCTCCAGGAGATCCGCGGCTCCTCCCAGATCCGCATCCTCGTCACGACGGATCCGTCGGGATTCGCCTTCCGCCCCCTCTCCTTCTTCCTCCCGGAGCCCTTTGGGCCCCCGGATCTGCTCCTCGAGGACACCCCGCTCCTCCTCGAGCCCCACCACAACCAGATCGAAATCATCGAGGAGGAGATCGGAGGTGTTTGCAATGGGATCGGAGGGGTGGAGAGGAGGGCCCGGGAGGCGGCGGAGGAGGGGGCGAGGGCGGCGCACGCGCCGTACACCGGATGCGTGGCGGGGTTCGGGGTGGGAGATGGAAAAGGGAGGGTGGGGGGAGGGGCGTACCTGGAGTCGGCGGCGTACAACCCCGGGTTGGGGCCGGTGGCAGCGGCGATGGCGGCGTACGTGGCGACCGGAGGAGGAGGGTGGGAGGAGATCGAGGAGGCGGCGCTGGTAGAGAAGGAAGGGGCCATGGTATCGCAGGAAGGCACGGCGAGGCTCGTGCTCGCCGCCGTGGCGCCCAGGGCTCGCCTCCGGGTCTACCGCTGCCGGACGCTGTCCATCTGACGGCTCGGGTTGCGTTCCGGAAGGCTTCGTGATTGGGCGATGGTGAATGAACGGTGGCGATTGGTTTGGTTGGTTGCTCGGTTAGTGATAATTATTAGATGATTCGAATAAAGTAAATGTGATGGTTAAAGTGTTAATGGATGTGATATTGTGGCTTACTTTCCCACATTCTAATTCCTAGAAATCCTAGTAATAGCCTATTAGCAAGAAAACTTGTTCTAATTTTTAGAATTATTGGAATGAATTATGTAGCAAAAAAAAATTATAGTGGGCAGTTTTATTTGACCTGATCCTAATCATGGATCAACCATTTTGGCTATGATAATAACTTGGATGTAGACTTTTTATTTCATTTATTTTTAAAAAAGGGCATTTTGCAAGTACTTGCAAACAAACCAGGACCCTACTTAGTTTTGTCTCCAGGGGAAATTAACAAAGACAGCTACGAGCAAATGACACAGACAAGACCATTATATCAAGTTTGGTACCTATACCAAATAAAAAAGGAAAAGAAAAAGATATTCAATAGATAGCCGCTGGCCCGTAGGAAAGATTCCTCGTAATAGGGTTACTCACTAGTCCTAGCAGTGCAGCACTGCCTGCTCTATTCCTATGAATAATACGAGCCTCCAAATTAAGCTCAATTGAGCAGGTATCATCCTTCAAAACTTGCTGCAGGATCATGCTTTGTTTTGTAGCTCTTACCATAATTTCACATGTACTCAAATCTAACAACTCATCAACACACTAATCACTAGATGTAAAACCGATATAGCAGACAAAATAAAAAATGGCAAACATAGAACAACTATAGAGAATTTAATGCATAGCAAACACAACAATAATAGCAGAAAAAATCTCGTAAAACATACACAAATCCAATGCACAAAAATAACAGACATTGAACCACCATCGTAAATTCATAGCAAAAACAACCTGTAAAGCATCCACATAGCAACTATAATAGGATTCCTCACCTACCTATCCTCTCATGCAAAACGACATAACTGGACCGAAAACAAGCTGTTGTCCAACAAATAAATTAATTAACAAAAGAACAGCAATCTGCCCTTAGTCATTATGATGAAAGGAGCCAAGGATAATGTCTCAAATGGAACTTAATCAGTCATGGCCAGTTTGTGGCCAAGTAAAGCAGATTCCGCGTATTGCAACTTTCGGTTCATACCAAAATTTTAAATTTCGATTTCGGAACCGATTTCGACATTCGAAAAAATCGATACATTCCATACATTTTAGCCGAAATCATTTCTATTTCGGTTTTGGTAAAATTTTTTTTACTAAAATTTGACTTTAAATTTAAAATATAAAAAAATATAAAAATTTGAAAATAATTTATGTACATATATTTTTAAAAAATTATTAAATAAAAAAAAATTTGATTAAAAAATATTTTAAATATGGAAAAATAAAATTTGTAACAAGAAAAATTTGAACCCTTGTTTTCTTGAAAAGGGTTTTAAATTTTAACCACTTGAGCTAAATAAAAATTTTGATATAAAGTTAATATAAAAAAATAAATATTATATCTAAATTAAACAATACTAAAATCGAAATTAAAAAAAGGGGTAATTACCGGTGACCCCCTTGTAATTTGGGGTAATTACCGCTAACCCCCGTAATTTCCGTAATTACTCCCACCCCAAATTCGCCCGTATTTACCCACAGCCCCCTGATTGTTATTTAATCAAAATTTTATCCAAAAATTTCGATTTTACCCCGTTATTTTTACACATACACCCCTAAAAACTTTTTTTTTATATTTAACCCCCCGGATTTCGGATTTTTTAAATAACACTTCGAAAGAACTCCGATTTACAAAAAAGACCTCGAAATTCGAATTTTTGCAAATAAACCCCCGAAATTATTCTGATTTACAGAAAAGTCCCCAAAATTCGGATTTTTGCAAATAACACCCCGTCGCGCGGGCGGGAGCGGATGAGGAGGCCGGCCAGCCGGAGGCGGAGCGGAGGCAGCGGCAGGCGGCGGGAGCGGAGCCGGAGGCCGGGGCGCCGGCGCGCCGAAACGCGGGCGCGGACGGCCACGGCCGAGGCCGTTCCGCCCCCGCGTGCCGGGGACGGAGGCCGAGACCGGCGCGCCCGCACGCGGAGGCCGAGGCCGAGGCCGTTCCGCCCCCGCGTGCCGGGGACGGAGGCCGAGGCCGGCGCGCCCGCACGCGGGGGCGGAACGCTCTCGGCCTTGGCCTTCCGCACCCGCGTTTCGGCGCACCGGCCTCGGCCTCCGTCCCCGGCACGCGGGGGCGGAACGGCCTCGGCGTCCGCCTCCGCTCCCGCCGCCGGCTCGCCGGCGCCCCGGCCTCCGCCTCCTTCTGCGGCGCGCGGGGGCGGGATTTTTGCAAATAACACCCCGACATATTCAAATTTACAGAAAAGTCCCCGAAATTTCGATTTTTGCAAATAACACCCCGAAGTTAAATTTGTAATTTATAAATATTAAATTTGTAATTATAAATATAAAAAACACTAATGTCTTTTTTGTAAAATTTTATTTAAAATATGATTAAAAATATAGACTTATTTATAAAAAAAATATTGAAGGGGTCTATTTGTAAATGTACAATATGAAACTTGTAATTTTAAATTTTTTTAAATATTTTTTCATTTAAAATAGACCACCTTTAATATTTTCTCTATAAATATGTCCAAATTTATTTATTTATCAATAAATTTTACAAATAAGTCATCGAAAGTTTCAAAGATTAAAATTTAAAATTACAAGTTTCATATTATACATTTACAAATAGACCCATTCAATATTTTTTTTATAAATAAGTCTATATTTTTAATCATATTTTAAATAAAATTTTACAAAAAAGACATTAGTGTTTTTTATATTTATAATTACAAATTTAATATTTATAAATTACAAAATAGACCCTCAGATTTTTTTAAAAAATAATTATAAAATTATTTTAAAATTAATTTTTAATATTTTTTACATTTAAAAATAGACCACCATTAATATTTTTCTCTATAAATATGTCCAAATTTTATTTATTTTATCAATAAATTTTACAAATAAGTCATTGAAGGTTTCAAAGATTAAAATTTAAAATTACAAGTTTCATATTGTACATTTACAAATAGACCCTTTCCATATTTTTTTTATAAATAAGTCTATATTTTTAATAATATTTTAAATAAAATTTTACAAAAAAGACATTAGTGTTTTTTATATTTATAATTACAAATTTAATATTTATAAATTACAAATTTAACTTCGGGGTGTTATTTGCAAAAATCGAAATTTCGGGGACTTTTCTGTAAATTTGAATATGTCGGGGTGTTATTTGCAAAAATCCCGCCCCCGCGCGTCGCAGAAGGAGGCGGAGGCCGGGGCGCCGGCGTGCCGGCAGCGGGAGCGGAGGCGGACGCCGAGGCCGTTCCGCCTCCGCGTGCCGGGGACGGAGGCCGAGGCCGGCGCGCCGGCACGCGGGCGCGGACGGCCAAGGCCGAGACCGTTCCGCCCCCGCGTGCAGGCGCGCCGGCCTCGGCCTCCGTCCCCGGCACGCGGGGGCGGAACGGCCTCGGCCTCGGCCTCCGCGTGCGGGCGCGCCGGCCTCGGCCTCCGTCCCCGGCACGCGGTGGCGGAACGGCCTCGGCCGTGGCCGTTCGCGCCCGCGTTTCGGCGCGCCTGCGCCCCGGCCTCCGCCTCCGCTCCCGCCGCCTGCCGCCGGCCGGCCGACCTCCTCCTCCGCTCCCGCCCGCGCGACAGGGTGTTATTTGCAAAAATCCGAATTTTGGGGAATTTTCTGTAAATCGGAATAATTTCGGGAGTTTATTTGCAAAAATTCGAATTTCGAGGACTTTTTTGTAAATCGAAGTTCTTTCGGGGTGTTATTTGAAAAATCCGAAATCCGGGGATTAAATATAAAAAAATAAGTTTTTAGGGGTGTATGTGTAAAAATAACGGGGTAAAATCGAAATTTTTGGGTAAAATTTTGATTAAATAACAATCAGGGACTGTAGGTAAATACGGGAGAATTTGAGGGGTGGGGGTAATTACGGAAATTACGGAGATTAGCGGTAATTACCCCAAATTACAGGGGAGTCACAGGTAATTACCCCTTAAAAAAATCATTTTGGCCGATATTTAAAACACTAGCTCATACAATGTGTTTTACCTTCGCATGTTGTATGATGAAACCAAAATCAGATGCTCTAAGAGAGTATTAAACAACACATTATTATTATTATGTTCTAAAACAAAGTCATGTTAAAATACCTTAACCTGAAATCAAGACTACTTGATTTCTGTTAATCAAAATCTTACTAACAGTAAATGCGCACATGATACCAGGGAATCAGTGGGGCTTTCAACAGTACAGTTTCCCTATTTCTTCTCTTCTTCTAAGCCTGTCAGAACAGAAGCCACCAGTAAATGATACAACAGTAGCTCAAAAATAACATGCTACTGCTGCTACATTACATTTCCGTTGCATCATTTTTTGCTACTGAACTTTCGTCGCCAACTTTGTTTCCATTCCTTTCCTGCATTTCCACTCAGAGACCAATTACTTGTTGCAATGGACATTTATTCTTCAAAGAGGAATCCTAAAATTTTTAGATGATAAAATGAGGGTAAAATCAAAATATAAATGTTGCACCTTCGCTCACATGCTGACTGTTTGGATTGGCTGGTGAGGAGAAAATCATTTCAGAAGGATCAAGCATCAACACCTGCCAATCTCTCTATAAATAAAGTTTTGGACATAAAAGGTATTTGCCAATGTCAGAAAAAAAGGTGAAAAAACTAATTATGTCCTCTCTCTTAGCTCCAACCTTGGCCCCTTTGCCTACTTGCTGAGAGTCACGATCACTCAGTGAGGCCAAAGACATTTAGAAAGATCACGAAACAATACCTGCCATTTTCTCAAAAAGAAAATTATGGATATAGAAGCTATTTGATCTTGTCCAGAAAACAAAGAGAAAAAAAAAACCTCTTCATCCCCAACTTCATTATCTTCTTTACATTTGTACTCCTCATCTTCATCTTCATATCTATTGTCATATTCCTGCTCAGCAGCCTCCCCTGTATACCATGAAACTGCATAGGGAATAATATAGTCTCGAATGACACACCTGCATATGCAGAAGGGCATCAACAACTTTTTCTTTTTGAGAATTAATTGTTGTGCTTGTTTCAACAAAGAATGCATCTTTTTAAGGACTATATCTTGGAAATGGTTCGGATGGGGAAAGGAAATAAACTTGCCCAATATCATAATCTTCAAGGGAAAATTCATTTTGTAAACCAGGATATTGGTTTTTATCAACATGAAAATATGGTGGGTCGAAGAGATCAAAACAACTCTTGAGACTTCAGTCTCACATTGACATGCTCAGTTTTCTTTGATTTCTTCTTTGGCTTCATTTTTTGATACTCTTTTGTTAGCCATTTTCCTAGCTTCCATGCAATTTCAGTCCTAGCAACAAAAGCTGATGACCATAAGTTTTGCAAAATAAATACTCCACTAGTTCTTCAAAGGGAAAATTAAGTTGGTTGGAAATGAAGAAAACCGGGAGTTACCCTGTTGCTTTTGATAGAGTTCGTCCATCAGCCTGGTCAACCAAGCCGAATGTTCTGGAGAGAATATGATTCTTGAAATCAGGGTTAGTACAAAAGAAGAACTCAAGCTTAAAACCATTTCGATCAGTTAGTTTTGATGAATTTATGTCTCCAAGAAACTTCAGAGAAGCCTCATCAGGTTCTTTGATCTGAATTGAAGAAACAAAGGAGGCAAGTCTGAATTAACTATAATAACTATATCAGCAGTCCTTGTGTGATTGTGTGCATTTAAATCTTGACCTTCTCACCTTTGAAGCTAACACCTTATTCATCTTCATTGCTCTCAGCCAGAAATCAGGCATACCTTTCTCTACAAAATAGAAGATAGCCATTCCAAAATGAGTTAAATGACAATCAAATAGCCAAGTGCAATACAAGAAAGGAAAAAAAAATCAAATGGCTTTACCATTGATAGAACAACTCTTTCCTAATTTAGGAGCAAACAAAATTATGGAGAAAATGTATTCTACAAACTAAAATAGCATGTGAAGAATAACTCAAAATCTCCATTTTAATCGTGTGTTGATAACTCCATTTTGAAGTATGCATTCTATTGGTCCATCGATGTAATCGAGAAAGGATAAACAAGAAGACATGCAAGGCATTTACCGCTCCAAGAAGCAATAAGCATCAACAATCCAACCCTAAAAGACAACAGAATCCCAAATCAAACTCCACATAAATGATACATGAAACAATCAGTAGTCAGGTGCAGACCTAGAGCTTTATAAAATACTCAACTTGCTTCCGGACCTCCAAGGACAGGCTCTCGATGGAGATCTTGCCAATTGATCAAAAAACACAAAATCAAGTAAACCACCACAACAAAAGCCCTAGAAATGGGATCAAGAAACAAAGAGGGAATCACCGCTGCCTTGAGATCATCAGTGGCAGGCGCATTCATCTCCTCGCTCAGATCTGCAAATCCTGGATGTTGCTCCTTATCGTCAGACATGGCGCTGAAACCAAAGCTTCAAATTTCTTACTGGCAAAGAAAAGGGAAAGGAGAAATCGATGAGCTCTGGGCGGGAGTAGAACAGAGTAGGAATTTGTATAGGCACAATAAAATTGGGTTGTTCAAAAATTCCAGACCTGGATGATGAAATGACCCAATCTGACAAGGTGCAATCAATCCAAAACCAACTCAAAGATGATCAGTCCCGACCAACTCTTGGGTCCAAAATAATTAGGGCAACAAACAAATTGGATGAGGTTACCCACTGAAACATCTTTAAAATGCCAAGTAAAATATAGAAAATCAATCCCCAAGAAGAACCACTGTAACAGAATCTAGAAGAAATTAAAGGCAGAGTTTATGAAACAAGTAGTAGTTCTCTGTAAGCCCAATTAAAAGATGAATACTGCATATATACCTTTTAAATAATTAGATAATCAACTTAAGAATTTTAACTTACCCAAAAACAATACAGTTATGTGGAAACAACAACAAAATTCTTTTCAAGTGGAGGAAGACAAGGAAGGTACTTCACAGTTATTGGCACATAAAGCTTTTCATATCTATCTTCAAGTGCTGCTTTTTCATCCAAAAACTACGCTTCATATTCATCATGTTTTTTTCTGAGGATGAGCACAACCAAAGGACATGAAAAATAACTTCAGGACCATCAAAAGGCAATGCAGAAATCAAAGAGCACAATGAAAATTCAGAGATCACTGAAAGCATGTACAGAAATTTACTTAGATCTATTATCTGAATTCATGACTGAAAACATCTGGATTTATTATTTTACCACAGTCAGCAACTTACAGCATCTACTCAATGAATCTTATGAGTAAGATTGCTCCAAAAATTTTCAAAAATTAATTAACAAGATAGTGAAAGAGCGTACTTATGTTACACTTCACAAGGAATGCAGTACCCGTCCTACTAGTGCTTAGAGGCAAGGGAATGATAGACATCATATGGTGCCTTCAATGTGTTATTTAGACTAAATGTTCCTCCTTCATTAGGCATAGAGATGAATTTGCAAATGGGAGAACTTTCAACTATTGTTAATGAAACTACTAACATTCTAAAAACAAAAAAAAAAAAATCAAATAGAGTAACTACAGATATTAAATTCAGTCACATGTTTGTCAGATCAAACATAATGTCAAATAAATTTTTGAAGCATACTTTTGCGTGTTTAAAAGCAAATAACAGCTAATGGCCAAGTATTATATAAATAACAAAATAACTACCTAATTTTACACTTCAAATAATGATTGTATCAACTTTTTGTATATACGAGAGATTATCGATTCAAACTTTAATTACGAAAAAATTTTAATAATAAATCCAATTATTAAAAAAAATTGCAATATTTTAAAAAACCACTTTCGACTACATTTATTTAGATAAATACTAAAGAGATATATTCGTGTTTATTGATGTCATCTTATTGGAGGCAAACTCAAAAAAGAGGTTTAAGTCTTAATATTATTGAATTTCCCATTTTCCACCGCAATCAAATCTTGTTTAATCCACTTCAGATTAAAAAAAAAAAAAAAAAAAAACCCTGCAGATACTGAACCATAGAGTTAAAATTCTCTAATATACATCAGGAGACACAGATGGGAAGTATGACATCAATTTAGGTCAAATTCCTTGGAAAAATAGTTACACAAAACTCACACAAAGACTGGTGAAAACAAGTGTGGTTGATTTTAATCTCAGCAACAATGAAGACATAAAATTGCAGCAAAAATGCAGATCTACTACATCCACAGAAGTGGTTGTCCAAGTGGCTATTAGCAAGGCCATTTGGTTCTCCTGTCTCCTGTCTATTAAATTTTATGCTTTTGTGACTGAAATGATGTCTTCATTTGCTAAAATTGACATGCATAAAAGTTATAACTTCTTTCTGAAAAAAGCACCAACAAGCATTGATTGCATGATTGAAACATTTCAAATTTTGGGTTTATATTAGGAATCACACTGATAAAGAGGTATTTTTTTAAGAGGTAAAAGCTTGTTTGATTCTTTAGAAGGAAATGAACTTTTCTATACTTCCCACTCACTTCTGCTAAGTGGTTAGAAATAATCAATTTCTACCGTTTGATTGGACAAATATATATTTTAAAAGTGTAATCATTTATACAAAATTTTATTTATTTATTTATTTTTTTATAAATAATTTTTTATGTAAAATATTATTTATTTATTTTTTTCATAAGTAATTTTTTAAAACATATATATTATTATTGTATATGAAGTTATTAATATTATTATAATTTAAAATATTATTTAATCCACCTTTAGAAGTCATTTCATATTAAAAAAATATATAAATAAAATTTAGTTTTTTTTTTGGTCTGGATTGGAGGACTCAATAATAATTGACTTTTCGAAAAGTGACTTCTCAATAACCAAACAACAAAAATATCTTACTTTCAATTACTTCTCCTTACTTTTTTGTCAACCAAACAATTCCTAAAATGAAGTAAAAAAGTATGATTTTTTTTTAGGACACGAGTCATATAAATGCCTAAAAGATATGCTACAATTGAAGATAGAAAAATGATATTGCATCTGAGAAACAAATGGTAATGGAATTTTCTCCCACCTATATGATTGTCAATAAATTCTTCCACTAAGGTCACTAAAGCATATGTTTTCTCTAAATTTCAACAAATTTGCTTCCTCATCTCCTCAAACCATTTGTGTGTCCCCTACCATGCATATAATTCACCCCACAATATTCCATTTGAACTAACCTAAATATTAATAAGTTCACTAACTGGTGTTTCAGTATAAAGCTAGTTTTCCTGTCAGTTGTCTATATATCTCTAGAAAGCTAGCTTCCTCAACATATGCAGTCTTTGACATCTTTCATCATAATTACTGAACCCATTGATCTCTTAACAATTTGGCATCTTCCTCAATCTGAGCATCCAATCATTTCCTCTTACGTTAAAATCTATTATCTAGTCCATCAGATCAAAGTGCCTTCTCTATTTATTGCATTATCAAGACTGTCCTAAAAGGCATAATTTTCAATCTACATCATAATAATGCCTTGCCCTTCTGTGTCAAGCCTAATATGATGTTGATTATTTTTTGTTATCAGAAACTGCAATAAAGAGAAAGCTAAATGATAGTTCTAACCTATCATCCTACCACCTTCAGCATCTCCATGTATCTACATAATTTGCAGCAGCACCAGAATACTTGTTATATTACTTGCCATGAATCACTATATCCAACAGCTTACAATGTGGCACTAACAGATACGGAATCAGTTAGAAAAGGTAACCTATTTCATAGCTCTCCCACTTGACTTTGCCATCGTCTTTTTGTTTACAAACTTCAAGATTTCAAAACTGGAAGATTCTCTGATCTATCATTCACTTTAATGGGTCTATTACCTTGTGTCATAAGCTGCAACAGATTTTGTGTCAAATAAATCTGAAGAAAGAAAATAAGAACTGGAAACACCAAATAAAAGGAAAACGAGGCTGTCAATGTTCCGTGTACATAGATAAAGCCCGTGATGGTGAGTCCATGGACCATTGAAAGATACCATCTCTGTCTCTAGATTGGAAATAGTCAAAACTACAAACTGACATTAGTTGATCCCTGTTACCGAGTTGAGCTCCGAACTGTGAAGTGCTCTCATGCACTCACTGATGCTTATTTCTTTTTTTTTTTTCCTAATTTCCAATGTAATTGTCAATTGCTAGGGAAATAACACTTGAATAAGAAAAGGTAGAAAAATATCAGTAAATAGTTGCAAACCTTTGAATGGACTTCCTTCACGAAAAGATCAGTAACCAGTAGATGTGTTGCCACATTGATATCACAGCATCCAGCAAGGTCCCTCAATTGTTTGCTCCCAGTAGTGATGCATAAGTAATGTGGTATAGAGCTAAAAATACCGCCAGAAGTACCACCTTCACTATCATAATATCTTGATAGTAGCATAACATCCTTCAAAGCTACAAATTTAATGTATTCATTTATTTGGCTTGTAAAATACGTCCAATCACTTGTCTCCATTGTTGTACAATAAGAGACTTTGTGATGTGTGCAAGGACCAAAGGCTAAACGCTATCAGCAGTGTCTTCAAGCATTTTGCTCCTCAACTGAGTTCCCTTCACTAAAGCATTATCTCTATTCTCAGTTTCTTGCTCTCGCACAACTTTCATACTTGCTTTATGCAGCAGTTGGCAGTTATCTGCTCTAGCCCTGCTTTGGATGGGCTTGTCAGACCAAATTTTGCATATGAAGGCTCACTCTTTTTATGAGTATGAGAAAATGCAGTCAAACCCAAATGAGAAAATTCAAACCCAAACTTCCCTGAGCAATATGTACATCAAAGCAAGTAGTTTCCTGTCACAAATTTCCGGTATTACCCTTCCTTCCAACCAAATCAGAGTTCTTGGTTATAGAAGTGATAGGATCTTTATTAGCCTCATTAGGAACAAGAGCATCCCTCCTCCTAGAATTTTTAGCAGTTTCATCTAAACTGGTGATTCTTTCTGCCTCAATTGATTTCAAAATATAATCACTAACTTTTGCGTCATCATGTAAACTACCCTTATTGCCAAAGTAAGAAGCCTTCTGTTTGCTTGAATGTTCATTCTTGATATCCTGGATCTTTCTGGGATCATCAAAATGCCTCAGATTTTCATGCTTCTTCTCCAAAAGTGAACTTGTAAATCTAGAATCCTGTGACTTCATTTTGAGAGCACCCCTGCTGAAAATGACTTTGCCATGGTTTGAGGAACTTTTACCCTATGTACATCACTTGCTTCTGCATGTGCCCTGTCTAACTTTCTTAACATGGTTCTCATTCTTGGGCCAATATGAGGTTCCAATCCCAGCATTATATGATTGTTTCCAACAGAAATAGCAATCAGAATTATACCATAAGCAGTTTGCAATGCCAATGATGATACAAAATGTAAAACTGAGAATATCACCTGATACAGAGTAATCTCGAAGGCACTTACCATTTTCCTCACATTGCCACTTCGGCTTCTTTCCATACAACTACTTTTAAGGCTATGACTTTTATCCGTTTCCATGACAGAACTGCCAGCTACAATTGTCATCCTCAAATTTGGATCTAACTCTTCTCTTTTGTGTGCCTCTCTCTGGCGAGAAATCTTGAGAGGCAGTTTCAGTTGGATCGTTTCTCTGTTCATATTATCTGCATAGAGGACATTCTGCTCAAATGAGCGATTAGAGTGTTCTCAAGCTTGTCCAGCAAAGAAGCATTGATCTCTTCATGGACTTCAGTAGCATGAAGGGTGTGCTGCTCAGATGGTTGAATAGAGATTGTTATGAGCTCATGAAATGATAGAGAGATAATTGGGTTTCCATAGACATCTGTTATTTGGAATATCAGAATTCTGTTATTCAACTCTACTAGTTAAGACAAACTACCTTATGCAAAGTATGACTTACCTGCCAGTATTGATCCACTAAATAGTAGCATATTATATTATTTTCAAGCAATGGAGCAATCTAGGCAAATTCCTAGGGCATAAATATACTGCTTTGCAAAAAATGGTTGGCACTTCCATGACATTTATTGTTCCAATCTAAACTGAACTTGGACTGAGAAGGAATCCTTAACTGGATCTGTTTTCTCCGACTTCTCAATTGGACTCTTATGCAGGGAGTTCACTGATCAGGTATGAACTAAAGGATCGAGTTTCTGTCCCTGTGACATACAAAAGCAGCAAGAACTTTCAAGGATAAAGCTGTCAGAACTCCTAACAAAAGAATAGTAACTCATTGCAACTGTAGGAAATTGGAGCCTTAAGATTCCAACCTTTAAGCAGCTCACTCTGTTTCCTCCTCGCCACCAACTCCCTCTGCCAGCACCAATAATTAGAGCCGTTATATCTTACAAATAACAATTTTGTAAGCAAATCAAGCCAAGACTACTATGTCATGAATCCTCATGTGTTCTTCTTCACTCAGTGAGAACTGAAACATTGCGTGGACACAGCCACCACCTTCAAGGGAAACTAATTCATCCCAAATTTCTTTCTCCACCACCAACATGGTTCCAAATTCTACCACATAATTGTAACTATTTTCACCATAAAAAACATAAATGACTCCATAAAATTGACAAAATGAACTGCAGATACATGCTCTTCATATTTCATTCCCCTCCTTGACATGCAGCAACAAGACCAAATTCTCACAAAGAGATGTCAAAGGGAGGCACCTAAAAGCTTTAGAGATCGAGTGCTTGAAGAAAATATGAAGGCAGGATCTTAGGAAAGATAAAGTAATATAAACTTTTGCTTATAAACAGAACTTGAATCCTACATGCAACATTTGACGAACATAATCTATCAGTACTAGTGTTTGTTTATCCGTGAAGTGGCTAGTTGAATAGAAGGTTAGAAGGTAAGCCATAATCTTATATCTGCCACTGGATCAACATAATTCTACTAGGAGAAAGAATAATGCAAGCAAAAAGAGTGTAAGTGAAAACGAAAAAATAAGCCTAAAGCGTGCATTGCCAACTCACAATGGGTACTCCCCTTTGCCCGTGGTCCAGTACTCCCTTTTTCCCCATGGCAACTGCATTACAAAAATCTATAAAGCTAAGCTTTTACAATATGAAAAAAGGTATTTTTCCAAATATATATATATATATATATATAAAAGGAAAGTTATGTACTCACACTTCAAGATCAGTGGTTGAAACTCTTAGAGGCAGATCCATCAACTTTAGAACTGCAGTTGGAGTTGAGTTGGTATTTTTTATTTTTTCAGAAAAAAGGAGAGCGAGAGAAAAAGGAGAGATATCTTTGATCCTGAACAGTATACAAGGGTGCAGAAAAATGTTCAGATAATACCTGAGACTTGGATGGTGCCTGGCGTTGGGTCAGAGCTTGGTTAAGGTTAGCAATATAATTCAAAGACCTTGTCACTGTAGTAAGAGGCATAGGAGCTTTCTGCACACAACTCCAGATATAAATTTGCAGCTGAACTTCACCATTTCCAGATGTACAAGATTGTGATGCCACAAATTCCTCCACAATTAGCAAAGACAAAATGACAAACTAGAGCCTGGTAGTTCTTTCTTCTTGTTGGAGGAGCAAATTTATCTTGGGATCAGAATCTATTGCCATATTTGTGGTTCAAAGTTGAAAGATGTGGTCCCTAGTTTTAGATTTTAATATTATGACCTTGCATCCTAATATGATCTTTACAGTCTATTTACTGTTTCAGTGCTGACTTGGTTTAATTTCCAGCTTACATCTTGTCTTGGTAACAATCTAGTTCATCTCCACTAAAAACCAATTGGTGTCCTAAATTTCACAAATTCCCCAACCAAAGCAATCAATTTAAGTGGTTTTCTGTTTCACTCTGGAAACAGGACCTTATGACTGAAAATGATAGAAGTGAGACAGAGTGACCATACTGCCCAGGGAGTGGCACCTGACTATCATCCAAAGATATATGCAAATATATAGATCTGAGGTTTTAATAGGCAATTAACAAGTGTTCAGAGAAGTATCAGAGGAAATATCCAGGGAGAGCCAAAATTTGAGTGTAGAACAATGGAGAAGACAAACCCAAATAATTCATATATTGGAATAGTATGCGAACTAATAATTCTCACTTATGACTTTTCCAAATATACCTCAAGGGTTGCTTACAGTTAACAAGACAGGAACTCATGCTAGGATACAAAAATTATAACATCAAGATTAGTTTTTTCCAACTTCACCAACAAATCTAGCACTCTGTCAGATTCTTTACACAGTATGTCCCTAACAGATACCATCCAATCAGAAGAAAGGAGAATGATGCCAATCCAATAAGAAATGGCCAGCCAGCCATCAGAAGCCCCACACACAGCATAACAGAGAAGGGAAAGAATGATCTTAACATTGACATCTTGTCGACCCATTTCCCCCTCCATAGAATCAGAGCAGCCATGTTGACCATGTTCCAGCCCATAAAACCACGATAGCAGAGCCGGTTCAGGCAGTTGGCAACAAAGGAGTGGCAGTTGCAAGTGAAGATGTTATAGTATTTGTGCTGGAATTGTTGCATGCTCAGGTGCAGTGCATTGTCCCATGAGATTCCTGTCCCTTGTTCAGCGTGCCAGTAGGCCTGCTTGCAAGTGTGCCCAGCTATATTGAGAGGAAAACAACACTGTCCAGCACCCCAAAAGAGATTATTTAGAGTTTGCAGAGTCATGATTATGTAAAATTAAATTATTATTAAGGGTTTCCGAGAGTTTGTTTGATTATTAGAAGAATCAGAGAAGTTCGTAAAGACATTGACAATAGTAGTAATACTTTCTATAAGTTGATAATCAGATGATTATTTAGACAATTAATGAGGTAAAGCTCAGGATAGAAAGAATTTGCAGTGCGACAAAATCCTCGCTAATATGGTGATAATTCCAAAGATCAACTTTTTTTGCCATGAGTAGTATATTACTGTTGGAGGAGTCAAAAGAATGTCGAATTAAAATAATATAGTACATTAGACACCAAACTATCCCAAAAGTTTAAACCTATTGGATATGAGCTTTTTTCACTATATACATTAGATCTTATTTATCCAATATCCAATGTGAGACTAATTTATCACACTTGACATTATGACAATCTCCTTCTTCAGGTGTGATTTAATTACATCAATTTTAAAATTCTTAATCAAGAACTCTTTTACTTAACCAGTTCCACTGTATGACCCACACCAACGAGTTTTTGTCTCATTCTTTTGATTTTTTAAGAAAAACTAACATGCGACTCAATTCAGTCGTACCATCAGGGTAATTTTGATTTTAAGAGTTTGCACAGTTTCGAACCTGAAGCTTTGATATCATTTGTTGGGAGAACCGAAAGAGTGTCGAATAGGAATAATATAGTGGATCGGACACCAAACCATCCCAAAAGCTTAAACTCATAGGATACGAGTCTTTTTCACTATATATATTGGATCTTATTTATCCAATATCTAATGTGGAATTAATTTATCACACCTGACATTATAACATATTATTAACACAAAACAAGACTTGTGAACCAAAACAAGTATTCCTTTTACTGTTCTTTCTCTGATGGTTGTAAGTATATCAATGAAAGATCACATGGAAGAAATTAATGAACTATAAAAGATAATCTGAAGTTATCAATCATATGATTTGCAGATTTCGGTAGATAGAACTCCAATTGTAAAACAACCTCACATTTTCTTTAAATACAAAAAAAAAGAAAGATAAAAGATGTTGTGGGGTGGTGTTTCGAGTTGCAAGATATACCTCTTCTCTGTCTAGCTGAAGATATCGAGCAACTGCACCAAATGCAAAATCGTTAGTGCTCACAATATTTGATCCTGAAAAATCCAGTATGGTCCCATCTTCCTGACAAATTCCAAGATGACCAATATAAGGTGCCAACCATGAGACTACTGGAAGTGGTGTCCAAACTATGCAGCAAGGAAATCTAGCATTCTTTGGATCAACTTCTTCAAGTGGCCAAAAGTCACGGTGTCCTCTTTGATTTGACAAAGCACCTTCAATATCAGCAGCAGCTTTGAGATCCATTAAGTGAACTGCTGCGGACATCCAGCTTCTTCTGAACTGTTACAACAACCATATAAAAGCTACATTCCCAGTTTCCTCCCAGAACAAAATCCTGCTCAGAGCTGATACAAACAAAACAATCATTCATAATATTAGTAAAAGATGCTCCTGGAGTTATATCAAAAATACAATAAGCAAATCAGAAAATAGTGACTGACTGAGAAACATGAAAATATAGACTTGAAACTGAAATACTTAATTATAGAAATTCCTCCACAGGCAACAGCAAGTACATAATTTCTGCTGGTGACAGCAAACCAAAAAGCAAATGCATATTGACAATCATTTGTTATTAAATAGGCACCAAATGTACGATCAAGAGAGTACTTCAGTATTTGGTTGTGGTTACTAGTTCGAGGAATGAATACCTACACGAGAGATTGCGAGACAAAAAGCAGGAAAATTCATCAGGACCATGTACGCCTGCATTAAATTAAAAGCTTATCGAAGATGACACTGCATTAAAGAGTTTATCCAGGGAAAATGAGTTCAAAGTTAGCACTTTGACACATTAAATGACATATCAATGTCACATTAAAGAGTTTGACATCATGAAATTCGAAGTGAACAATGCTACAGAAGATGATACAAAGCTCGAGATGAAATTTTCCTGTTTACACTTCCTCTTTCTCATAACCAAGGTTTCCCAATGATCATCTGGAGCAATAATCCAAGGCATACGGCAACCATCCCAAACTTGGGACTTCAACTTCCAGTTTTTTAATTAAGCTCAAAGAGCAGCAAACAACTAAGATCAAACAGATTCATGGGTTCCCCAACAAAAATCCCCTTTTTGGTACATTTAAACAGAAACGAAGATATTGAGCACGAACAGCTCGGAACTGACCTTGGATTGATGATTGCATCCTTGCGAGAGCAAACACTGAGAGATCGGGGACGAGAAAAAGAACGGCGGAGGTGTTTGGGAGGCGGAGAGGGAGCGAGGAGAAGATGAGAGAGAGAGAGAGGGAGGTGGGAGACCACGGAGGAGGACTGGGAGGTGGTCAAGAACATGAACCTGCAAGAAATCCCTTCTAGGTCTGTTTTGGAAAATATCCAATGTGGCAAGGAATTATTAGGAACAACCCCCTAACATTTATTATATTTATTGTCACATTTTTGATAATTTCAAAAATTATTTTGAGAAATAATATATTAATTGATAATTAAGATATTTTTTATAGGTAATCGATAATAAATTAAATTAACGGTGATGATTTAATTTATTTTTAGGGTTTTGTGTGATGATCCAATATGGCCTAATCCATAGAAAACATGATGAATTACAGAAAAAACCCCAAATTTTTCAATATTTATTCTTACACAAAACATCATGAGAGGAAAAATTTTATGATGGACCATTACTCATATTTATAACAAAATATTATTTTAAAAAAATAATTATTGATAAATAAAACAAATACTTTGAAAAAAGTTGTTGCTCAAACATTATTTTTAGGTTATTTCTTTATTTGCACGCTATCCTTTTTAAATTCTAGTTTTTTGATATTTTAGGAGAAATTTTTACAAAACACTCCCAATAGTTTTAGTATTATAGAAAGTTAATAATCAACTAAATATATGCATATAAACCCTTATTTAGAGCATTTTTATATGTACATATTTTTTTAATAATTATCATTTTTGCAAGTCTTTTTATTGCACCAAATTTATTGTTATTTTTTTCGAAAGAATAACAAAAGCACCAACAATTCAAAATTGTTAGCCATGTATTTGAGTATAATAATAGTATTTATTTTTTACATTTCAGTCCTCTTATAAATGTTTTATGATTTTACGTACAAATCCTTAACATTAATCATATTTACATATAACTTTCTGTAATTTTGAAAATTACGCATAACCATTTTGTTTTAACATTTATATTGAGTGCATAAATAATTTAAACCCAGATGAATATGATGGGCCCAAAAGATTGTTGATAATTTTGTTAAAACAAGGTTGTACCCAAACACAGAGAATTAGATATAAATATGAAAAATTTTAAAAAATTACACGTAATAATTTCAAACATTAAATGTATTTTAACACGTATTTAATGAAAAAACTTTATTTTTTATTATGTTAAGGTTTTATTTAAGAAATTAGTTGATAATTTTTTATTCATCAACTTTTACAGTTAAATAGAATATTAAAAACCTAATACTTAAATTAAATGACAAACACAAAATAAAATTAACATTATAAGAAAAAAATAAAGAAATATACACGCAATTTTACCGGATTTCAATTTCAAAGGGTCTATATGTAAATTCGACTTCTGCTAGGGTTCAGATGTAATTTCTAACTTTACAGGGGCATACACGCAAATATCCCCACTCTCTCGTTGATCAGAGCAAGTCTCGCTCGGCCACTCCTTTAGCCGCGACCGCCGCCGCCGCCGCCGTGCGCTCTCTGCTTCTACTGCTTTCTTCTCTCACATACGCCACCGCCGGTATTTTAAGCCGAGAACTTGATCTTCTTGTGCTGTGTTATGTTGTTCTGTGAATGCATGCATTATGCTGTACAAAGCTGAAGTGAATGCTGTTGTATCATTGGCCTGTGATACTAAGATTTAGGTCTTTTAACATGATCTTACTGTTCTAGATCGAAGCAATTTTTTTTGTTATTTTTTCAATAGTTACTTTAGAAAATTGTTGTCTTTTGGCAATTAATACTGTTGTCTGATACAAAATGTGATTCTTTTATATGTAATGTGAATAATCTATTGAGATTATCTTTTTTCCTTTAAGCTATTCAACTTATTGAAGACAATCCTTTGGTCTTCTTTATGTGGCAGTCGTTGGAGTGTCGAAGAAACTGTCTCGATCAGTAGTTCAGTTTCTCTGTTTCTCACATGTATTGTGTTGATCATCATAAATCTAGAAAATGAAATTGCTTTCGAATTGTAACAATTAAAATGTGATCAATTAACGATTAAAACTACTCCCTATAGACACAAACTATTTTGCTGTGAAGAACACTAGATGTTGGATTATTCAAATATCATTTAAATATTATTTAGGGCCTGGTTTGGATACTCAAGAAAAAAGAAACTATAGGAACTTTTTTGATAGGATTTGGGATAGCAGGCAACCCCACCTCCTATAAAAAATCCTATGATTAGTAGGTAAGATTATTAATGATACAAGTTGCATGCATGCAAGTTCCCTCCATTGGGAAAAATAAAAAGAGGTTGGAAAAATAAATTTTGCCAAACACCTTCATAGAAATTTTTTTCTATGAAGGAAAAAATCCTATTAAAGCGCCAATTCCTATGGAACTTAGGGTATCTAGATGGGCCCTTAACGGTTTGGGTGTTTTTCTTCCTATTAGACAGATGTAATCATTTCTTCCCATTGGATTCAACTTGTAAGTTGATTAGGTCTATAACATTGGATGACCCAAGTCTTGTGCAAATCAAGGATAATAGGAGCGAATGAAACTAGTCTGGTGATACAATTCTTGATGCGAGTCAACTAATAGGTTAATATTGGAGTTCTCTTGTAGAGGGCAGAAACCTGACTTCCAAATCACTGGTTGTCATGTTAGTTTTGTTGCTGGGTGGTGGAACACTGCTATTTGGGCTATTTGATGGCAAGCATAGACTAGATCAGATGAGCACTTATGATAGTGAAATGCTACTATCCACACCTTGGGGGTAGAATTGTTCAAGATACTGATCAAACAACATGCTGAATGGCAAAATAACATTAGATATTTCTGGTTAGATAAAATCTGAGAGCATCGTGTCATTTGTAGTGCCAACCAGGTGACATCCACATAGTACACCAAAAAGCATTGTCGTCCATACTAAGAGATGAATCAGTACTATATGTGGCTATGATGAACAAAGATTTTGTGGAATTCTACACATGCCACATCAATATGTGGCTGTTGTTGCTGTATTAACATCATTCCTAGTATCCCAGACTGAACACTAGTTCCATTAATGCTTGGGAATCAAATTGCTTCAATGATTCGGATATGTAGGCTGAACTCTGACTGCTTTAGTGTAATAAACCTTTGGTTGGTTCTGTTCAGAAATTAAGTTAAATTGAAGTGAGAAAAATGAATACTGACTGCACATATTAGATTATTGCTTCTGAGTGTAATAGAAACTTGGATATAGCCCATGACAGACAGCATTAATGTGCTGTTAATGATTTCCAGACTTTCCAGGCACGTATAAAACTATTTCAGGTCTCAGTCCGTGCTTGGGGGGTCATGTGGGCAGTCATTGAAATTAGCTGAGATAATTGGAGTGATTGCTTTTTTATAATAACCATGCAATATTTAAGGGAAGCATTGTTCCAGAGGACCACTCTGTTAAAACCCATGTGCAATTTTAGGGCCACTATGAGTTTTTTGTACTGATTATGTGCTTTAAAATAGTAAAAATGGTTCACCTACCCTAGTTTGTTTTGTGTATAAGTGGAATAAATTTGTTCCTCCATGTAATATTGGGGAATATGGGCTGTTATTTTGTACTACTAATCACGTATTTGAATCCTCACATTATAGGGTCATGCTGTTAAACGCCATTAAATTTCTATCACCCTCTATTTAAATTACTTGTGCCTTATTCATCAGTTTAGATGGAAATGCTTAAAGACATGCCATATAAGCAATGTAAGCAATAGCCAAAATTATGAATAAGGGGGATTTGTAGTTTGTAGCAAAATTCCTGGAAATAATAATGTGTGAAATAACTACAGAGCTCAAAGTAATAAATGTTCTATAGTTTATTGAATGAATATGAATTTTATCCCTTATTGCATAACACATCATCTTTAGGACAAGGATCAATAATAAAACTTCTCTGTTATTGAAATCCTTTTTTGTCACAGCAACAGAGCAATAGAATGACTTATCTCACTAGAATCTCTTATTGAACTCATAGACTAAATGCTTTCCCTTCCTAAAGCAACTTTTCACTCTAGAATAGCCTGACCTCTTTCAGATAACAAAAGACAGTAGAAAAAGAAAAAGAACGAGATAATGTTTTGCTTAACTTGGAAGAGGACCATAAGATAGACCCATCAGCAAAATGGCTGCGTCCTTCTCATCATGTGGGAATTCTGGTTGAAACACTGAATTCTTGCTCAATTTTATTGCAGTTTCATTGGAGCTAAAGTTTTGTCTTGTTTCAGTTGTGCTGATCTTGAACCTTTTCTTGAAGGGCACTGTGTGATCTCCATCTGATCTCTTCAATTTATGAAAGTCACTTGTTGTATCTGCCGGTATCAGTGCACTACCTAGGGCTGCAGCCGCCATAGCTCTTCTAGCTTTCCTCTGCCTTATTCCACAAGCATTACAAAGAGACTGCATCGTGTTGCATGGAATGGAAATATTAGGGGTGCCAATAAAATTAAATTGATAGATTGTAGAAATGTGAATTTTGGCAATAGTGCTAACCTTAGGGCCTTGAGGTCCACTCCTCCACAAAGGTGTCTTGGTTGTGTTGCAGTCAGAGCACACTCTGATGAAACCTTCAGGAAGGTTGGTCATTCTGCTGCTGTTCCTCCTGCTTCTTTGGTGTACCTGTTGATAATTATGATCTCCTTGGATGTTTCTTGGTTTGCTTGCAGAAATTTGATCAGATACCAGCATCTTCCTCATCAATCTCATCTTGGAAGATATCCATCTTGCAGACCCATTTGCATCCTCAACTTTATTGTGTTGCCCAGGAGAAGACTGTGGCATGATATAGTTCTCTTTTGTTGTTGGAATAGACAACCGGTGAGTGTTTGATTCTCCAACCAAGAAATGCTCATTTTGCTACAACATAAAATAAAGTAGTACAGTTTACTCTGTCAACTTAGTTGTAAAATTTTGCTAGGCCCATGGAATATCTCCAGTGAGATCACATTAATTGATTGTGATAGAGTGTGAATCTTACCCCATGTGGACGATGTTGCTCATGATGATGTTGTCTTCTATCATTCACTTCATGAACTAGTGTGTCTAAAATAAGGGAACATGAAAATGGTGAAGTATCAATTCTTGGCTTGAGGAAAGGAGACTGGGTGTGATCTTGCTCTGTCTCTCCTAGAGAGTAAGAGGACTGATTGATATAAGTTGAAATCATGGAGAGAGAGAGAGAGAGAGAGTAGTACTCTAGCAGAGGAAGAAACAGTGCGTCTGCGGATAAGGAGGGAAATTTGAAGAGTGGTGGTGGGATTAAGCTTACTGCATTTGCAGGGACAGTCTCTTTTATAGCATATCCTGCAGACAAAGAAACAAGAGTTGGCCAACAAGGCAATCACATGACTCCATACAACGTGAGAGGGACACCACGTTATATAAAAAGGATGGTTGAAAAAAAGACCAGTGAAAACCTATCTGCAAAACTCCAGCAACTAGTGTCTGAATTACTGCAAGATGCATTGAGGACTGGAGCTCACACACTCTCAACTTTTTCTCTCTCAAATTTCATAGTATTGCCAAAAAGCATTAAATGCTTGAACAGGCGAAGGGACACTAGGTGTCTCTTCTACCTAGATCCTTTGTAAATTTTGCAGCAGTTGAGAAAAGTATAGTTGCCATGATATCAGACCTCGCTGCAATTTCATTACTGTCATTTTTTCATCAACCTGGTTATTCCTTTAGTTACTATGAAAGTTTCAGATACCATAAAATCTCTGTTATTTCTTTTGTTGTCTGGCATTTGCTAGGGTTTTGGCAGCAGTGGCAGATTTGAACTGCAAGCAAATATCCTGTACCCAAGTAGAGATAAAACAGGTGAAGATAAAAGCTCAAATCGGCTGGATTGATGGTCTTCTTCATTGTCTTTTGTGTGCAGCAAGCTTATCCAAACGATCATAACAAAAGTTGTAGATAAATTTTGTATGACCGCAAGAGTGGATACGTATAAAAGGTTTGGATCACTCCTGGCAACTGCTCATTTTCGCAATTTATAAGGGTGTTTTTCCATGGTAGCCTGTGTTCAACAAAAAAATAGCTTTCTGAAAGGCAGGCTACAATCTTGAAGATCATGGTTTTGAGCTACAGGACACTGTCCACCCTACAGTGAACCCCTTCTCTTTCTCTCTCTACTGGTGATTAATTCTTAAAACAACATAACATCATACAATCTGATGTATGTAGGGACCAGAGAATGTCAGCCTTGTATTAGTAGTTGATTACGAAGTGTGAGCTTTTTGTGGGACAATGTTGACTAAGTACTAGTGCTTTTGTTTGCAACTTGCAAGAATATAGCCCGTTTGTAATCAATATGCAAGATAGTTGTTTGGCTTTTGGCCTTGCGTTTTTTGTCATATTAGTGTGTCTACAGGCCCTGAGTCACCAGTATGACCAGACAGGGATCTTCAAGATTTCAACTTCCAGCCCATTTTGCAATGTCCATTTCTTATTTTTGATTTTTCTAATTTTCACCAATGGTTTACTATATTTCTCAATTATTTTCACTATTTAGTGAGAAGTTCCAATATGGTACAAATACCAGTTGTTAGCAATACACGTCGCCTTAACAGCCATGGTAAACTTTGATAATTGTGAATGAATTAAATTCTCAAAATACAAAAGATCAAGCTTTCATATGATCATGAGACATGTGAATGCTGTATCAGAAATTCAAATCAGATTGCTTTAGTAATGACAGCACTACCTTAATAACAAAATGTCCTCCAGCTAGCATTTATAAGAAATGACAATTCAAACAATAAGATCCAGATATATATCCAGCTATTAGAGATGGCCTTGTAAAGCCTGAACGAAAAACTGCACCACAAAAATGTGGTCCTAAACTGCAACGGTCAGCTTTTTGCCATTCTGTTTCTGCAAGGATGATCCCACAAGGTAATTTTATTTTCACAGTTTCACATACATGGTGTTTGTTATGTAAACAAAAGCCATGCAACAAATGCAAGATATACAAGAGTTCACGATCCCATCCAAATTTGAACCACAATACTTCTGTTTTCAATGTTTCATGCAGTAGACAAACAACAGCTGCAATCAGAATCCACTTCAACCCCAAATCTAGGCACAAAAATCATTTAATGAATTTGAGAACATAGTCTGTGTTTTATAAATTTGGGAGAGATTTTGAACGAATCAGCTGCTTGAGGAGAGCTTTTTCTTCATCAATTTTCTTCTTCTCCGCTGGATTGGTAGGCTTTACTTTCCTCTTCTCCTCCGCGGCCCGCTTCAAGAGTTCACGCTGCTCATTTTCTGGAATGGGAAGGAGTTCCTGCACAGTTGCTGGAATGGATGTGACTGATGATGCTGTTGCAGAAGCTTCTTGGCTTGCTGGAGGAGTAGCAGGAACCTCCACCACAGCTTCCTCATCCTCTTTGCCATTCAGCAAAGTCTTTGCAGGTACATAAACTTCAAATTAACAGACACATCAAAAGAAACCTACTTCCTTAACAACTCACAAGCCAAATGCATGCTAATTTTCATTACTGGATACAGATTTACACCTTGTAAAAAAGAAACTAGCTCCTGAATAGCGTACCAGTTTCTTTGATGGACTTTTGCACCTAGAAACTGGTCTGCAAGTTGGTAGCGTAGTTTTGCCAACATGAACATGATGTTTTGCACTTGATTAAACAACATTGATCTACCAAACCACAAATTACTATGATGTAGAATAGATTGAGGAAGAGTTGGAGAAGTGGTTGTGGATATTGCTCTTGTTGTGAGACCTTTTAAATGCACTCTCCTTTCTACACCTCAAAACAAATTTTTTGATGGCACCATTCCAATTGATCATAAGAACAACTCTATTATTTTTGTGTCTAGCAATTGAACATTGAAAGGTTCTTCCATGGCTTTACCCTGCAACAATAGATTTCTGGACTTAATTCTTATGTGTGGATAGACTAATGATAAGTCAGTTCGATGAGATCAAAGGTAGGAAAGGGCCTTATTCAAAAGCATGTGTATGATGCAGGCAGAGATTGCAAAATAAATGCAGGGGAGGGCATTCACACATGGCTGTGTATGATGAGGGTAAATATTGTAAAATAGACTGTGATGCTGATAAGTGTGTTCCCTGATTTCATGTGGAAATTTTTGATAGATCGAGTCTTTTAAACTACTATTAGTGATCACTGGTCAGACACTGTCCAGTTGCTAAAGATTACAAAGCCATATTCACCCTTAGAGTACAAAAACAAACCATTGAGGAGAATTTCTCCACCACGTTCTTGGCCATTACTAAGGCAAATATCAGGCTTCTAGGATGCAACTTACCCGACATAAATAGTTAATTCCATCAAGAACAAAAGGTAAATAATGCGTTGATCAAAACAAGGTCATTATACTTTTTTTTGAAAGCCCCTCTAAATTTCTATCACTTACAATTGCATCAAACATGTGAAGGAAACTCCTCTATTTAAAGTAAACATCCAAGAAAGGGGCTCAACCACGTTCGTCCCTCTTCCACAGCAGACACAAGCTTAAAAACGTTAATGAAACAATATAAAAACGTAAAATATTGATTTGTGTTCTAGAGCTAAATGAAAGCTTCAAAAGCACCAAATCCTCTGCCTTGCATGCCATCTTCTATTCTATATTTTCACCCAAAATGTTAACAAGCAATGCATTGTAAACTGTGATGTACATGAAAATTTCTGCTCTTCCCCCATGAGGTACACGAAGATAATTCAGGTCAACATTTTGACTTCCATAGTAGCCCCTTTTTTTAATATATTTTTGACTAACAGAAAACCCCCAGTATGTTATAATATCAAATGTGATGAATTAGTCCCACATCGGATATTAGATAGATAGAGTCCAATAAATATGGTGAAAAAGACCCATATCCCATGAGCTTGAGCTTTTGGGATGGTTTGATGTCCGGCTCACTATATGAATTTAGTTTGACACTCTTGCGGCTCTCCAACAAGTGGTATCAGAGCTTTAGGTTTCAAGTCGTGCAAACTCTTAAGACCAAAATTATCGTGATGATACAACTGAATTGAGTCGCATGTTAGTCTCATGGCAAAACTGGCGAGAGGACGCAGACGCGAGGCCGACAAGGGCGTGAGTGCAGGCCCAAGGGCTCGGGTGCTCTTGCGAGGCCTGCTTGAAACCGAAGAGAGGGCGCATGAGCTAGTACCAGAATGGCAATTCCACAAGTGTGGGCGCCAAAAAGCCAACGCAAGGGTGCGAGCACTAGAGATTGGCGTGAGGACATGGGTCACACGGTGGAAGTGGTCAAATAAAAAAAATTCTTGATTAAGAGTGTTAAAATTGATGTGATCAAATTACACACACGAAAGAGGAGATTGTTATAATGTCAAGTATGATAATTAATCCCACATCGGATATTGGATAAATAGAATTCAATAAATATAGTAAAAAAGACTTATATCTTATCAACTTGAGCTTTTAAGTTTTTAGAATAATTTGGTGCCTAGCAATACCAATTCCTCACATATCAACTCAACATTATGATCCTTCGTGTTAATTATTTACACAGATATTTCCAGAACATCTCAACTCATCCTTCGGGATCTCTAATAAAATCCAACCATATATTCGAATACATGGAGAATATCAAATCGTCCCTCCTCCGAGCGTGTTTAAGCATCCAAATCCGGGGCACGATCAGCACAGAGCAAGCTGAGACCCGAGGATCTAGGGTCTTGTTCCCAAACACTAGCAATTTGGCAATAAGAAAGAACGAATGGAGTAGAAAGAGAAGAGACCTCCGACAGCGGGATTGGCGGCAAGGAAGAAAGGGAGGATGCGGCGGAGGAGGCCCTTCTGCTGAGGAGGAATGGGAGGAGGAGGGGGAGGAGCGGCGGTGCAGATGAAGCCGAGGACGACGAAGATGCCATTGTTTTCGGAGGAAAAAGACGAAGCTAGCTCGGAGCTGATCAGCGATTCCTCTCCGTCCGTCTTTTTCGTGAAGACCGAGAAATGGAGATTGCTGAATCCACTGTACATGGGCCTCGCAATCAGTGTTTGGGACTGGGCCAAGTGACGCTTTCCCGAGTCGGAAGTATGTTACCAGGCAGTTTGCACTTGCTTTTTGACTGAAGGCAAAACAATTTCCCACAATTGACTTCCGTGAGTTCCCACCAACTGCAGCTGTTCAAAGTTTCAAACAGTAGTTTTCATGAACTTTGCAAATATTGCTTACAGAAAAAGAAAATAAAAATTCAAGTAACAAATAAAAATTCAACAACAATGTACCAATTAAAAGTGTTAATTTAACTTGTAATTCATAAGTAGTTCGAACCTGATTGGAGCTCCACTGGAATTTAGTTCGATTCGCTTTGGCTCATTTGTAATGAACTAAATTTGAACTAAACTCAACTGCTCAATTTCAAATATTTATTTTTTAATATATAAAAAATAATTTAAAATATAATATATATATATAATTATTTAATTATAATTTTGTAGTTGATAGAATTTTTTTTTATTTAAATGTTATTCTATTAATATATTTTTTTAATATACATATTTTTAAATTATATAAATATCATTAGTATTACTTATAAAATGTTTAAATTTAATATTTTTATTATAAATATATGATTTATAAGTTGTAAAATTTGATTGATTTTTTTAGAATTTTTTGTACTTTTTTAAAATTATTTTAAACTAAATTAATTTAAAAAATTTAAAAAATAATTTCTGAAAAATTATATAAATTTTTGTGTTTAATATTTTTATTATAAATTTGTGAACTGTAATTTATGATATTGTTATTGATATTTTTTATAATTTTTTATAATGTTTAAAATTTTCTTATTAGAAATTAATTAAAAAATAATTAATTTTTAAAAATTTATATTTGAATCGAGTGAGCACAGCCCAAACTCGAGTTCACTAGTTTTGGAGCAAAGCCGCCAAACCAAGATGGGCTCAGTTCACTTACATCCTTAATACCAACATTCCATATGATATTTTCACCATTTTATAAAGCAAAAAAGGCACAATCTATTGCAATTGTTGTATAGAGGAACGCGACTTGTGCATCCCTCAAATTCTTTATCCTTCTTTTTTTCACCATTGAACATTATATAATATAATTTATACAGATTATGGCATTAGCCATGATTCAGAGAAAACAAAACACTCGAGACAATAGCCTTGCAGCACTTGCACTGTGATTTAGGTGGCGTTCAGAGGTGCATCAGCCATGCTTTCCTCTGCTTCCATCTTTTGAGCTGCACTTCGCGCAGCTTAACAAGTGATATACATGTCTGCATTTTTTATATTTCGAATCAGCTTCGCTTCAGGCCTTGCCGTCCAATCTCCAAGGTGGAAAAAGAAAAACAAAACGAAAAAAAGTCTTTACTCTAAAGTTCCAATAATAATACTTCACAGCTAGAAGTGGCACTTGTGTTTTAGCCTGAAAGCTAACTGACAACCAATCGTCGCAACTGCTTCAGAGGTGACAGCAGTTGTGCAAAGGATGGGCGCATATTTGGTTCACTGCAAGAACAACCAGTGTGAAAACACAATAAAATCTAAATGCAGATTTTGTAATGGGGAAGAATGCAACAGAATTCTCTTGGTTTGATGTAGTTAGTAATTAAGAATCCAACTGTAAGACAAAAATTTGAAGGATAAAAACTTTCAGCAACTTGTATAGTAGGGATTACCTTTGCCAACAGTCCGTGATTATTTGTGCGACCATTGGATCAACTTCTTTTGGTACTTCAAGGCGTCTGTTTTGGAACCCTTCAGCTCCAACCACCTGCATTGGGTTCAACCCGCTCCATGGCATACACAAAGTGGCCAATTCCCACAAAATAACACCAAAACTGTAAACATCACACCTGAAGCAGATAGCAAATGCCTGCTTAGAAGAGACAACAGGAATTTTGTGAACATGAAAAGGCAATAATCTAAGTGTATGTGATGCAGTGGGAGCTGTTTCGAAATGAAACGGGATACCTGTAGGTTCGCAAGAGTCCCTTGGGAAAAGTGAGACTTAACAGATCTTAATAAAAGTAATTGTATTAAGTAATAATTCACTATCTATGACAATAAATCTTTAAATAGAATTTATAAGGCCCAATAAAAGAGACACTAAGATTAAAAACTAAACAGAGTAATTCTTAAGCAATTAGAAATAATTCTAAGATGACTTAAAGTAGTAAACTAATATTGATGTGCTGCATCAATTCCCTCATCTTGGAAAAAACTCGTCCTCGAATTTGTTGGCCGCAAAAAGAACTCAGCGGGAGGAAATTACTCATGTTGAAAGTATTGAAGATGTTTATACCGACAAAGAGGTTAATCTTGTAGACATTACGACTAATCTTTTGTAGGACACGAAAAAACCCAATCTTCTTATACTTAAGCTTGTGGTAAGTACCCACTGAAAAACGATGTTTGCATAAGTGAACTATCACCAAATTACCTTCATTGAATAGCTTAAGACGCTTATGTTGATTTGCATTCGTCTTATAATGAATATTAGCATTCTCTAAATTCTTCTTGATTACTTGATAAATCCATTAACCACATTTTATAAATTCTTCAGCGTTTAGATTGTCACTAAGAGGAGAAAATAGACAAATTAGATCAATTGTATGCTTTGGAGCACTAGTGTAGATAACCTCAAAAAGAGTCTTTTCAATAGGACGATTCGACATACTATTGAGAGCAAACTCAATGTAGAGAAGGGTAGCATCCTATTGCTTCGGTTTATCTCTACTAACTAATTGAATCATATTGTCAAGAATGCGATTAACCATCTTAGTTTGTCTATCAATTTGAGGGTAGCTTGTAAAACTATACTTTAACGAAATATCAAATAATTTTCACAAAGTTCTTCAAAAATGATTTAGAAATTTTACATCTCTATCTGAAGTAATGAACCGAAGAACACCGTGCAATCGAATAATTTTTCGGAAAACAAATTAACCACATAACTAGCATTTGAAATCTTTTTACAAAAAAAAAAGTGTTATCTTAGAAAAACAATCAACGATGATAAAAACTGAATCAATATTACGTTGAGTTCGTGGGAGACCAAAAACAAAGTCCATGGTCAAATCTTGCCATATTGTGTCGGGGACTGGCAAAGGCATATAGAAACCAGTATTTTGAGTTTGGCCCTTGGTTTTTTGACAAATTAAACAATAATGAATGAAACGCCTTATATCTCATTTGAACCGGGGCCAATAAAATATCTCCTCCACCAAACTAATTGTTTTGTCACAACCAACATAGCCTTTTAAATCTCTAATATGCAATTCTTAAATCAAGTGTTCATACAAAGAAAAGCGAGTAATATATAACTTCATACCTTTGAAGAGTAACCCCTCCTAAATTAGGAAATCTGAAACAAACTTCTTGTTATTGCAACACACCTATACATAGCCAAAATCTTCATTAGTAGCATAAGTATCCTTTGAATAATCAAACTTCACCACCTCCGCACTAATCGCAATTAGTAAAAAGGCACGTCGACTCAATACATCAACTATTTTATTCTATCGGCCAAACTTATATTTAATAACAAAAGTGAATTTCTGTAATAAAGTAATCCAACGAGCATGCATGCGATTCATCGTTTTTTGATAATTAATGAATTTTAAAGCTTAATGATCCATGAATAGAACAAACTCACGTTGAATCAACTAAGCTCCCAATGCTTTAAAATTAAAACAACTGCATAAAATTCAAACTCATTAGTAATCCAACTTTGATGAGGATCACTAATCTTTTTACTAAAAAATTTCACTAGACGACTCTTTTGGGATAAAATGGCTCTAATTCCCAAAACTGACACACCACATTAAACTTCAAATACTTTTTCAAAATTAGAAGTGCTAAGACGAGTGCACCGTGTAATATAGTTTTTATGAACGTAAAACTATCTTCTTGAACTTTATCCTATTGGAACTACTTTTTTTCAAATAATTAGTGATAAGCGTCATGATCATGCTAAAATTTCCAATAAAATACCTATAAAAAGTAGCTAAATTGTGTAAGTTTTGCACTTCACGCACAATTTTAGGAGCTAGTCGCTTCCTAATTATTTCACGTTTGCCTCATCAACATATATACCATCTTTCCCCACTATAAACCCAAGGAATAAGAGATGGTTAGCCATAAAATTATACTTTTAAAATACATATATGATTTATTAGCCCATAGGGCTAAAAGAACTTTCTTGAAATGTGTTAAATGCTCTTCCTCATTTTTATTATAAATAATGATATCATCAAAATAAACCACTATAAATTTACCAATAAATAGATGAAGAACCTGATTCATTAGTTACATAAATATGCTTAGAGTATTAGATAGTCCAAATAGCATCACTAGTCATTTGTAAAAGTCATCTTTAGCCTTGAAAACCGTATTCCACACACCGCCAGAACAAATACCAATTTGATGGTATCCATTTCGTAAATCAAGTTTGGTGAATACCATCGTACCTTCCAACTTATCAAATATGTCATTAAGATATGGGATAGAGAAATTATACTTGACTATTATTTTGTTGATGACCCGGCTATCAACATATATTTGTTGCCTGTCGTCCTTCTTAGAAATTAATAACGCAGAAACTACATAAAAATTCATACTCACAAATTAGGCCTTTGACTAACAGCTCATTAACTCGTCGCTGTAACTCTTTTTCTCAATTAGACAAATTAGACAAGCTAATTTTAGATATCAAATTAATGTGGTATTGAATATTCCTCATTAGAAATAATTTATCTGGTAATTCATTAGGAGATAAATCAACAAGATTGGTAAGTATTTCTTGAATTTTGGCCGGAATTCAATAGTTGCGTCAAATTGGCCCTTGACAATCAATACTACTATAAAATTTTATTTCTTGATTTGCTTAAAGAACTCTTGACCTGTTATACTAGTGAAAAACGACTTATCCTCCTTATAGGATTATTTTCCTATTGTGCCACCAAAATGATCTTTTTATCAAATCACCAAAAATATTATTGCAACCTTTATAGGTAGCATCAGCGTCATAATATCATAATCTTCCCAATAAAATATGACAAGTATCCATATTCACTACGTCACAAACAATTTTATGTTTGTAGAATTTTCCGATCGACAGAGGAACTTTGCAAATTTCTATCACTTGAACTTTCTATTCTTTCTTAATCCACGCAATCTTGTATGGAGAGAGATGCTTCTTGGTCTTTAAGTTTAAAGTTTTTACCAAAGCTTTAGATACTATGTTTTCACTATTGTCACTATCAATAATCACATTGCATACTTTACTCCGAATAGTAAACCAAGTTTGGAATATCTTATGTTATTGAAAATCGTCTCATTTTTTTAGAACAAGCAAAAGTTGTTGGATGATGCATGTTACTTCTTCCCCTACATCTCCTTCCTCAATTTCAGCACCCTCATAAATATTTTTTTTTTCAAAGCTTACTCGTTTTCATCACCACATTCTTCTGCAAAATTAGCCGATATTTTGTTCGGGTAATTGTTGGAAAAATAACTTGTCTGATTGTATCAAAATACTTGCCAAGATTAGAGCATACATAGAGATCATTATTAACCCGTGGTTGCTGTTGATTCCTACCTTAGGTGTTGGGATGAGTAAATGTTGGGTTTCCGTCCTGATTCTGCACTGAAATTTGAGTTGAAAGTGCATCTTTATTAATATGATCACTGTTGTTAGTGATTGTCGACCTCTTTAGAGCGGAAGGTCCTTGAGATAGACGTCTAAAATAATTTTGATGGCATACCGTAATCCCGTTTATTTGATTTTTCTACTTCAATTATCAGATTGATTGTGTCCGACATGCTCCAAACATCTTGATGAACCAAACAAATTTAAATAACTAGCTTTAAGCTTCCAATATAGTGAGCAATTAATTAATCCTCTATTTATAATAAATTGACATAGGCATTTAAATGATAAAACTCTTTTGTGTACTCATTCACAGAACAATTGACTTGCGGACAATTTTAATATTATTGGCATAAAACTTGCTTGTAATCTAAGGGTAAAAATCACCTTTATAACAACTGTTTCATCATGGGTTAGATACGAACACACAATTTTTCTCATTGTCGATTTGACTAGGATTGTTCCCACCAAGCAAAAACACCACCTTTCAATTTGTACACCACAAGCTTAACTTGATTTTCTTTCAAAATATTCGGATAATCAAAAAAATTTTCAACAATATGGACCTAATCGAGGAAATTTTCAATGTTTAGCCTGTCGTCAAAACTATATAGATCAATTTTCATCTTAAATTCCTAAGTATTTTGATATTGTTCGTTAACCTCGTAATCAAAACAAAGATCATCATTCTCTGGAAGAGTATTCCAATTCTTGTGGTTGTCTACGTAGGTGGTTTATTTGTTGTTGGCGGTGGAAACCTGTCCCACCACGCAAAGGTGGGCAAAACCCATCTTGAGCGTCAAAGTCTCGCTCGTAACTCGGCTCACCCACCCAAGGGAACTCAGATCTGGCTTCGCCACCCATTGCCAGAAGCTCCCGCCAGAAGTCACTATCACTTCGCTGGCCAAAATCGTCCCTGGGTCTACGCTCGTACATGCACAACGGAGACTAATCGCGAAAATCGTGAACCACGCCTGGGTTCACATGGATCGCATGGGTTCACATGAATCCAGTCGTTATTGTCGTTTGGCTACCAAATCTAAGACCGTTGGTGGTCACCGAGCTCCTTCTGATATCACCACCGTCCTTCCAAGTTTGTGTCTTCAAGATCTGATGCCCTAGGTTGTAGATCAATGCGATTTGCAAACATAGGGTTTCGCACAACCATATCTACACGATCTGAATATTGCTGCCCGCAGTCCACCTCGTCGGAGTCAAAGTCGCCACCCACTCTCTCGTCGATCATACCTCAAGTCTGGTTGTCGTCCTACAGGTTCAGGTCTTTCCCAGATAGTCAATGCAGCTACCATTTGCATTACGTTACGAAGGGTTTCGTCGAACCCGTTAAGCTATTACTCGATTTTTCCAAGTCACCATTCATGGTTGGCAGTCCATGGCCCACTAGAACCGTCTTCAGCCATCAAATTAAGATAAAAATCTTTATTATGATACCAACTTTGGTATAGCAAGAGCTATTTCAGAATAAAATGTGGTACCTATAAGTTCGCAAGAGTTTCTCCGAGGATCAAGACTTAGAAAAATCTTAATAAAAATAATTATATTGAGTAATAATCTACTATCTATGACAATAAATCTTTAAATAGGATTTATAAGGCCTGACATAAAGGAGACAATAACATTAAAAACTAAAGAGAATAATTTTTAGACAATTAGAAATAATTCCAAAATAACTTAAAATAGTGAATTAATATTACTGTGCTGCATCAGTATGTTAAAGATGTGTAACTCACTTCTCATTAGAGGGCTCATTACGTAAGACCTTTGGTGCCATCCATTCTGGCTGCAATTTAAGATATAAAATTCCAATCATCAAGATTGATAGTTACACAAGCCTAATGTGTAATTTCAAAGTCCAGAAGTGCAAAATTGCCTGATTGCTAGTTTTAAAACGGAATTACCCAAACATGATACAAAGAAAATTCTCAACCTTTACATCACTTTGTCATGTTTTCATACAAGCTATACAGACTTATATCTGAATGAGAAAGAAATTCTTAGTTCTATCTTTCATACAATAATTGTTTCCAACTTTTTTGAGAGTAATGTATACTTAATTTTAGTTTTCTTTAACAAATTTAAAAAGTTATATGTAATTCCATACTAATGAAACTCAGAGCCTAGTAGAAAAGAATCTGACAACGTCAATGGCTTGCTAATACTGAATTGCATGATTGCATTAGCCGCGAAGGCTTACCGTTCCAGCAGTCGATTTAGAAGACAAGAAAGTGTGATGCTTAAATCTTGACAAGCCAAAATCACAAACCTGTGGGCAAGTTAAATCAACAAAAAAGAGTTCAGAGCTTCATTGTAAGAGGACAAGTCTAACAGCAGCCACAAACACTAACATGAAAATTGTGGTGTGCTCGTAATTAGGGAATATTACTAATGACAAGCAAAAAATTAGCTCAGTATTAATGTCACAAAATGTGCTTCTCCATGCTCTTTTGCTTAATAGGAAAATAAAGCTCATGTAACATAAATGAAGCTCATCTGATGATGTAACAGAATCATCTTGGTCTATGTAATTTATCTGAAGGATGAGAACACAAAACCAAGCATAAGAAGTTTATTTAGAACCCATTTGATTCTTATAAAAGAATATCAGCTCTTTAAATCTGAAATACATCCATAAAGCTCCTCTCATTAGTCAGAGAACAGCTGTATTTCTCCTCTCATACTGTATTAATGTCATCAGCCTAATTATGTGTCGTTAGATTACAAGTGCCCGCAGCAAATGAGTATCAGCACAGCAGTAAAAGAGCAAGCTGCAGACATCCTTCCTGCCTCAAATTACATCAGAAGTACCATCAAATAAAGAGCCCATTTCATGCCATACTTTTTACTGGACTGAACACAGAAGGCCCAGTTAGGTCTAAAATATATCTAGTTTCTAACTGTGAGTGCCTTATCCATGCACGACAAATGTTATCTTCACAAAAAGAGCCCCACTTGGGAAGGAACCTTCTGCATTTGCTCTCATCTGTCTTCAAATAGAAGTTTCAGAAGACCAATGTTATTGCCAAAGTACAAATACAATTAAAAATCTCATGTAGAGACGAAAAAATAAATCATATGCATAACTGAAGAACTGTGACACACCATATGGCACACTTATAACCTTTAAAATGGTTCTGTTAAGAAAAGGAGAAAAATAAGTAAACAAATGCCTTGAAAAGCTTGCTTGAGAATGCACCTTGACCACCCAATTTTTATCAACAAGGAGATTTGGGGACTTTAAATCTCGATGTACAATAGCTGGATGACTAGTATGCAAGTAATTCATCCCTTTTGCCTGCCAGAAACTTGAACGTGTAAAATCAGATATTAACTCCTCACAGAGCTGTAACTACGGATTGAATCATACCACATCTAGTGCCACCTTAAGACGCCGTTTTTCATCAAGCTGAACATTTGGACGATGTAGTAACCTGTACAAACTCCCCCTGGTAGCATAAGCACCATTCGTTTTATTAAAAACTCAGCACATAAAGCCAAAAGTGTTCCTTCTATAATATACACAACAGCAGCAAACATAATTTAGATTTCCTGTTTCTCCTCTTTTTCATTAAAGGATAGGTCAATTTTATCTTGAATTAAACAAGAGCAAGTGAGATATCTAGAAGATGTAAGAATTCTAGGGTTTTATGTGAAAGAATCTAGAATTTCTCCGCAATGAATCAACGAGAAAAAATAGATCTTTATTCTAAGAGAAACTAGAAAACCTTTTAATGTCCTAGTTTTCCATCCTATATATAAGAGAAAAAATCCTATATAAGTCCTACTTCTACTCGGGCTTTACTAATGATTTATTTACATCAAAGTCAATTTTGAATTTGAGTCTGTTTTGGGCATGTTTATTAGGGTATAATGAATTTGAGTTTCTCAAGTATAAGAAAATACTTTAATATACAATCATACTTGTAAATCTTGAATTCTATATAGATATTAGTTACTTATTATTTCAACACTCCCTCAAGCTAATGCACAGATATCCATTATACCTAACTTGATAATTTCGTTAGCATTTCATTCTCAGAGCTTTAGTGAATACAACCAGTTGCTCTTCTTTTAGTGTGTATTTCAGATCTATCTGCTTCTTCAACATTTTATCTCTGATGAAATGAAGGTCAAACACAATATGTTTTATCTTTTCATGAAATATAAGATTGTTGGAGATATGTAGAGCTAATTGATTGTTACAAAAAACCTTGTTAGATTCTTTTATTAGATATCCAATCTCTTTTAAGAATGAGTGTATTCAAAGGACCTTACATATTCCTAGGGCTAAAGCTCTATATTAACCTTCTGTACTGAACCTTACAACTATCCTCTACTTCTTACTCTTTTATATCACCAAATTTTCTCTAACAAAAATGCCAAATCCTAAAATTTGACTTCCTATCAAATATTGAACCTACCTAGTTAGTATTTCTGTAGTATTGTACATTTAATTTGTTATATCTCTAGTAACACAACCCTAAACTTGGTGCTCCCTTTAAGCATCTAAAAATTTTATACAATACTTTCATGTGTTTTTTCTTAGACTCTGCATATATTGACGAACATTGCTCATAACAAAAGCAATATTTGGACTTGTCATATTGAGATAGATCAATTTTCTAACTAACCTCCTATATTGTTCTGGGTTATCAATCTAAACTCCCATATCAGAATATAATTTTGTATTTGTATTCATTAACATAGTACTAATATTCTTTTCTCTCAGTAAATATATTTCTATTAGCAAGTTTAGAGCATATTTTCTTTATGAGAGGACTAATCCTCTTAATAAGTGCATCACTTCTATTCCAAAAAAATTATGAAATTTACCTAAATCTTTTATCTCAAACTAAATTTTCATAAACTCTTTCAACTCTCCTATTCCTTCTTATCATCTTCTGTTATAATTATATTACCAACATATGCTAGTAGTATAATCTTTCTTCATTCATTCTCTTTGATGAAGATTGAGTAGTTTGTCTGACTTCTTTCAAATTTATAACTTGTTATGGTAATTCTAAACCTTTCAAATCAAGTTTTAGATGATTACTTGATGCCATATAAAGATCTCCTTGGCTTACATACCAATTCTTATTCATCTCTATGAGTAAAGTCATGTGATTGCATCATGTATGCTTTCTCTTTAAAGTCTCCATAAAAGAGTGTATTTTTTACATATATTTGGGTGAAACTCCAACCTGTATTAACAACTAGGGATAGTATAATCCTTAATAAATTCACTTTGACCATTGGTGAGAATATACTAAAAATATTAATTCTCAAATTTTATTTTGAAGTAGTGCCTCCATTTAAAATTTCTTAAGGCTTTCGTCACTATCTTTAGTATGAATATCGTAGAAATAGTTAACACAGAGGGTCAAAAGCTAGGAGAAAACTTTTATATAAAATAAAATATTTTATAGGATATTTTACACATGCTCATTTCTTTTTCCTTAATGTTATATGTATACTATATTATATTTAGAAATCAAGTGTACCTAAACTTTCAATTGAATTTTCTTAAGTTGGAAATTGTTTTAGATCTTTTTGAGTGGTGATTGGTGGATTGATCTCTAGACCTATGCCTTCCTTTTATCTATTACTGTAGATAATCTCATATATTTTGACAATCACATTCTCATACATTGTTGGTGATTGATCATTCATAAGAATAGTTAAAACATATTTAATGATATTTCCTTCATGATTTTCAAATTCACTGTTTATAATGGTTAAATTTGTATACAGGATGTTGAAATAAAGGATATGTTCAAAAAATGTGACATTCATAGAAATATATCTCTTGTTCTTTTGAAAAACATAATATTTATAACAATTATGAATTCTATAATACTGGAAGATACATTTTATGATTTTTTATTATAGTTTATCTCTTAATAATAAAATCTTAAAGAAAAAATATATATCCGAATATTTTGGGTTATATGTGAAATATTTCATCTTTACAACAAAAAGTTTGAAATGAACTCTTATCATGAAGTAATTTAAAGAGTGTTCTATTTATTAAAAAGCATGATGCCTGCACAACATCTCCCCAAGATTTGGAGAGTATGTTCTACTATAACATTAAAGATTCAGCTATTTTTAGAAAAATTTTTCCTTCAGCTACATCATTTTACAGGAAGTCTGAAAAAGTATTTCATTACTTTAAAAGTATTCATTAAGTTCCTTAGATATATATTTTCCCATTATCAACTATTAAGACTTCTACTAAAATATTAAATTAATTCTCTATTTTCTTGTGAAATAATTAAAATATATGAATTACATAAGATTTATTTTTTATTAGATAAATTCATGATATTCTAAAGAAATCATCAATGAAACTAACAAAATATTTGAAGTCATCAAGAGATAAACTACTTATTGTTCAAATATCACTATGAATAAAAAGAAATGGTTATAAACTTCTTTTATTAATGCTTGAGTAAAAAGTATTCTTGTGATGATTGGTGACTTTACAGGTTTCATATGTGGGTTTGCACTGAAATTTAATCTAGAAACATAATTTTAAGTTTGAAAAAAAATAAATAACCTAATCTATAATGCCACAAAAGTAAGTCTTTTTCTTGGTTTGTATAAGCCTTCGCTTGTTTTTCACCGAATATAAGCCTTTATTTTCAATTCTTTTACTAATCATTTTTTTCATGTGAAGGTCTTGAAAAACACAATGAGAAGAATAAAATATTACATTGCCATTCAATATTGTGTTAACTGACTCATTAAAAATAGGTTCCAAGAAAAATTGTTCACAAAAAAGGTTGAGGTTTAATGTTTCAGTTAGAATATTTCCTCTGCCATTCATTAAAGTATGTTCTCCATTAATAAGAAGTATATGTCTGACTTCTAGCATTGAATATAACAAGGAAAACAATTTGGCGTTATCAGACATGTAATCAATAGTTTTTGAGTCAATAATCCATCGTGAGGCTTAGATTGCTTTGATTCTTGCACTGGTTGTGACAGATAAGACTTTTCTAATTTGCATCACTTATTTATGTTTTACTTTACTTTTATTGTTTTTGGAATAAATATTTGTTTAGAACTATATTAGATTTCATGGTATTCTTGAAGTGATCTTGTAGTCTACGTAACATGTGCTTTTGAAGGCTTGTCATGAAGAACCCAACATTCATCTACTATGCGATTAATTCTTCCACTGTGTATATCTGAAGTTTGCACTACCTCTTTCTCTTCCTAAATATCCTCTACGTATGCTAGATTCACTTCTTTCAAAAACTCTGACATTGTCAGCGACTACGACTACTACTTTTATGCTGGAATTGTGGTTTCTAATTTGTATATTTTCTTGCATATATGCTACTAACTTAGGGTATCTTTTCTTTAGACATAAACTAGTTAGATTCATACTCTTAGTCTAGTATTGACAAGAACAATATTACTCTGAATTTCTCTTTATATTAGTTCTATTTTTCAACATTAGAAATAGAGGGTTGACACAGATCTAACTCACTCTAAAAGCTTTTCATTCTAGTAAACTGTTATTCCAATGATTTTTTAGCTTCATTGGTTTTAACCGTCTTTTCTCTTATTTCAAATGTTTTTGAGGTATTGTCTCTTTCTGAATAAAGTTTTTACTCTTATCACATATTTTTTTTATTTGTATCACAGTCCGTCATATTGGCAGTTACTGTTGGATCCATGTTATTCCAAAATAAGATCATCACTTGTTCATCTACTCTAATCCAATTCTCTGTTGACTTTTCATATTACTCTCCAACTATTGTCTTTTTCCTCTTGCTTCGAAAAAAAACTTGTATGATTTTAGCCCACTAAAAATAATTCTTTAATATAATTAGTCGTATTAAGGTTATATACAGACCACAATTATCTCTAAGAGTGATAGACCTCTTGTTTTCTTCTATTGATTCCTCTACTTGTATTTGACTAAAGCTCTCTTTTATTGATGATTGCAAATTTCCAAAATCTTTGATATTATACAAGAAATCTATAGTTTTATGTGAGAGAATGTAGTACTTCTCTTTAATGAATCAAAGAGAAGAAATAGATTTTTATTAAGAGAGAAACCAAAAGAAAAAAATCTTTTAATGCCCTAGTTTTCCATTCTATATATAGGAAAAAAAAATCCTATACAAGTCTTACTTCTATTCAGGCTTTACATTAAAATTGGTTCTGAATTTGAGTTAGTTTTGAACTTCTTTATTAGATTTTGATGAACCTGAATTTCTTAAGTATAAGAAGGTATTTAATATACAATAATACTCGTAAATTTTTGAGTTTTATATGAGTATTTTTAAGTCCTAGTTTCTTATTATTTCAACAAAAGAAACATCATAATATTTCAAATAAAAATATTATTTCTCTACAAATTAAACTCAGCAAATAGAAAATGTTAGGTCAAACAAACCTAGAGAGACATTCAGTTAGTATTGAAAGATTAGGTGGTCGAGTAACAGCTCCCATGAAGAGAACAACATTAGGATGCCGTAGCCTTGACATGATTCTAATCTGTAAAGGCACATTAGAGAATTAAATACAAAAATCACAAATGCAAGATTACAAGTTTCATCCTTCCAAATCCAAACTATCAAACTAGAATTTTTTTCCCGGAGAACCAGGACTTACTTCACATCTGAATTGCTCCACTGCATCACCAGATAAGTCCTGGTCTAAAAATTTCTTCACAGCAACCTCCTGACAGGTTATGTGAATCAAGTGAGTAGTAACACAGAAGTAATATATGATCAGTTGCAGCAAACTATATAGTGAACCTGACAAGATACTAACAGCAATTTACCACTGTACCACTAAGATTTAGCAGTAGAGTACGAGGAGAAACACATACAAAGATGGTGATTCAGGGTGCAAATAACAGAAATATGATCCAAGAAAGAATAGAACCTAAATATAGTTAGGTCTAACAATGACCATATGGAGCTCCCTTGCAGCCAGTGAAAATATAATCTCTAGCACAGTATAAAAGCACCATTTCCAATCTCAAGGTCACGGGTATGAACGCAATGTTCAGAATTCATTGTTCCTCCTACATCCAAGCTGTGGCAACCTTAAACTCACATGTCACTGTCATCAGTCAGCTACTTGCAAGATGTCTGAGGTGATTGGTATTTGGAGGTGAATGAGGCTCATGCTGGTTAGTCTATAGGCCACAATCACAAGTATATGTTCATGCCCCTTGCATGGTGCATAGCTTTGAAAAATGCAGCCAAAGAACCCGATATGAGACAATCATAGGGTCACATTTCTTTTCCAAACTGCTTCCAGACATGCAAAGGAGCAAGTTTTCTACTAAATTTTGTTTATAGCTCAAGCTTGAACTCGCTGGGAAGTCATTGCTTAGCATCACCAATTCACTATAGATTGCCTTCCAAATGAATCCAAAACCAAGGTGTTACCTCAAGAACCATTGTAGTCAGGTTATGATCCCAGATCTTAAGGACAGTCTCCAATATAAATTTTAACTTAGCGAAGAAGAATACATAAGTTAAGTGCCATCAATTTCTGGATATAGATATTAAAAGCCACCAATTTCCAAGCTACAGATTTACAGCCACTAACTAATGAAGAAGTTATTTAAAGTAATACAGTCAGAGATCCAGTTAAGTTATTCCAGCATGCAGAAGCATCACTAAGTATATCAGTCTCAATGGATCTAACTTGAATTGCAATGGAACTTTTAGCAACAGGAAACTGCTAATATTGTTCAGCTGCTGAACTTTCTTACAACAGAGTAATGTTATGTTTTATAGTTGTTGTGTACTCAACGATATTATTCTGCACACTATCATAATCCACAGAATTTCAAAATGCCAAATACTCACAGTGCCATTTAAATCTGCATGATAAACCTCCCCACATGAACGTGCAAAACCAGAAATAGTGACTATAATAGTGATGGGCATTCCCATTACCAAACAAACCACAGATGCTGCAAGTATAGAGAAGGCCACAGAGTAAACACTGGCATAGTGTTTGAATATTTAAAGAAAATAACTCAAAAACCAAAATTAAACTATGAAGCATAGAAAAAAATAAGAGTTGCTGTTTTTCTGTTTCTTTGCTAGTGAATATACAAAAAGTGACAAACTCATTACTTACCAAGACCAATTCGTTCTCCAATTTGAAGGTCTTCCCATTGAATCTCACAATCAGCAACATCCTTCAACACCAGGCTAGTTTTATCATTGCCAGTGTCATTCAACATTTGCAGGTTATTGCTGCCCATATCCACAAGTTGCATCAAGGAATCCCTGGAAATCACTTGGAATTCTTTATCAAAAGCGTTTCCTCTAACTGTATTTCCTGAAAGCAATGCGCACCATAAACCTTTGGGGTAATGTGAGCTTGTTCTTGACTGGATTCACCCCCATGAACCATTGAGGATGCATGGGCACAGTTCCTGCCTGAATCTCTCAATACTTCCTCATTATCAAGAAATGGAGAGGAATCCTCATCACATACTTTGTAAAGTGAACTTACATTAAATGGCACCATAGTTTCACTTGTCATGGAATATGAACAGCCTACAGCAGTTGCATTTGCATTAAAATTGGCATCTTTAATTTGCTTATGGTTCATTTCCCCAGACTGATCCTTTTGTTTGTTTCCACCACTGGTACAGCTGGGTTCTGCTTCAGTATATGGTAATAGAAATGGCTGAAAACATGCTGAGAGACTATTTGGAGCGAACTGACCTCCTTCCTCCAAATTCCTTCTTCCGCTCAAGATGCCTTCCCCAAGATCCCTTTCTTTAGTTAGGTCTTGCATAGAGTTCAAATCAGAAAACAGATCTGGGGGCGGTGTTACACCACTCTCCAACAGAACAGCATGCAACCTCTGGGCAAACTCAGGATCTCTTGCAGCACTGACTACATACATGGAAACATCATTAACTTTCATCTGCTGAGCATGTGACACATCTTCTTTACTTCCAGATGAATCTGATCGCAGCTCACCCAGCGGAGAAAGGAGCTTCCCAAATTCCTTTTCAAATCTCTCATTTTGCTTCATGTCAGTGCTGCCAGATTGATTGCTTTCCATCAAACGGCTTACTCTTACTTCCTTTTCTTGTGAACTGTTGATCCTTGAAAAATTATTAGACAAGCTCGCCTCTGATATTACATTTTGCTTCTCAAACTGACAGCTGATCTTATCAAGAGCGAAACATAAATCTTTGGCAGTCTGTTCAGTGATATTGGAGTTCAGGAAATTAAGGCCAGAATCATGAAGATGGCTGCTGGGAATCTCAGCAGGAATTAATGTACCAGGAGCTCCCATAAGATCAATAATAAATTCACTGTGATAGTTATGAGCAGGATTAGAATCTTCGTTAACAATTCTCAGAGAATCAATGTTAACTGTATTGTAAAATTATCATAACAATATATATATATATATATTGATAAAATCCTAGCAATAGGATTTAGCCTTCTATCCTATTGGTTCATAAATTGTCCAATTTGCCTCAAGATAAGTTCAAGATAATTTAGGATTTTGGGTTTTAGCATTTTAGGGCTTAGGTTTAGGGTTTTAGGGTTTATGAAAAATCGTTATCTTGTTTTTATGTCTTTTATTTTGAACACTAATCTCAAGACAAATCAGAAGGTTTGAAGATTGATGGGACAAAAGATCAAATCCTACCAATAGGATTGTATACAAACACACACACACATTCTCTCTCTCTCTCTCTCTCTCTCTCTCTCTCTCTCTCTCTCTCTCTCTCTCGTCATCTCTCCTCCTCCACATCGCTCCACGCTCCGTCTCTCTTCGCTCACTCCCCTCTCTCTCGGCTATATAATATATATATAATATAGATATATATATATATATTTATATATATCTAACATAAGCAAGAATATACATATAATATAGGAAATTGAACAAGATAAATTTCAAATTTATTCTATGACGAAAAACAGTCTTTCTTCATTATTCATGTGAGGAATAAATTTAAAACTAATGATAGTATCAAATATCATACAAACCAATTAAGTTGTAAAATTACATAGGACTATATTGAAAATAGTGAAGAAATGCTAAATAAAAAGAACATCCTGTCAAAATCAACCTTTATCAGGTTTAAAGCCCCTTCATCTGTACCAGTATAATAACTTCCCTTGACCAGTCTACGTGGTAGATTCACCCGGTCAGCCAGCACCTGGAACAAGCAAGTTACAGCTCTCAGCCTTTTCTCTTGTGAATAATTATAGTAACAAAAATCTCCAAAGACAACAACCATATAGCATTCATTGAGGGGAGGGAGATGGCTTATGTGCTGATGCCTTCTTAAGCATTGTTCACCAGCAATAGCTTGCTCTGGGGTGCTAGAAGTTAGTAATAAATATGCACAAACACCTAAACAATTACAAATTGTTGATATGAATCAACGCCAAATGTCGTATATGAAATGTAATTTATGGACTGTCAGCCAAGAAGAGACATAATATAAATTACTCGGACAGCTAAAACACTAAGATATTGACCTTAAAAAGCAATGCTCTATGGCGTGACAATCCAACTTCAAGTAAACCAAGAGGAAGGACAATAGTGTTCAGGGAAGATCGCAATTCTTTACTATTGATAGTCCATCTTCTTGATAAATCATCTGCATCAGCAACTGGACCTCCCATGCTGTCAACCACAAGATCAGCAATCTTCTGGACTAAACCACTAGCAATAGGACCAGGCTCTGCCGATTTGCATTCTAAAGCAATAGATATAGCTCTTCTCTCTAGTTTTTGGAGTGATTGATCTATACAACAATTCACCAAAACCACTTCATAATCAATATTATCTGAAACTGAAGTGGCTTGAAGATCAAGGAGTAAAGGCATCTCCCCTTGCAGGTGATGATTTGATATAATGCCATACACATCATAAAATCCATCAGTTAGCTTGTCGTCATAATTTATAATATTGTAATTCTGCAGCAAAACACAAAAACACAATCATGAGTCAAAAGTGGTAATCAGAAATTGGAACTGATCCCAAATAAACATATGAAAAAATTGTAGCTAGATATGGGATGGGTACTTAATATAAATGATCCAACTAAAAACAAAAAGTCGAGGCTGATAAAAGATATTTGGTGTAGCTCAACATGCTCAAAGAGACAAAGAACCGACATCTGAATTCAACTTGAACCTAACTCAATAATTTCAAACTAACTGAAAACTTCACATAGAGAACAATAAGCAAAGTTAACACTAAGGCTATAAAACATTGGCATTTCACTGCTAATTATCATGCTCATTATCCTAGGTATAGGTTCTGCTGCAAACACACAACAGTTATACAGCAATCTTAACAGATCAAAAATTCCAACTAGGAGACTCCAAAGAGGCAACAACTCCACCCAAATGGTGCACCACGCAAAATTAAAGAACATTCTGCATATCCTACTCTGGCCATAGTAGAGACCCTCCCACATCCTGATGCTGTCTCATTTCATGGTCCTATTATGAATCTGGCACCTACATACATGTACTATGGAGCTAATCTTGCTCCCCTTGCCTCTTCTAGAACTCAAACTAAAGTCCAGTAATGACAACCAACGCTGAAAAAGGAATCTAACGTGCAAGCCCTTGAGTCTAACTACGATTTAGTGAGGCTAAGCATTACAATATTAGTTCAAAGATAAGATCAATAACTGAATACTAGAGACATCATCACCATCCGCCCGGTTCATATTGATTTCCAAACACATGACCAAAAAGCAGCCCGCCATTAATCCCTAGACTCAAACACACCAAAAGATCAATCAAACCATACCCAATACTGAAGCGAGAGGAGCTCCATGAGGCTCGCATCCCCGCGCCCCGCCGCCCTACCCGCGCCGCAGCCAAGGCTCATCACCTTCGCCGCCTTGATCTGCACCGCGTCCGCGTCCTCCAGCCCGTCCGGATCCGACGCGCTGATGGCCAGCGCCAGCTGCATCTGATACTCCTCCTCAAAGAAACTAAACTCATCAACCACCGGCGGAGCAGCAGCAGAAGAGACACCACTCGCCGCCCTCCCTGGCGCCGAAAAGGCGGAAGAAGGAGCAGGCGGGGGGAGATTGGGGCTCGGGTCAAGGGCGAGGCGGTGGTGGTGATCGCCATCGCCGCCGCCGCCGCCGATGTGGAGCTTGCGCAGCAGATGCTTCATCTTGGACATGAATCATGAGATCTGGAGCCCAAATCGGGAGCGGTGGCCGTTGTTTTTTCTATCGCGGCGAGGGCCGCGGAGCTCCGCCCTCCGGATTTTTTTTTTCTCTCGATCTAGAAAGGGAATAATAAATAAAGACGAAGGAGAAGCTGGGGAGAAGCTGGGGCTTGCTCGTGACGACACCGTCACCGGCTAACCGGAGAATTGTTTAGAACATCTACCGCGGCTACTTCCAAGGTCTAAGGCCCGAGGGCACAGCCGGTATAAATGGCTTTAATTATCACTGATTATAAGCTAATTCTTCTATTTATTTTCATTTAGGCCCTCCACATTTTAAAAATTGAAACTTAAATCCCTGACTCTTTGCATTTCGTATTAGGATTTTTTTAATATATCTCTAAAAATTGACCTAGTTTTTTATATATTTTTACAAAAATTATAATCTTTTATATATTTATTGATGGAGCCTAAGTCACCATATATTTTGATTCAAGAGTCTTCTCAAGAACGCGATCCGCTATGCCACTTTTCTGTCAATCTGCATATAAAAAAATCATAAAAAAAATTATCGAAAACTCTCCGATAATGATCGCTCCAACGCTCAAATTAATATTGAATCTCTAGAGTATAATGAATAAGATAGAATAGTATTAGCACTTTATCTTTCCGACTGGAGTATTATTTATATTGCTCCCAGAAATTTGGCGTACCCAGATCATGTAATCTCGAGTAATCATTCTGTTGAATTTTCTATAAAAGAGGGGTCAATCCTAGATCCCTCGAAATTGACTCCTAAAATGAGTGTGAATTAATTTATTAGTATGTTAGTGCTAATAGGCCGAATCTAGTGAGTTTAGTTACATCTGAACTTCGAAATATAGTTGTCCTTTCCTGCAAGTTTATTTATTTCTATTGTTACCAAGCACATAATGGTTTAGTGTATAAGCGAACTCTTACATTGATCGCATCTACTTACAACCTACTCTTTTAAGCTCAGCTTCACTAACTTTTTGATTTAAAAAAATTGGTTTGAAAATTACCTATTAGTCACCTCAGTTGACAGCTTCAGCTTCAGTTTGCATTCATTTAATTTTTCCAAACTATCACTTAGTAACTTGATGTATCATCAGCATCCCCTAACTCTAGGTCTCATACCATCAATTCGGAGACTTGAATTTTCAAGTTTTTTCTTATTGCTCGTCGAGATGGTTTAACCTATGATCATCACAGCTCAATGATCCGAACCTATAGTCTCTTCTTCGAGAGGAGGGCAGGGGAGAGAGAGAGGAAGAGAGAGAGGGAGGGAGGAGGAGGAGGGGGGGGGGGGGGGGGGGGGGGGGGTCACAGGGTGTAAAATGTTAACCACCATGAGGTTTGGAGAATCATGCTTTTGTTTAACTCAATATTCTCATATGCATGCTAGCCACCACGACATTTAGGGAAGTAGGTCACCACCTCATTACCTCCTTTGCAATCATTTAAGATTTTGCTCCTCTTCGAGGTGCCAAACCAGAGCTATTTGCTCACTCATGGGGATGATCTCTTAGGTGCCTCATGACTCATTTGCACTTAAATTTCTAGAATTAGATCAAGGATATGCATTTTCTGATCTTGATGAAGATTTTAAAAATCTAGCCTTTTGGACCTCATCGATCTTGATTAAGTCATGTGGGAGCAATCTAACGGTGAAAGCGAGACCTATATAAAGGATACTATATATTTTTTTTCTACATTAGCAAATTTATGAATCTTTGTATTTTTTTTCATTAGTCTCTTTATCCTCTATTGGAGAGCTTAATCATCCATTGCATCCTCCTCTATTTCGTCAAACTTTAGAAAGAGATCCTCACTGCTAAGAACGAGGGTACTCTGGGATAGGTAGCCTATGCCCCAAAGAAGTCCTTGGTCCCCCCATAGTGTCCCAACACTATCCTATAGGGGTTAGGGTTGTTCATCTGTTGTTTTGCCCATCTCAAAGGTCTCCTCACCCTTTGTTACACTGTTTGTCATGAAAATTACTACATCTTCTATTACGCCTTCCATTGCACCATTTGTCGTAGGGAGGAGCATCGAGGCTACAAGGGGTCATTTTTAAAAAACATGACCATCATGTTATCGCCTTCAAGTGAGTTTATTTATTTAAATAATTTTTTACTATTGCATGTTAGTCCAAGAGTATGCTTGTTTTGGTGGAAACTAGCTCATGATGCATTCCCAACAACTAAAACTTCACATCTGTTGTGAGGGAGATATTAGGTTGTCCTTTTGTTGATCTGCACAATGAAAAATTGTAAAGAAAATTGCTGAAAACTCTCTAGCGACAATTATTGTGACACTCAAATTAGTTCGATACTCAATATTAATTACTTTGACACTCAAATGAGAGGTTATACATTAGTTTTCTACCTCTTTAATTATGATGTTATTTATAATACTTTCAAAAATTTGGCATATATTGATTCTGTAATCTTGAGTAATTATTTTCGCTAGGTTTTCCTTAAAAAGGAGATGATTTTCGAGTCCTTTGGAATTGACTTCGGAAATAACTGCGAGTTAATCGATTAGTATACTAGTACTAATAGATCAAGTCTCGTGAATTTGGTTATTGTTGAGTTTTAGAATGTGACTACTCTTTTCTCAAGCTTATTCATATTTGAAGATATCGACTCATAATGATACGATGTATAAGTCCCTAATTCAATTGTATTTGTTCACAATTTATTTTTTTAAGTTTGGCTTTATTGACTTTTTGATTCAGAAAGTTTGGTTCAAAAATTACTTTTTAATTATCTTGACTAATAACTTTAATTTTGATTTACACTCATTTGATTTTTTTAAATTATCATTAGTAAGTTGATGTATCACCAATATCCATCATCATTCACGAAGAATTGGAATTTGATTAGGGTCAAATTGTCGAGAACCATCGCCTAAAAATTTTGATCCAAAAATTGGGTTTCCAAGGATCGCAAAATGAAATGTTTCAGGTTTAGTATCACGATTATAGGATCAATCAATGAATAGTAATTACAGCTAAAAAGAATAAAAAATGTGATAAAACAATAGACAACGACTTGTCGATTATGAAATTGATTGGCCAAATAAATAACAAAAATGAAGGTTGGATCCAAATCAAATCCTATTCTAACATATTGATCACAACTTTTTGGGCACGAGTTTCGCATGTTTTGCGCCCTTTTTTAAGGCGGTAAAATATCCGTTCTAATATAAATTTACCTTAATCAACCACTATAAACTCTTTCGTCAATAAAAAATGGGATAATTACCCGTGACCCCCCGTAATTTAGGGTAATTACCGCTAACCCCCGTAATTTTCGTAATTACCCCCACCCCCTCAAATTCGCCCGTATTTACCCACAATCCCCTGATTGTTATTTAATCAAAATTTTACCCAAAAATTCCGATTTTACCCCCGTTTTTTTACACGTACACCCCTAAAAACTTATTTTTTTATATTTAATCCCCGGATTTCGGATTTTTCAAATAACACCCCGAAAGAACTTCGATTTACAAAAAAGTCCTCGAAATTCGAATTTTTTGCAAATAAACCCCCGAAATTATTCCGATTTACAGAAAAGTCCCAAAATTCGGATTTTTGCAAATAACACCCCGTCGCGCGGGCGGGAGCGGAGGAGGAGGCCGGCCGGCCGGCGGCAGGCGGCGGGGGCAGAGCCGGAGGCCGGGCTGGCGGGAGCGGAGGCGGACGCCGGCGCGCAGGCGCGCCGAAACGCGGGCGCGAACGGCCACGGCCGAGGCCGTTCCGCCACCGCGTGCCGGGGACGGAGGCCGAGGCCGGCGCGCCCGCACGCGGAGGCCGAGGCCGAGGCCGTTCCGCCCCCTCGTGCCGGGGACGGAGGCCGAGGCCGGCGCGCCTGCACGCGGGGGCGGAACGGTCTCGGCCTTGGCCGTCCGCGCCGGCCTCGGCCTCCGTCCCCGGCACGCGGAGGCGGAACGGCCTCGGCGTCCGCCTCCGCTCCCGCTGCCGGCACGCCGGCGCCCCGGCCTCCGCCTCCTTCTCCGGCGCGCGGGGGCGGGATTTTTGCAAATAACACCCCGAAATATTCAAATTTACAGAAAAGTCCCCGAAATTTTGATTTTTGCAAATAACACCCCAAAGTTAAATTTGTAATTTATAAATATTAAATTTGTAATTATAAATATAAAAAACACTAATGTCTTTTTTGTAAAATTTTATTTAAAATATGATTAAAAATATAGACTTATTTATAAAAAAATTATTGAAGGGGTCTATTTGTAAATGTACAATATGAAACTTGTAATTTTAAATTTTAATCTTTGAAACCTTCGATGACTTATTTGTAAAATTTATTGATAAAATAAATAAAATTTGGATATATTTATAGAGAAAAATATTAAAGGTGGTCTATTTTTAAATGTAAAAAATATTAAAAATTAATTTTAAAATAATTTTACAATTATTTTTAAAAAAAATCTGTGGGTCTATTTTGTAATTTATAAATATTAAATTTATAATTATAAATATAAAAAACACTAATGTCTTTTTTGTAAAATTTTATTTAAAATATGATTAAAAATATAGACTTATTTATAAAAAAAATATTGAAGGGGTCTATTTGTAAATGTATAATATGAAACTTGTAATTTTTAATTTTAATCTTTGAAACCTTCGATGACTTATTTGTAAAATTTATTGATAAAATAAATAAAATTTGGACATATTTATAGAGAAAAATATTAAAGGTGGTCTATTTTTAAATGAAAAAAATATTAAAAATTAATTTTAAAATTACAAGTTTCATATTGTACATTTACAAATAAACCCCTTCAATATTTTTTTTATAAATAAGTCTATATTTTTAATCATATTTTAAATAAAATTTTACAAAAAAGACATTAGTGTTTTTTATATTTATAATTACAAATTTAATATTTATAAATTACAAATTTAACTTCGGGGTGTTATTTGCAAAAATTAAAATTTTGGGGACTCTTCTGTAAATTTAAATATGTCGGGGTGTTGTTTGCAAAAATCCGCCCCCGCGTGCCGGAGAAGGAGGCGGAGGCCGGGGCGCCGGCGAGCCGGCGGCGGGAGCGGAGGCGGACGCCGAGGCCGTCCGCCCCCGCGTGCCGGGGACGGAGGCCTAGGCCGGCGCGCCGGCACGCGGGCGCGGAAGGCCAAGGCCGAGAGCGTTCCGCCCCCGCGTGCGGGCGCGCCGGCCTCGGCCTCCGTCCCCGGCACGCGGGGGCGGAACGGCCTCGGCCTCGGCCTCCGCGCGCGGGCGCGCCGGTCTCGGCCTCCGTCCCCGGCACGCGGGGGCGGAACGGCCTCGGCCGTGGTTGTCCGCGCCCGCGTTTCGGCGCGCCGGCGCCCCGGCCTCCGGCTCCGCTCCCGCCCGCCGGCCTCCGGCTCCGCTCCCGCCGCCTGCCGCCGCCTCCGCTCCGCCTCCGGCCGGCCGGCCTCCTCATCCGCTCCCGCCCGCCCGACGGGGTGTTATTTGCAAAAATCCGAATTTTGGGGACTTTTCTGTAAATCAGAATAATTTCGGGGGTTTATTTGCAAAAATTCGAATTTTGAGGACCTTTTTGTAAATCGGAGTTCTTTTGGGGTGTTATTTAAAAAATCCGAAAATCCGGGGTGTTAAATATAAAAAAATAAGTTTTTAGGGGTGTATGTGTAAAAATAATGGGGGTAAAATCGGAATTTTTGGGTAAAATTTTGATTAAATAACAATCAGGGGCTGTAGGTATGGGCGAATTTGAGGGAGGTGGGGGTAATTACGGAAATTACGGGGGGTTAGCGGTAATTATCCCAAATTACAGGGGGTCACCGGTAATTACCCCTAAAAAATACACACCATTTGTAAATATTGAAATTGGAGGGTGTTTTAAACAAATATCGACGGTACTGTAACTACTGTTAGTAAGGACGTCATTTGCAAACATACCCTTTGCTCTTTTGTAATTCTTTTTGGCTACAAACACGAGGGCTTTATACAACAAAGCTATCGAGCCTTAGGAACAGCTCGATCCTTTCGGGAGGAGGTGTGGTGGTGGCTTCTCTCCCACAAACCCTCGCCGGCGGATTCCACCGAAGCGCATGCGGTTGAGCTCTTCCTCCTCCTCCTCCTACGCCGCCGCCGTATCCACAACGACTCTTCTTTGATGGCCGATGTCCTTCTCCGCTTCTCCTTTCTCCTCTCTTCTCACGCTCGTCTCTCGCCCCCCTTTTTGAGCTCTTCTTGTCAGGGAACACTCACAGAGAAGCCGGGATTCAGCCCCGTCGCCGCCGCCGTCAATTTCAAGCTTCACCACTGGAGATCGGCTTCTTTCAAGGTCAGTGCTCAATCTTTGTCTTTTGGAGAGAATTGAAGTCCTATTTCTCAAATTTGAGACCTTGTTCTCGACGGAACAGTTGAATTGATGTTTCTGATCCCTCAACGGATCTTTGCTAGTCAAATACACTAAATCACGTGGAAAGATTGGAACTTTGTGTTTTGGTGTTCTATTGAAACCAACATGCCTACGGCGATTCTCAAATTTTAAATCGTTAGAACGTTATTTCAGGTTCATGCAGTAGTAGCAGAAGATGACAGACCAAAGTGGTGGGAGAAGAATGTGGGGTCGAACATGGTTGATGTTCACTCAACAGAGGAGTTTCTGGATGTGCTAAGCAGAGCTGGAGATCGGCTTGTTATAGTCGAGTTTTATGGCACTTGGTGTGGTTCTTGCCGAGCACTTTTCCCAAAGGTGATTTCATTTTCTCTTGAAATCTGCATATGGTTTCTTAATTCGCCATCTATATGATACCTTAGGGTCCATTTGGATTAGGAGTAGCCAAGTGATCATCACGTTATTTGTTCTCTACTCATCTAAACATATTTTACATTTCTGCTGCCAAACTTTCATCCAAACACAATCATACCAATTTGGAAAGTTTATATGATCAAAATTCCATCATATTCACTAGTCTAGCTAATCATAATTTTCTCTCAACCCTCCCGATACAAACAGGCCCTTAGTTTCTTTTATATAGTGCTTCTGTCACAGATAAGAACTGGAAATCAGCTTTAATTTCATCTGATATGGTGGATTCCTACCTGATCGATGATCCTAATTCCCTCGGTAAATTGACTGGGGTATTATCTTGGCTGTCACCTGTGAGATGCAAGTGGATGAGGTTGACTAGAATTGTGTATGGAGTTGGTTGAAAGTCGTAATAATAATGATCATCCAAAATTTGCAAAATGCCTTCTCTCATCCTTCTAGGTAATAGTCCCTTGGAGATTAAACTCTTGACTCGAAAAGGCGAGGATATGTGTATAAAAAGACCGTGAGTTTTGATTTGTAAAATAAATAACTAAAATAGAAAACTTCTTAGTAACTCATTGAGAAATATTGCTCATCATACAGGAGTATAAGTAGAAGCTGGAAGCAACTATGTCAGTAGATTGAGTACAACTTGAATTACAAGATTCAGACTTTATATCCAACAAATAACCCATCATTTGCGGTTTGTAGAATCAATCAGGAAAAGTTACATTGAAAAACACATTTTTATTATGGTGGAAGTTTCCATGGAAAGAATGTCATCTTGTCAACTAATTTCCTTCAATGCAAATGCAATCCATATGAATATTTTTCTTTTTTAAGCAATCAGTCCAGATGAATATCAAAGCCCATTTCCCATTGTGCTATGCTTACTTTTTTGTTGTTATTGCTAATAAAAAGGTGTGAAGGAAAAAGTAGCCAATACAAAAAGCACATTATCTCTGAGCATTAATCTTTGAATATTTTGGTGTTCCTGTGCATAATTTTGCTCAAACTTTTTTCTGACACTTAAAGAGGTGGAATTCCCTGTATTTTTTAAGCATGTCTTTTACATGATCTTAATTGCAAGACCTACTTCAGTTATTTGCAATTTTTCTTCTTAGACTTCCTTTTTTGTCTTTTCAGATCCTTCTATATTTGTTGTTTAGGGAGATTATCGTTCTCTTATAGGTTCATTGTAACTTCAATATAAAACAGGCATAACTATATGTAGACATATGAAATTTCTGCTAATTCTACTAATGTTGACTGTTACAAAACAGTGAGCTGTTTGAGTTGAAATGAAAATGCATGACTATAACTGGGCATCAGGTGTATTTGACACCTATAAGAAACAGCGACAAACATAGCCAGATGCCTAATTATATAACGTACATATAATTTAACCGTATTCTTTTCAGTTCTCTCTATGAATTTCATTAAGTCATTCTTCTCAAAATCGCCACTTTTTTCTCCACTTTCTACACTGATTTTGATTTTAAGAGTCAAAGAATTAGAAGTAAACTTTATTCCATGTTTTTCATTTTGCTACATGGCACCCTATGTCTTATTTTCTCAGCAGCATATGAAGCTCTTTCTTATATTGGTTAAAATATTTTATGATGTTCTAGCTACTCACTCCTGTTATCCTAAATGATGTTTCAGCTCTGCAAAACAGCTGAGGAACATCCTGATATTTTATTTGTAAAGGTGAATTTTGACGAGAACAAGCCTATGTGCAAAAGATTGAATGTTAAGGTGCTTCCGTATTTCCATTTCTATCGCGGTGCTGATGGACAGCTAGAGTCATTTTCATGTTCTTTAGCAAAAGTGAGCATTTTTTTTCTTTAAATTCTTTCATACTATGTTCTTTCCTATGGTGCATTAAGTGCTGGTTCAGATTATTACCTTCAGGAAATCTCTGAATTGTAAATCTGATTTTTGCTAGATTCTTTATGTTGTCATGTGTTCTTTACACACTTTTCTCCTTGATGCTCAACTCCCTTGACAATTTTTTCCCTTCATGCAGAAATGTGTAACTTGTTAGGTCACTAAGGTTTCAAAAAAGAGATACTGTCATCATTCAATTATTCATGAATATCGTACTGCTTTGTTCTGTTTTCACTTCTCAGAGCTGGTGTGTGTAATTATTAGAACCAAATCTATCTAGTCATGGCTCTGGGAAGATATGATAGATGGATAACAATGGGAGAAGATAGCAATGAATCATAAACCTACATTTTTTTTGTTTTGGCAAAGGTCCAGCAGAGACTGTCTAAGATTTCAAAAAAGTGACACTGTCATCATCCAATTATTCATGAATATCATTCTGCTTTGTTCTCTTTTCACTTCTCATAGCTGCTGTGTGTAATTATCAGAACCAAATCTGTCTAGTCATGGCTCTGGGAAGGTATACTAGATGGATATCAATGGGAAAAGATGACAATGAATCACAAAACTACATTTTTTTTGTTTTGGCAAAGGTCCAGCAGAGTGATTAAGATTGGCTATTGGCAGAATGAACTCTTCTACAGAAACAATGGCATATATATTGCCATGTCAAAGTAATTTAAAAATGGGACAAATTTCCTTTTTATTAATTAAAAGGAGCCATACATTAGTGTCTAATATAGTCATAGCAATTTGTAATTGGATCCCTGTTGAGTTTTAGGTATTTCGAACTCGAATTAGAGTTTGAGTTAAAGTAGGAATCCAAAGTTGGATTTAGATTTATAATTAATTTATAATATTAAGAGTTGTAATTAGAATAAACCTTAGACTCAATAATGGTCTATAAATATACTATAATACATAGGGTTTAGGTGTGGCGCAGTACTGAGATTGAACCAGAGAGAAATAGAGAGAGGAATAGAGAGAATAGAGAGAAGAAAAAGAGAGAGAGTGTTAGCTCTCGTGTGTGGATCTTTCTGGTGTTTCTCGGTGGTCTTCCGTGATAGTTCCTCGTGGTGCTCTCTTGGAGATTTTCTCTGAAGGTGGAGCCGTTGTCGAGGCTTGGTGAAAGAGTTTAGTTGAGTAAGAAAAAGTGAAGCCTTTCTTATATACTCTTGTAAAAGCCTTTATCTTTTGATAGTGGATTTATCGCTATCTTATTTGGTTATTTTCTTTTATCTTGTATTACTTCTCATTTTTTGTATTGTTTGAGAATAAGGTGATTCGTAAATCTTCCACTGCGAATTCCAACAATTGGTATCAGAGTTTAGGAACAAACAATCAAGATGACAAAGTCCTTATTCGAGATGGAGAAATTTGACGGTAAGATAAATTTTGCCTTATGGCAAAAGAAGATGAAAGCGGTTCTTACTTTTCAAGGTCTGCAAAAGACGTTAGAGGGAAAAGAAAAGAGGCCGATCAAGATAAGCAATGAAGAGTAGAAGGAAATATATCAGAAGACATTGAATTTAATTATTCTAAGTCTGACTGATGAGGTTTTGTACAATATCATTGATGAAGAGACGACGATGGACATCTGGACGAAGCTCGAGAAGTTGTACGTGTCAAAAAGCCTCATGAACAAGTTTTACCTGAAACAACAGTTGTACGGACTACGTATGAGTGAAGGTACAACTATATTACATTACCTGAATGCCTTTAATAAGATTATCAATGATTTGTTGAAAGTTGATGTGAAGTTTGAAGAAGACGATAAAGTGTTGATTTTCCTGATGTCTTTTCCTGTTTTATACGATCATATTGTGACCACAATTCTTTATGGTAAAGAAATTATGGAAGATGTAACAATTAATCTTCTTTCTAATGAGAAAAGGAAAAACTCTAACATTAATATGGAGTTTGATGAAGAATTGGTGGCTCACGAAAGAGGAAGAATAAGAGAACGTGGAGAAGACAAGCAACGGTCCATAACAAAATTGAAAGCGAAAGTACAATGCTATTCATGTAAAAAGTATGACTACATTAGACGGTATTGTTCTGAATATAGGAAGATAGAGTCCTCCAATATGCCAACGGCAATAACGGATGATACTTCTGAGAATAGTGCGGATGGAGATGTTCTTGCAGTATTTGCAGAAATCATCACTTTTATTAAATGAATTTTAGATTCCGGTAGTTCTTATCATATTTGTTCCAGAAAGTATTGGTTTACTTCTTATGAAGAGAATAAGAAGAAAAGTACTATTTGGTTAGGCGATAATTCAGCCTGTGAGATCGTCGGTGTGGGAATAGTTAAAATCCAGATATTTTATGGAGCGATTTGTATTCTTACTGGGATGAGACATGTCTGCAAAATGCGAAGAAATCTAATTTCACTTAGTGTACTGGACTCAAAAGGCTGTAATTATTCAGTAAGAGATGGAGTCATGAAGGTGACACATGGTATTAGAATTCCGATGAAATGTGAGAAGTGCGGCAATGTTTATTGATTAATAAGGAACACCATTGCAGATGAAGTTCCGATGGCTAGAGTAGTGAAGAGGAAACATGATACTTGGAGTAATTTGATGAGAGATAAACGTTCTCCTCGAATTACTTTTACTACAACAGCAGATACAGGTCATCCGAAAAGCTTCCAAAAGTACAAGACTATAGGCATGAAAAGCAAATTCGAGGTTGGCTCAAGCTCGTATCTTGCGATTAGCTGAATAAGCTAGTAGCCCACGGGCAGGGGCAAGATGAGAGATGACAGCTGAAGATTCGTGATTGTGGCACGCCCGAGTTCAAGTCAAGGTGGAAATTGTTGAGTTTTAGGTGTCTCGAACTCGAATTAGAGTTTGATTTAAAGTAGGAATTTAAAGTTGGATTTAGATTTATAATTGATTTATAATATTAGGAGTTGTAATTAGAATAAATCTCAGACTCAATAATGGTCTATAAATATACTATAATACATAGGGCTTACGTGTGGCGCAATATTGAGATTGAACTAGAGAGAGAGAGAGAGAGGAATAGAGAGAATAGAGAGAAGAGAAAGAGAGAGAGTATCGGCTCTCGTGTGTAGGTCTTTCTGGTGCTTCTTGGTGGTTTCTCGTGGTGGTTCCACATGGTGCATTCTTAGAGATTCTCTCTGAAGGTGGAGGCGTTGTCGAGGCTTAGTAAAAGAGTTTAATTGAATAAAAAAGAGTGAAGTCTTTCTTTTAGACTTTTGTAAAAGTCTTTATCTTTTGATAGCGGATCTATCGCTGTCTTATCTTGTTATTTTCTTTTATCTTGTATTACTTCTCGTTTTTTGTGTTGTTTGAGAACAATGAGATTCGTAAAGGCTCGAGCGCTGGCACGAGGCCGGCGTGAGGCTAGAGAGAGGGTGCGTGCGCGAGCGCCAGAGATTGGTGCGAGGGCGCAAGCGCAAGGTCGACAAGGGCGCGGGCATCAAAGACCGATGCGAGGACATGAGTTGCACGGTGGAAGTGGTCGAGTAAAAGAGCTCTTGATTAAGAGTGTTAAATTAATGTGGTCAAATCACACCTGAAGGGGGAGATTGTCATAATGTCAGGTGTGATGAATTAGTCCCATATCGGATATTTGATAGATAGAGTCCAATAGATATAGTGAAAAAGACTCATATCCGATGAGTTTGAATTTTTGAGATGGTTTGGTGTCTGACTCATTATATGGATTTGGTTTGACACTCTTGTTGCTCCCCAACGAATGGTATCATAGCTTCAGGTTCGAAGCTATGCAAACTCTTAAGACCAAAAATTACCGCGATGATGCAACTGAATTGAGTCTTATGTTAGTCTTATGGCAAAGACCGGTGAGAGGATACGGGCACGAGGCCGGCAAGGGCGTGAGTGCAAGCCCAAGGGCTCGGGTGCTTGCGCGAGGTCGGCTTGAGGCCGGAGAGAGGGAGCATGCGCTGGCGCTAGGATAGCGAGCCCACAACTGTGGGCGTCAGAAGTCGACGCAAGGGCGCGGGCACTAGAGGCCGGTGTAAGGATATGCGTTACACGGTGGAAGTGGTCGAATAAAAGAATTCTTGATTAAGAGTATTAAATTGATGTGGTCAAATCACACCTGAAAGGAAAAATTGTTATAATGTCAGGTGTAATAAATTAGTCTCACATCGGATATTGGATAGATAAAATTCAATAGATATAGTGAAAAAGACCCATATCCCATGAGCTTGAGCTTTTGGGATGGTTTGGTGTTCGGTTCACTATATGGATTTTGTTTGACACTTTTGCGGTTCCCCCAACAGATCTCTACCTGATTCATTTGTTTAGCTGGTGTTAAGACGCAAGCACATGACCATCTTATTTTCTTTAAGGATGATAGGTTGCTATTGTTCTGCTGATTCATACCTACACATGTACCTTTCTTTTGGGGATACATTAACGATCATCCTAGTGAAGTTGCATAGAATTGTTTGAATATATCCTTGGATTTTAATCAGATCTTGTTATTCTTTGTCATAAATGATTGTAGTTTTTTCATCAAGCTGGCTATATGTATCTAATTGGCTTCTTTGATGAATATCTGCAGTTTCAAAAAATTAAGGATGCCATTGAAAGACACAATACTGCTCGCTGTAGCATTGGTCCTCCTCAAGGAGTGGGCGATATCGACCTTCTCGGAACCTCGATCCCACAAGTAAAGCCGGCTGAAGCCAGCTCCAGATAGCTTTCTTTCCACGGGTGATTTCCAGCCTTCTTGTATATCATCGCGTATTAGTCTTTGTGAGGACAATAGATCCAATTTTTAGCATTATTCTTTCCCTCTGTTTCAAATATTTATGAAGATCTTCTATGATCCACATACATTCCAGCTGCAATCTACCGACCAGCAGCATCTCCACACTGTAATTATCCTCTTATTGCTGCAGAATTCTCTAAATTTCTACAATTTTATCTGTTTGTATATTATCTGCAGATGGTGCTTTGCAGTGGTTCAAATAGAAAGAGTGCTATCAAAAAATGGAATGCAAACCTGAAATCTGATTGATTATGAGTGAATTTTACTGAATGTGATTAGGTTTCTTAATTCCAAATGCGAAGAATATTACGATGTTTTTCTTTATTTGAGGACCATGACTTGTGGTTGCGTACAATTATTTGGTGGGCATGTGAGGCTCCCATAACTTCCTTTACGTAAAAGTGACATATGAAGAATGAGAAGTTTGAGCTAATAAAATAATTATTTTATTTTTTCAAACTCCATTTTTTTTCCAAGTTAGGCAAGAAGGTAAAGAAAAAGTGTTTCATTGTCATTTTCATTTGGCGTGTTGCTAGGGGGATTTTTATTTTCAAGTTGGTGAGTTTTCACTCTGCTATTTTCAGATGATCTTGTGATTTACAAGTTATTTATTCGGGATGTCCTAGTAATTATGGTTCTTGGTTTTTAACTTATGGTTCTTTTATTTGTAGAGATGATTTGTGAAAATTTGAGTATAGTCTAAAGAGATTGTATTTTTGATGGATGTATGTCTCTCTAGCTAGTTAGAGGAGCTTTATAATCTTAGTACTTATAATAGAGATTATTTGGTGTTTGGCCTTGTGGTTTTCTCCCTTTTTATTGGAGAGATTTTCATATAAATCTTGGCGTATTTTCTCTTATTAGTTGGTAATTATTTGATTTATTTCATTGGTAATTTACTTTTATATTTTTTTTCTACTTATTGTAATTCATCTTGTTTTGTATGTAGGGGAAATTGGTTTGGTAAAATTGGTATCCCCCAACAAAGTGGTATTAAAGTTTGTGATTAGTTATGCTTGTGTTTGATCAAGATGAATTTTGGTGGCACTAATATAATGGTCTCATTCAATGAAAAGAATTAGGTTATTTGAAAGCAAAGGATGGAAGAACTTTTCGTTTATAAAGACTTGTATGCATCTATTAAGGAAGAGAAGTCAAGAAACATGTTGAATGATGAAGGGAAGAAACTTGATAGAAAGGTTATTAGTATCATTCATTAATGACTTGATGATATTATATTTTATCATATTTCAAATGAGACATTCATCAAGTGTTTGTGAAAAAAGCTAAGTGACTTGTATGGTAGAAAAACTGTTGAAAATGAAAATTTTTTTTATTAAGAAGTTGGTTAATTTGAAGTACAAGGATGAGAGTTTTATTGTCGAGCACTTGAATGAGGTTTAAAGCATCATTAATGAACTTATTTTTATGAAAATGATGTTAGATGATGAACTTCAAATATTATTATTGCTTAGTTTTATACCAAATTTGTGGGAGACTTTAGTGATTTCTCTTAATAATTCAGCTCCAAATGGTGTGATTTGTATGAATTATGTTATAAGTAGTTTGTTGAATAAGAAGACTAAAAGAAAAACTAATGAATCTCCTATCTCGCAAGCCCTTATTTCGAAAAATCGGGAAAGATCCAAAATTAAAGAACATGGTTCTCGCTCCAATTCAAGAAGCAAGTCTAAGTGTAGGGAAATTTTCACTTGTTTTTATTGCAAGTAAAAAGGACATATGGAAAACAATTGTCCAGAGTTTCAAGAGAAAATCAAGAGCAAAGGTAAAGAAGAAGGTATGAGTTTTTCTATTGTGACATTGAATAGTGCCATTGATCATTGTTGTGATCAATGCATCAATATTGCATCTTCTTCATTGAGTGGATTATTGATATGGGTGTCTCCTTTCATGCAACTCCATATGGATATTTCTTTACATCTTACAAAATGAAAATTTTGATATTGTGAAAATGGAAAATAGTGATTCTTCTCAAGTTGTTGGGAAAAGAATATATGTATTAACACCAATTTTGGTTTGAAGCTTATACTCTATGATGTTAGACATGTGTCGGATCTTTATCTTAATTTTATCTCACTGGGTTAATTGGATAATGAAGGCTATAATTTTTTCTTTGGTAATGGTGCTTGGAAACTTACTAAAGATTTGCTAGTTATTGCAAGAGGCAAGAAGTATTGTTCATTGTATAGAACATTTAGCAAATTCTTGGTGGTAAGGTAATTATAGCTATGAATGATCATTCTTCAAATTTGTAACATAAAAGGCTTGGTCATATGAGTGAGAAGGGCATGTAAATTCTAGCAAAGAAGGGGATTCTTACGAATCTCAAAGGTATGTCTTTGAAACTTTATAAACATTGCATTTTTAATAAGTGTCGTAGAGTTTTTTTTGCTAGTGTTGCATCAAAGAAAAATAAAGATATTCTAGAACTTACATTCACTGATGATGCATCTATAAAAGTTTGGATTATGTGATTAAATCCAAAAATGAAATCTTTGACCTCTTTCAATACTTTTATGTCAAGATAGGAAGAGAGACGAGAAAGCTCTTAAAGTGTCTTTGCATCGATAATGGGGGAGAGTATACTTCGAAGGTATTTGATCTCTATTGTAAGAAGCATGGTATCTGGTATGAGAAGATGATTTCCTATACTTCTCAACACAATGGTGTCGCCAAGAGGATGAACCAAAATATTGTTGAGAAGCTTCAAAGTATGTTATCCATATCCAAATTATCCAAGTCATTTTGTGAAGAAGCGGTTCGGATGACAGCTTATTTGATCAATAAATCTTCACCATTTTCTATTGGATGGTGAAATTCCAAAAAGAGTTTGAACAATGAAGGATATTTCTTATTCTCACTTGAAGGTATTTGGATGCAAGGCATTTGTTCATGTTTTGAAAGAAAATTGAGCCAAGTTGGATGAGAAAATATCGCCATGTGTGTTTGTAGGTTATACCGATGATCAGTTTGGCTACCATTTGTGGGATCTAAAAAAGAGGAGAATTATGAGAAGCTGTAATGTCATTTTTGTTGAAGGCCAAACCATCAAGGATTTGGAAGAGCCAATAGAGAAGCCACAAGCTATTTGTAATAAACTACCAGATAATTCTTCACTTACTTTACCTATGATGTATAATATTGGAGAAGAAGTACAAGAAGAATATCATGAAAAGGGTGATCCTAGTGATGTTGTTGGCCATGAAAATGGTGATAATGAGCTAGAACAAGAGCCAATTCAAGTTGGTCTTCCTCAAGATCAAGCAAAAAATTTCACAAGAAATCGTATCTACTAGGTACTCTCCGTTCAAATATGTATTGCTTATTGAAGGAGAAGAACCGGAATCTTTTCATGAAGCCATGAAAAGTGAAGGCAAGAAAAGATGGTTGGAAGCTATGTAAGAAGAAATGAATTCTTTGCATAAAAATTATACATTTGATTTGGGGGAATTGCCAAGTGATAAGAAACCTCTCAAGAATAAATGGGTGTTGAAGTTAAAAGTCTATGATTATAGCTAACAACCAAGGTACAAAGCAAAGCTTATTATGAAAGATTTTGGCCAAAAGAAGGATATTGACTTTGAGAAAATCTTCTCACTAGTAGTGAAGATGCCATCTATCCAAGTTGTGTTGGGCTTAGTTGCTCGCATGGATTGGGAGGTTGAGCAATCAAATGGCAAGATGGCATTTCTTCATGGTGGTTTGGAGGAGAATATTTATATGGAACAACTGGAAGGATTCAAAGTCAAGGGTAAAGAGCACATGGTTTACAAATTAAGAAAAAGTTTATATGGATTAAAGCAAGCACTGCGACAATGGTATAAAAAGTTTGATTCCTTCATGATAAATCATGGGTATAAGAGAACTAACTCCAATTATTGTGTACATATGCAAAGGTTTGATGGTGGTAATTTTCTCATTCTCTTGCTTTATATTGATGACATATTGCTTGTAGGCAATGAAACTAACAAGATTTGCAGGTTGAAAAAAGGTTGGACAAGTCTTCTGTAATAAAGGACTTGGGACCGACACAACAAATTCTTGGAATGGGGATCTCTCGTGACAGTTAAAAAACTATGATTGTCACAAGAGAAGTATATTGAGAAGGTACTTGACTTGTTTGACATGCATAATGCCAAAGTTGTTGGTTCACCTTTTGCTTATCATTTTAAGTTGAGTGCCAAATAAAGCCCTTCTACTCAAAAGGAGAAGGATGAGATGAAAAAAAATCTCATATGCTTTAGCCATTGGTAGCTTGATGTATGCTATAGTTTGCACAAGGTCGGATATTGCACATGCGGTTGGTGTAGTTAGTAGATTTCTTACAAATTTGGAGAAGAAGCATTAGGCGATGGTGAAGTAGATCTTGTGCTATCTTAGAGATTCTTCTAAGATGTGTTTGTGTTTTAGTAGAAAGCTTGATTTGGAGGGTTACATGGAATAGATATGGCTGGAGATGTTGATTCTAGGAAGTCTATATCAGGCTATTTAGTTATTTTTGTCAAGGGAGTCGTATCTTGGAGTTCCAAATTACAAAAGTGTATAGCATTGTCAACCACAAAGCTGAATTCATATTCACTACTGAAGCTTGCAAGGAAATGATATAGATGAAGAAATTTCTTAGTGAAATTGGGCTTTAGTAAAATAAATATATTGTCTTTTGTGATAGCCAAAACGCCATCCATTTATGCAAGAATTCAAGTTTTCATTGTAAGACCAAGCACATATATGTGAGATATCATTGGATACGAGATATGGTTGAGATAAAGCTTTTGCATGTTGAGAAGATTCATATTGATAAGTATCGTTTAAATATATTGATAAAGGCTTTACTCAAGGAGAAGTTTGAGTTATGTAGAAGCGTGGCGGGCATGACACCAAGTAAAGTGTCATCCTCTTCCTTATGAGTAAAGAGGGGGAGTTTGTTATGGTGTACCTTCTCATTTGGACACCATGACTTATGTGGTTGGATGAAACCACTTAGTGAGCATGTAAGGTTCACATGATCTTCTTTATATAATAAAGATGGTATATGAAGGGTTAAGAGGTTTGAGCCAACAAAATAACTGCTTTATTTTTTCTATGTCCAAGTTAGAGAAGAAGGTGAAGAACAAGCATTCCATTGTCATCTTCATTTGGTATGTTGCTAGAGGGGTTTTGTTGGGATTTACAGCAGAAGGTTCACGAATCACCTTATCCTCAAACAACACAAGAAACGAGAAGTAATACAAAATAAAAGAAAATAACAAGATAAGATAGCAAGAGATCCATTATCAAAAGAAAAAGACTTTTACAAGAGTTTACAAAAATACTTCACTCTTTCTTACTCAACTAAACTCTTTCACCAAGGCTTGGCAATGCCTCCATCTTCAGAGAGAAATTCTAAGAGAGCACCACGAGGAACCACCACGAGAAACCACTGAGAAGCAATATGATCGTACGAAGCAGGAAGAGACATCAGAAGAATCAACGCTTTATCGTCCTATTCAAACTTCACATCAACTTTCAACAAATCATTGATAATTTTATTGAAGGCATTCAGGTGATGTAATATAGTTGTACCTTCGCTCATACGCAGTCCGTACAACTGTTGTTTCAGGTAGAACTTGTTCGTGAGACTTTTTGATATGTACAACTTCTCGAGTTTTGTCCAGATGTCTATCATCGTCTCTTCGTCAATGATATTGTACGAAACCTCATCAGTCAGGCTTAGAATAATTGAATTTAATGTCTTTTGATCTATATCCTCTCAGTCTTCATTGCTTATCTTGATCGGCTTTTTTTCTTTTCCCTCTAACGTCTTTTGCGGAACTTGAAAAGTAAGAACCGCTTTCATTTTCTTTTGCCATAAGGCAAAATTTATCTTGCCGTCAAACTTCTCAACCTCGAGTAAAGATTTTGCCATCTTGGTTGTTTGCTCCTAAGCTTTGATATCAATTGTTGGGATTCGCAGCGGAAGGTTCACGAATCACCTTATCCTCAAATAACACAAGAAACAAGAAGTAATACAAAATAAAAGAAAATAACAAGGTAAGGCAGCGAGAGATCCACTATCAAAAGAAAAAGGCTTTTACAAGAGTTTACAAAAAGACTTCACTCTTTCTTATTCAACTAAACTCTTTCACCAAGCCTTGATAATGTTTCCACCTTCAGAGAGAATTTTTAAGAGAGCACCACGAGGAATCACTACGAGAGACCACCGGGAAGCACTAGAAAGACCCACACACGAGAGCCGACACACTCTCTCTTTCTCTTTTCTATATTCTCTCTATTCCTCTCTAGTTCAACCTCAATATTAACCACATATAAGTCCTATATATTATAGTATATTTATAGGCTTTTATTGAGTCCGAGTTTTACTCTAATTATAACTCCTAATAATACAAATCAATTATAAATCCAAATCTAATTTTGGATTCCTACTTTAACTCAAACTCTAATTCGAGTTCAAGACACTTAAAACTCAACAAGATTTTTATCTTCAGATTAGTAAGTTTTCACTTCACTACTTTGAGGTGATCTTGTGATCTATAAGTTATCCATTTTGGATGTTCTAGCAACTATGTGTGATAGATGAGGAACTTCACATTTTTTTTTTTAGTTTTTACCTTATGATTGTCTTATTTGTGAATCTCTTATTTGTGAAAATAATTTGTAAGAGTTTGAGTGTGATCTAAGGAACTTGTACTTTTGATGAATGTATATCTCTAGTTAGTTAGAGGAGCGTTGTAATTTTAGTACTTACAGTGAAAATTACTTGGTGCTTAACTCCGTGGTTTTCTCCCCTCTTATTAGAGGAGTTTCCACATAAATTTTAGTATGTTTTTTTTATTGGTTGGTGATTATTTGATTCATTTTATTGATGATTTGCTTCTAAATTATTATCTATTTGGTGTGATTTATCTCTTGCATATAGAAAAAAATCATTTTGGTGAATTATCATCCATTGATTTCCCCCAACAAAGAATCCATGGATGAATAATTTGCCTCTAGACTTAGTTATTCACCATTTTTTGTTTACCCGAAAGTAACTCTAATTTTATTGGGGATATATATCGTAGGTAAAAAATTGAAATTTTAACTAAGAATTTGTTTGGTTGTTAGAAAATGAGAATAATTAATTGAAAGTAAGACAACTCTCCGTATTTAGTTGTTTAGAAGTGATTTTTCAAAAATTAATTTACTTTTGACAATTTTCAATCCAAAAATAATAATTATTATTTTTTAAAATTTTTTTATCCTAATTAACTAATAATATTTTTTATTTTCGCTTTGATGATGATTCTTTTATGCTTTGTTTGACGTTTATCTGGAACCCTCCTTCGGCAACGATTCCATGGTTATCGGGCAATGTTCCATTGCTGTCGGGTAATGAATTTGGGCGGGAAATAAATAAAAAGGTTTTTACATATAAATCTCTGAGATTTCAGAAATTAATTTGGAGGGGTATTCAGTAAAGCACAAAAAGTGGAAAACAGAAGGACGTGGATAAATAAAGGAAAAAAAAAAAATCTACTCCGACCTGTGGCTCAAAAAGGACCATTAGTTTCTTTCTGGTAAATAGCATACGGGTTCTTGCATATTATTATTCCTTTCCAGTGGTTTTTTTTTTTTTTTTGTGAAAAAAAGATCAACTTCTAGTTATGAATTTTACATTTTCTTAAGCACGATAGATGATATGTAATTGGCTTGTGGCCTTTTATTCTTAAAAAAAAAAAATGAAGAAGCACAACAAAAGGGAAAAATAAAACTTTCAAGGGGTCAACTGTAACTCTGCCAGGGGTTATCTGCAAATTGTCACACGAAAAGAATTTGGACATGGAGCGCGGATGCCATTTGGGTTCTTTAATTTTATATTTGCACGTGACGACAAGGAACGAAAGCATAAATAAAAAATATAAAGCACACTTTGGTTCGGCGATCAGACGGAGAAGTAAACAAGAGAGAGAGAGATTGTGAAGGGTGCTGCGGCAGAATGGATGTCCTCCTCTGTCTGCAGAACATCCCGCCGGCGGCCCTCGCCTTCGCCGCCGTTGGCCTTGCCGCCATCCCGGCCGTCGGCAAGCTTCTCATTGATCATCGTCAACCTCCAAACTCGGTCCCAGGTATTTTACAAATTCTCTGTTTGCTTTTGAAATTTTTCTTGATCGAAAAATATCTTGTCCCTTGTTTTCTTTTTTGAGAAAACGGTGTTTGCTCCGTTGTCTTGTTGAATGATGATTTAAATTATGCAAATATTTTGAACTTTTTCTAGCTTTTTTTTGTGTAAAGCTCCCATTGAGACGAGTTTACGCGTTGCGAAGATTGAAACCCACGAACTATATTTCAGGGTTTCAAAGCTAGAATTTTATTTCTCCAGAAGAAAAAAAAAAGAGGTTTGCTTCATTATAAGTCTGTAGGCTTTGTATAGAAGATAATAATAAGCAGTTAATCACCATTGACAATCCCAACGCTAATCAACCTTGTCTTCTTGTCCTGCGAATCTTTGGCTTGTCATGCATATATTATGCTATGGATCTTATCTTTGATTATTTAGACTTCATGGAAAAAGGAACTCCAGTTATGGCTGTAGCCACCACTGCCTCTGCATATTGACCTTGTTGTTTCTAATTATTTGGACACAATGTTTCATTTATAGGAAAAGTTCTTCCAAGCTTTTCCCTGATGGGTACCACTCTGTGATCTTGTATTTTCTCAAATCTTCTTTTCATTTGTTTCTAGTTTTAATTCATGTTACTGTTTGTTTAATTTAACTTACAAAATCTTGATGGCATTTTACTTAGGAAGGTATAGTCTTTGTGGGCTAAAACTTCTCCCTAGATTATTACTGAAAATGAGTTTTTTTTTCCCTGATGATTAAAATTTTCAGTAGGAATAATTAAAGGACGGGGGTTCTTATCATAATGCAGCTGTTCCTGGGTGGCCTGTGATTGGGAATCTGCTACAATTGAAGGAAAAGAAACCCTACCAGACATTTGCTAAGTGGGCTGAGGATTATGGACCCATCTACTCCATCAAATTGGGGTCCTCCAAGATGGTTATCTTGAATTCCACTGAACTTGCTAAAGAGGTGCATCTTTTCCTCCTTTTTTTTTTCTTTTGAGATGAATTCTTGTTCTTACCTTTCATGATAAGGCAATCTATTTTTCTCTTTTACTAGCAGTTTTTATGAACAGAGTTCATAATAAAATCTGGAACCCATGCCCCCTTAGTTTTGATTACTTGGAGACATCACCAATACAGATGAGTTGATTTTGATAAATTATGTGCTAAGTGAACAACTTTATTTGTGGTCTCTTCAATTTTATGTAAATTATTAGGGGTCTCTTTCTTGATCCATTAACTAACAGTTCTTGCTTGAAAGAGTTTTCAAAACTGAGTAATCTCTTGAATCTATACAGGCAATGGTAACTAAGTACTCATCCATTTCAACAAGGAAGCTTTCAAATGCACTAACAGTGCTTACATCGAACAAGTCTCTCGTTGCAATGAGTGATTATGGTGACTACCACAAGACGGTGAAACGATATGTTCTCACAGGTCTATTGGGCGCCAATGCTCAGGTTTGCTTATTTTTTTTATCTGCACTTTGGGCATATGAATTGCAGATATATAGCTTCATTAACAATTTCAATTCATTATTTTGTGTTACTATCAGAAACGTAATCGTGGCCACAGGGACACAATGATCGAGAACATCTTAAGGACCCTGCATTCTGAGATCAAGGAAGATACTAAACGTGCAGTGAAGCTCAGAGAAGCATTCACAGCTGAGATTTTCCGGTTGGCATTGAAACAAGTAAGCCTCTTCTTCGATGGAACTTCAGCATTCTATTATTTCTATAGAGAAATTTCCTATAATTTGGTGAACATAATAGTCAAATGTTGCACCTTTATTTGGTTGTTTGGCATGTTTAACACCTTTATTTTGCACAAAAGTTACATCTACATTGGTGTCTTTTAGGCTATTGGCAAGGATGTTGAGTCCATTTACGTGGAGGATCTCGGAGCTGAGATGTCAAAAAAAGAAATCTTTCAAGTGTTAGTGGTTGATCCAATGATGGGAGCGATTGAGGTAGATTGGAGGGATTTCTTCCCATACTTGAGATGGGTTCCCAACAAGAGCATGGAAATGAAAATCAAAAGCATGGCGACTCGTAAGAGAGCGGTGACAAAGGCCCTCATCACAGAGCAAAGGAGACGCATCTCTTCAGGAGAGGTCACTAGTTTTGTCTTGTTTTATCTTGTTACGAAAGGTATCATCAGCTAATTTTCTGAAAATGTTGCATTTGTGCAGGGAATTCCCTGCTACCTAGATTACCTTTTGACTGAGGAGAGCACCCTGACTGAAGAACAACTAATCATATTAGTTTGGGAGGCCATAATTGAAACCTCTGATACAACCGTGGTCACAACAGAATGGGCTATGTATGAACTAGCCAAGAATCTGGAGTGTCAGGTATTCATCATGGTTCATTATTTCGCTTGTTCTGCTTGATGGGTGTTCTTTTCTGATATGCTTTAAACTGATAGGATCGTCTTTACCGAGAAATCCACGAGGTATGTGGATCTGAGAAGATTAAAGAAGAGCATTTGCCACACATGCCATACTTGAACGCCATTTTTCAAGAGACACTAAGACGACACTCACCAGTTCCTCTAATTCCTCCAAGATTCGTTCATGAAGACACACAATTAGGAGGATACAACATTCCTGCCGGAACAGAGGTGAATACTGCTCTTTCCAAGTTAAACTTGGATACAAGAAGTTTTCTGCATCATCCGTTAGTTGAATATTTCTTGAATGTTGCAGATAGCAATCAACTTATACGCATGCAACATGGATAAAAACAATTGGGATGAACCTACTGAATGGAAGCCGGAGAGATTTTTAGTAGACGAGCAGATGGATTTGTTCAAGACAATGGCATTCGGATGCGGGAAGAGGATGTGTGCAGGAGCATTGCAGGCACAGCTGATTGCTTGCACAGCCATTGGAAGACTTGTGCAGGAATTTCACTGGGCACTGAAAGAAGGAGAGGAAGAAAACTTGGCTACTGTTCAACTCACCACACAAAAACTCCATCCAATGGAAGCTTTCATAACACCGCGATAAGCATTATGTTTAATTACCTTGGATCATCGAGATGCATCTTTGAATTATTTTAAGAACTAAGTTTCTGCTGATTTTACCTAGTACTGAGCAAATAAAGTAATTTGGATCTGTTTGGAAATCAGTTTTATATGCTGTAATGCATTACAGAAAAGTCTGGTGCCACCCTGTTTTTTTCTGCTATTGTAGGTGCTATTGCTGAGCACTGATTCATTTGTGAATACAATCAGCCTCTACACAACAATACCAACCACGAAATCAGTACAATAGCACTAGCACAGCTCCGACGAATATGAGGTCTAACAAAACATAAAACATTTATTCTTTGTTTTTTTTTTCCCCACAACAATGGTATGGCAACTGGTGATACAAACATAGTTTAACAAAGTTATCTGAATTAGGGTTTGATCTATAAGCATGTTGGCTTTCTTTGTTGCCCCCCAAAAGCATTCAAAATGGTAAAAGTGTCTCCACCTTAAGCCTGCAACTCATCGAGCCCAGTCACTGGTTTGGGTTTCTCGAGTCTCAGCTGCCCGCTGCCACAATCCAGGCATTATACGTCACACACTGATCAAATACCAGCATTCTCATGGATGCATAAAATCAAAGGTACCTACGTTGTTATTCTGTGAATTTCTGCAAGCAAAGTATTGTTGTTACCTGTGGATCGATGGCCAGATTTGTCGGCATTCGACAAATCTGATTCATCATTTCATTGTCTGATGTTTTGCGTTAGTCCCATTGTCCCGAGTCTTCATCAGCTAAATATCAACTCCTGCATTCACCTGAGCAATGGCCAAACAAAGATATTTTTTCCATCAACTGCATGATAACAAAATGGAAACCCTAAAAATTCCCCAGAGCATCCTTTCTATATATAAACAGCAAAACCCTAATTCAAGAAGTTTCGTACTTACCCGCAGTTGCAGCGCCATCGGCGGGGTCCACTGGTGGATACTGATAAACTGCTGATACATCATGATCTGCTTCTTAACATCTTCGAGCTCTTGTTTTGTGGCTTCCGCCTGCTCATTCAAGCTCCAAATAACTCCAATGCTGCCGTAGACCGGGTCCAGGCGGCGAGCCGCGGCCTCATAGAAAAATGTCTCGACAGCCTTTTCACGGAGCTCCGGTTCCACCATGTTGTGGAACTTGACTGGGTTGCTCACCCCGAAGACGCGAGGCGCGTCGAGGAACTTGCGGGCACGCTCCGGCGGGAAGTAAGGAGCCAGTGGGCAATCCAGTTAGCATTTGCGATGCTGATGTTTGCACGCTGCGCATGCCTGAGTTGAGCTTCCTACTCTTTTGGCCATGTCTAGTACAAGGACAATAATAATAAGACGACGATGGCGAAAAATAAGAAAAAAGAAGCAGGATTTGAATCTTGAGGGGTAAGTGTTTGTATTCCATAAAAGGGAGTGATACGGGATCAGAGGGGTTCTCCTCTGGCCAAACTTGCATTAAAATCAATTGGCCACCTTTCTATATGTGCATGGATATGCTCTTGCTCCTGAAATTGTAAAGACATGCCAGCGCTAGGAAAGGAAGAAGAAGATGAGGCATAGGGTTCTTTCTTTGTTCTTATTTTATGTTCTTTCCAATATTTTTGTCTCCATTTGCCTTGAACAGGCACTTCGACACGTCCTTCCTGTGGTTAACAGCACGCATGCAGTGGGATACTACCGGGACAGAAGGGATTGGGAGATAGACGGAAAGGTGCTTGGTATTAAGGAAGGGTGAGTTCACCGGATTAGCGAAACTAATCCTAAGATAATCTCATTTCGATAGCTCTATCAAAATGCATCTAAAGTGTTAAACTCATTTGGCCAGTTAACCCAGAAAAACAGGTTTTACTCTCAGGGCTAATCCCCAACAAAATTGCCTTCCAAGGGCGCCTCTCGTAACCTCGAGTTAATTTTTAAACGAAACAAAAAATATGTTTTATAAATTTTTTTTCCCAGGATAAGAAGGAAAATAGATAATTTTACTCCATTTTATATTTTATTATCTAGAGTTGTCTGTAACCGTGAACCAAACGAGACACAAGGGGTGTTCCAGGTTTAGGGGAATTGACCCCTTAACCCTGGGGTTAGCACCAAATCCTCCGGGTGCTACTCGGGTAACAAACCCAGTTAAAGAGGTAAATGGACAGCTAATTCCATTTACCCTCTCGAACTGCGGATTAGCAAACTTCTCTAAGGAGCCTGTTTGTTTCCGGGCTTAGCCGGGGTAAAGCCATTTAATTAAAACTGAGGTAGCTGCCCCCCAAATTGGGAGTTAAACCGGGGTTAAACTCTCCTTAACCCGGAATCGACTTAAGCCTTGTCAAATCAGGTATACTAGCTCAATTTACAAATAGACCTGTTTGGCATTAAGCTCAAGGGCCACACCCACAACTACGGGTGGAAACTAGCCGAACCGGCTCGGCTCCAATATAATATTTTAAAAATTAATTATTTGTTAATTAATTTATATTAAAATAATTTTTAAAAAATATAAAAAAAATATTAATCATAATATCACAAATTATACCTTTCAAAAAATTAAGTCTTTAATTATTTTACATTAAAATAATTTTTAATAATTATGAAAAATTATAAAAAAAATCAATCACAACATCACAAATTATAATTCATAAATATGTATAGTGAAAATTTTATGTTAATAGAATAATATCTAAATATAAAAAATTATATCAATTATAATATTATAATATTATAATTAAATATATTTTATATTTTATATTTTAAAATTATATTTTTATATATTAAAAAAAATAAACTCTATAGATAAAATCAAACCAGTTGAGCCAGCTCAAACTCAGCGCATTTGTAATGAGCCAAAATAAGCCGAACCAGATGCGAGCTCAAATTGCTCCCAAGATAGTTGACACCTCTACTCACAACTCAACACCATGGTAAGTGGCTAACCAGACAAAGTGTCCGGTCAGAGATAAATTATATATCCAGAATAGAGTTGCTTCACCCGGACGCCAAAGGTCCCACAAAAACCTACTCAGAATTAATAATAACTTCGATAAAATTCATGTGATAACCTTGATCATCTACACCTTGTCAAATGTGACAGCTATTAACCTCCGCATATCTCCTTCGTCAAGAGGATTTGCAACCTAAATGCAACGGCTGATGCAGCCGTGAAGAAGCAATCACCTTCCTGCAATGAAGACATGCTGCTAAAGATCCTCTCCCAGGTTCCGGTGAGATCAGCATCAAGGTTCAAGAGCTCATGCAGAAGCTGGCATGCCCTCCTCTCACATCCACACTTTATGGACCTTCATACAAGCCGGAATCCCAATTCCATCTCAGGATTCTTCATCAAGCCACCTTTGTTCACTGCACCTCATCATAGCACAAACTTTCTCCCCCTCAATCAAGGAAGCATTCCTGAAGCTTCCCTTGGCTTCATCAGCAATGGTACAGCTACACAGTGATCACAGATCTCCATCCTGCATTTCTGCAATGGTTTGCTCTGCTGTAGTGTGGCTGCCTGGGCAGAAGTACTTGATATGCAACCCCACAACAAAGGAATGGGTCTCGCTTCCACCCCCCATGAAGGCTACACTGCTGCACTGCATCAATCTCGCATTTGATCCATCAAACTCCCTGCATTACACAGCAGTATGTGTTCGGAGATCAGACTTCTCCGCTCTTCTTCAGATTGAGATATACTCTTCTTTAACAAGAATGTGGAGGCTCTCTGTAGAACCTTTCTCTGCACCCCCGAGTTTCTTTTGCCGCAGGTGTCTTCTGGAATGGCTCACTGAACTGGATGGGTGGCAGAAGATCATTCAGCTCCTTCAAGGTGAAAAAAGAGAGCATAAATACAGTTCCATTGCCTACAGCTTCTGTTCAGGAAAATACATACTTTGGAGAGGCCTGGCAATGCTTGCAATTCATCACAAATGACCAAAAGTGCAGCAGCAGCACTCTGGAGATGTTTCAAATCGAAAGCTTTGAATCTGGGTGGTCAGCAATGTGCAGGATCAATCTAAATTTCATAAGAGAAATTGCTGGAGAAAACCAAAGGCTGTTTTCTGTTATAAGCCTTCTTAAAGGACAAGATGAAGAAATTCTAGTCTTAAGTGTGCAGGGAAGGATAGTGTCTTACAGTATCACAGAAGAGGATTTTGGAAAGCTCAGTGATAAGCATCTACCCAGTATCAACTGTCTTTTGGGTGCAGAATCTATGTACAGAATACATCCTCATGCCCACAGCTTCTGTTTCTCGATGCTTTAATCACCTTCTCCTGTATGTAAACATTCATATTCCATCTGCTGCAGCTATGTTGTCAAAATAAAACAGAAATCCATCTCTTTCTAATGTGTAAAATAAAGTAGGTTGCAACTGCCCACAAATAGAAAGTTCTGAGAGATAATTTAGTTAAAGAGTAGATTAAGGAAAAAATCCAGAGACATAGGAACATTCTATTGCTCCCCAAAAATGCTTTGTTCATTCAAATCCAACAAATCTTGAAATTCACATCAGGAGACCAAAAAGACCAATATTCTAGACATATAATTCAAATTTAAATGGGGGCATCATGGTGTCTAAGAACAACTGTTACAACAAAAAAGATGTTGCAATATGCATGTTGTGGTTTCAGCAATTTATTGACATTCTCTGGCACGGGTCTGTGAGTAAAACCAACTAAGCTCGGGTAATTTGTTGAGTGGTCCGACTGCAGCAACGGCAATATCCTGAAAATTAAGAGGTTTACTATTTAGTACTTAACAATCAAGTCGACAAGATGAACACCATAATTACAGTAAGCTATTTTTAAGGTAATAGAAGGACTCAGGAAGTCAATTTCCCCAATCGATCCATCAATTAGGTCACAAAAGATGAAATAAAAATCTTCATTACCTTCTTAGTTATGAAGTTCTTTGCTGTCTCCTTGATTGTCAAAGCATCAACAGCGTCTATACGAGCAAACAGCTCTAAAAATGGTACAACCCGTCCATATGTAAGCATCTGCATCAAGTGAGCAGACAGTGAGCTCAAAATCCTTAAGATAGTTGGTTACCAGGGTTTCTTGTCAAATATTATGCACATTATCATAGGATAAATATAATCATGAATCCCAGCAAACCTGGCGGCCATTATTCTCTGCAATTGCTGTAGATCCATCAATATGGAGCAAAAGGGCAGATTTTAACTGCATAAACAATATAAGATGATTACAGAAAAAAATAAAAGACAAATAGACAGTGTCATAAGCTTGCCAAATTGAAGCAGGTTAGAATCAATATACAACAATGCCTGGAATTTCAGATATCAAGCGAAAAAAAACACAGAAGTACTTGGCATGAACATTAGATATGAGAAAGAGCTAATATCTATATTTGTCCCCAAGGGTGTCAAAATTTTATTTTTTTAAAAAAGCATTCTAAATGAGTATAAAGGGAATTGTTTCATTTAGAAAAAGAAAAAACACAGAACTACAAGTCAAAATAAGGAAACACATACCAAACCACCAAACTGATTCATGTGAATTTTTTGCAGACAAACTAGCAAACTAGTGTCAGCGTTAGAATGTAAAATGTGAATGTGGGGTTGGGGGGGGGGGGGGGGGGGGGGGGGGGGGGGTTGATCCACATAAAACAACTAACAGAAAAAAAAGAATGCCCCGTAGATCACCAAATATATTTTAAAATGATAAACACATGGTAACAATGAAAATTTGAATAACATATTCTGCTCATGCTTACAAGCATTAATAGAATCAAGCATGAAATCAAAATATAGCTGATATGTTATTGCATAGATTACCTGATTCCGCGCTCTCACTACTTCAACTTCTGACACTTCATAAGCCAGTCTTGTAATCTCTTGCATTATTACACACGACAAATCCTGCAAACAATCAGGCTGCTACCAGCAATACTCAGTAAGGGCTAAAAAAAACTGGTGAGCTATATCTTCATTAACAAGAAAAGAAGACAGATTAAAACAATGGATGTGACAGGGATTACCATGCTGATGGCATAGATGCCAAATAATCCTGTATCGCAATAATTGGTATTGAAGGCCATTATACTTTCAGCCAAATTGTCAGTGCTAACTCTACGAGCTAGTTGAGACCTGATGACTCTCAGTTAATAGCAAGGCCTTGTCCTCTTAAAGTCCAACATGCAGATTTACTTCAAAATAAATTTGCCTCACCCTGAACAATTTCCAACACCTGCACTTCTATTCCAGGATCCCAACAAGCTTTGGATTACCATAAGTGGAATAGAATTAGGGTCAGCCCATGCTGCACCTTCAAAAGCTATGGCCAAATGTGTCAGAGGCATATCCTCCTTCTCCACACGTATCTATAAGCTTTGCAGCATTAATTCAAATAATAGCAAGAACAAAACAACAAGATATGATGACTAAAACAACAAAAACTAAGCTCATCTTAAACCAAAGCAGACCTCTGAACTAGTAAAGACAGCTGGTTTCTCTTGAACAAGCTGATCAGCAGTGGTGGGGTTCCTCGAAAACCTTGTAAACAAATTTCCAACCATTTCAACTATCTCGTCATGCTCAACTGCACCAGCAGCAGATACAACCTATAACCGAAAACAATATTTCAAAATTAACCAAAATACCACACTTCCAATTGTAAAAAGCTCGCTGAACTTTAAAAACAACTACCATTCTAGGACCAGTGTAATGGTTATCGATGTAATTCTGCAAATCGGATCTTGATATGGACTGAATGATCTCTTCAGGCCCTAATATTGTGTCTCCTAGGGGATGCCCGCGGTATGCCGCTGCATGCAAGTGATCGAATATCACTTCTTCCATCTGTCCATTCACCTGTCTAACAAGCAATTTCACATACATGCAACATGCATTTAATATAAATCTACAAAATCACGAAAAGCAGCCGCTCTTTCACGGTTTCACCTCCTCCATCTCCCGGAGAATGACTCCGCGTTCGCGCCGGATCGCGTGGTCCGGGAACTTGGAATTCTGCAAGATGTCGGAAAGAACGTCGAGAGCAACAGGGACATGGCGGCCGAAGACGTCGGCGAAGAAAGTGGTCTGCTCGCGAGACGTGTAGGCGTTGAGCCGGGCACCAAGATTCTCGATCTCCTCCTCGAGGGAGCGTGCGGTGCGGCGGCGAGTGCCCTTGAAGATCATATGCTCGAGGAAGTGAGCTGTGCCATTGGTGCCAGGTACCTCGAAGCGGCTGCCAGCGTCGATCCAGACGCCAACGGAGGCCATATGGGAGGGGGATGGCTGGGTGGCGACGCGGATGCCGCTCGGGAGCGTGGTGACGCGGACCTCTGGCGAGCGAAGGAAGGCGGCGTGGTCGCGGAGGAAGCGGGAAGGGTCGTCGTCGGGGTAGGGTGGAGTTGCGGCAGGGAGGGAAGATAAACGGCGGATTCCTGCGCGGAAGGAGAAAGAGAAAGTGGTGATGGTTCTTCTTCTGAGGCGAGAGAGCGAAGACGCCATTGATGAAGGAGAAGGCATTGGATTGCCTGAGTGCTTTTGCAATCAAAGACTCAAAATTGGAGTTTTGCGGTAGGGTCCGGATTCAAGGCGGAGAAGAAGGGAAAATGTTGGGTTTCTAGGGTTTTGGGGGAGATTTTTGAAGCAGTGGCGCCGGTGCGAGAAGACGAGGATGGAGGTGGGAAGAATAAGCCCTGTATCGGATTTCGGATCAGAAATTTCGGGTCCAAATTCCCGACCCGACCCGACAAAAATCTTCTGAAAAAGATAAATCTTTTGTAAAATATCAAAAAATACGGTGGGTTTATAATGGCGCGCATATGCCAAAATATTTTTAAAAATAATATCGATGTTTTTTAATAGAATATATGGTGAAATAAAATTGTATGATCTTGAACCCCATTGCTCCTCCGACCGCCGCAGCTTCTGCGGCTTGCAAAGCATTCAACTTCGTTCTTTGATAGCCCCTAATCACCGACACTCCTCCAACCTCCGTTATTGCTGCTCTGCTTGTGATTCTTCCCCTACAAGTCTAATCTCCGTCGCTCCTTTGACCTCCACTACTGTTTCGACTGTCGACCTTCTTCCCAAGCTGCTCGCTCAGCCTAATGATTCTTTCATACGTCACTCCTCCAACCTCCGCCTGCCCCAAACCCGGCACAAAAATTGGTGTCGCCTTCCCAACCTAATATCAGGAGTAGGATGTGTAATATCTGGTCGCCAAAAAATATCAATCAGGCAACCACGACCATAAGCCTAGATCCCCATTATTTTGATCAATTGCATAACAAGATGAGAGATGGGAAGGATTTCCCTTCTGGGACCTCAAAAGACAAGACAAAAAAAGCAAGGGACCTAAAAATAGAATTATCTAGAAAAATACAGTACATCACATTATACTACCACCTCGTCCAATCTAACATAACAATTTGTGCAAGGTCCAAATTATGCAAGTATAAAATGAACAGCAAGCAATTTACTGTACAAGAAGCAAAAAAAATGAAGGAATTACCACCATTTGGCATGGTCATAATAGGTATTTGGGTAATGGAGCCCTTTCTTCCTTCTATACGACCAGCTCATTCATAAATTGTTGCCAGATCTGTGTACATGTACCTACAGCCAAAATTGAACATTTAATAAAGCAAGTTTCCCTACCTTTTCTTCACATTCTTCATCATTTGCATCTAACACGCAAGCATGATCAAGTGAAATGAAGAACACTGAATGGATGGAGAACATTTTCAACAATAGGCAAATAAAAAGTGAGTGGGTTCATATAATGGCTGCTCGATTTACAGCAATAAAATTTTCAGCAGTACAGATGCATTTGAAAAAAATGAAGAGCACACAACAATAGCTGAAGAGATGGTCACAGAAGTGAGGTCCAAATGCAGTTTCCACTGAGAGATTCAAAGCAATCATGCCTGCTTTTAAATTTAGCTAGTGCTTTTTGCCCCTAATCTGCAGTGCATCCATCACAAATGCTTTTGCATGTCCAGACGAATAACAGAGAAATATCAAAATTGCAGACTCAAGTCACTTATCCAGAGCTCATAGATTGCACTTATGCAGCAGAGAAAACAAAAGACATATTACCTCACGAAATGCATCAGCATATGAACTCATGTCTGTAAATATGACAAGGACCTGTTTTCCACATTCATAAGCTAAGTACTCTGCTGCTGAGAGCAATCCAGTGGGGTGATAATGCGCTCTATAGTGGGGTCATTTGCCAGCAATGAGTACAATACGCGAGAGGCTACTTGGGGAACATAAACAACATCTTATGCAACTACAATAAAACACAATTAGAAGGTAAATCAATCACAAACTATGAGGCAAAGATACCAGAGTTAGTAAAAGTCATTCTTCCCATAGAACCATTTTCTTCAAAATCATGTTTGAAAAACTGTGCCGTTTCCATGTTTACCATAGGAGCAAAGAAAATTGCAAAGTTGTCCTCTTCCCCACCCTGTCATTGCATGGAAACATATATCAGGTGAATGTGATAAATAGCTTGACATCCAGAAGGATTCTGTTAGCTTGCAATTGTGATCCTGTACAGGAATTATTACTCAAAAAGAACATGAGAATAAGTGTTGTCATGGTATTTTGTGCAAACAGGAAAAGTAAAATTAGTCAAATCTTGTTTAGAGGATCCAAACATTACAATTCAAATAGACAAACTAAAACTGCTAAGAAAAAACATGTTGCACTGAACTTCTAAACTAGGTGCCCAGCTGATTGAGCCAAATTTAGGTGACAAGTCAAAGGTGAGGGTACTTAGCGTTTTTCCATGATAGAAAGCCATCGGACCAAATTGAAAGTGGGGGATGCCGCCAAAAGTAGGAAAAAAATCTGGGCTAATACATTTAATTATATCTAGTAAGAACCTTAGTAATTCAACAGAACATAATGTGATTTTGAGCAAACCGTTCAAACAAAATTAACAGACCATATCCCTTTGATAAGCATAAGACTGATAAACATAATTTCCTAATTGTATTCTTTTTGGCAATCATTAGATTCTCAAGCTTCTCAAGCATGAAAGAAAGGGTATGCATGCATGCAAAAAGCTGGGGGGACAAAGTTGATGTGCATACAAGAGCAAATAAAATTTTCCAGGCTTGTAATACCTCCAGTAGATTATCAGATTTTTCCAACCATTTCCGAGACCAGCCTGCCAACAAATCTGAGCAGCAATCTCATTATAAGGCAGGCCAGCAGCTAAAAAAACGAGGGATCTTCTGTCTATGGGCATTGGAGTTCATGACATCAATTGTTGATATTCCTGGCTGAATCATCTCTTCAGGATATGTTCTTTCACTTGGATTGATAGAACTTCCTGGGGAAACATGCAAGGGCATACGAAACGAAACAAGACATCAGAGTCAAGGACAAATTCTTATTCCAGATGATCCAAAATTCACCATCTTCTTTTGAAAATTCCAAAAATATCTAGGTAAGCCTCAGGTAGTATAGGGGGGCCATTATCTATTGGCTTTCCAGAACCATTGAAAATGCACCCATGCATATCCAGCGACACAGGAGTCCTTAGGACCTGAAAAAAAATGTTGGGAGTATAAAAAAGAAAAGTCTAAAAGGCACTAGAAACCATTTATGTGTGCTAAATACCTTATTATAATTTGGTTTCTGTTTTTCCAATGTCACTTGAAAAATGTTATTTCTTTTGGCTGCCATCTTATTGTGAAGTGTGAAACATGTAATACTATTTCAAGTAACCATCCTCCAATATAGACATAAGTTGCATAACTATGTATACGCATGTCGGAAGGATTTTTTTTAGCCTTTAAACCAACACGATAAGTGGAAAACATACAAAAATGAAGAGTGATAATGTAGTACAAAACAAGATGAAGCAAACATGTCAAGGATTGATAATAACTATTAGGAACCATTTGGTTCGAGATCAGGCTCAAAATCAGGATCAAAGCTAATGAACTACTTTTGTAAACTAATATTTTTTTATCAAAATTAACCCTACAATAACTTAAAGTTCAAAAAACTATTTAATTTTTTATAATAATTTAATTCAATAATGGTGTAAAATAAGTAATATTAATTTCGCAAAAAAAAAATTTTGAAAAATGCTGATCCTGATCTTGATCTCAAACCAAATGGTGCCTTAAGGTTTTCTCTAATAAATTGGAGTAGATCGATCTAGCAGCAAAAGTTAGTTAGTAACATTCAGTGACTCCAATTTAGAGGGCAGGGGCTCTGGTATTTCATTGTCACAAGATTTGTAGCATATTCAGAATTCAAAAATGTATCATCACCTCTCTTGTGAACTGAACTGTTGTATATTTGTTGTTGATCCCTGAGGTTCTTTCAAACACCTGAAAATAACATTATAGTATCAAGTTCAGCCAAAAGAATCAGAATGAAGGTAATAGTAATACATGTCCAAAAAATGTAGAATTTTCTATGGAAACTAAAACTTAGAACAAGTTCCTGCAGCATTATATCTGACAATTGAGAGAATTCTCTTATAACTGTACAGATTATCAAAGGGTAGATTGTTTGGTCCATGTCTAAGTTTGCAACCAAAAAAATGCTACAGCACTAAAAGGAATTCCACTATGATATCCAAACAGCCCAACAAAGCATAAACAGGAAAAACAAAAGTATCACCCATCCAAATACAAAGCAAGTCATTCAATGCTTACACAAGGACAATGCATAATAAAGTACACAGAACACACCATGAATGGGTCACAAAACTAGATTATCAGATTAAATTGGTTTTGAAAATTTTATCCAGAAAACAAAGTGCAGAATGAAAATCAAGGGCACACAACAAATTACCTGTACAACAGCTTTCTCTCCATCAACTTACAAAACCTGACCACGTCTTGTTGTGCCATCTCCCAATCGAATGTTGACAATTTCTTGATATTTGGGGCCCTGAAATTGTTTTAAAAGAAAAGGCATATATGGTTTGAAACTTGTGAAGGCCGAATAACAAAGCAAAAAAAGTGCCGTGCTTGAGAATGAAATATCAATACCTTAACTTTGTCCAAGATGATAAGTGGTCCAGCAACTCCAGATACAGTTCTGTACTCTGTCTCACAGCAACAATTCCATGATTAAAGCCAGACAACTAAGACTGTTTCTCATTCAAAAGAGAATTCGGATCCAAACAAACCTCCTAAACCATTTAAGTCTAAAAACATACAAAAAAGACAATAATGCGAAAATGAGACAAATCATAACCATGTCAATCTCAAACGATCTCTCCTCCATGTCTGACACTATTCTGTGCCACACCCATATTTAAATTAAAACCTGCAGGAAGCTTAAAATCTAAGCACTGAACAACTGACTCCGATTAGCAATGAAATTAAAGACAGTTATCCATATCTACATCGATAAACTATTTTCCAATAATTAATGTCAATCTCGCCGGAAAACAGTTCAATTCCCGTCCTGAAGCCAACAACAACGATTTCCAACACTAGATTTGGTCAAGTTAACGAATCATCAGTGGAGCCAATAGATATTAGCAAAATATTTTTCTTTATTTCCTTAAAAAACTTCATCTTGTTTAATAGAACATAAGATGGAGGAATCCAAAGAAAAAAGTTTTGATCTAAAGTTATGTGTCTACTTCACAAATACAAACAACTGCACTGGGATAATTCCACGGAAATAATCATCCACCAACGCAGATTCAACACCATAAGCAACAATTAACAAACAGGATCTAGAGATTGGATCAAACCAAGTGTTATCCAAAACAAAAACATAGATTAAAAAAAAAAAGAAAAATCACAATCCCGCTCATTTCGAAGAAGTTATACGAGCAACATCCAAAAAACCGAATTTTTCCATGCCGATCAACCAAACGAACAATCGAATAACAGAAGAATCCGAATCTGTCCGCCATTTCCCAGATTCGATCCAAATACTTGAAAAAACAACATAAAACTCAGGAAAAAAAAGAGAGAAGCACGAAAGAGTTCTCCATGCATAAATCTCGAGGTACCTTGGATTCGATCCGACCAGAGGGGGCAGGAGAGGCGGAGCGAGCGAGCAATAGGAAAAAAACTCGTTTTATACTCAACAACTCAAATACTAATTTTGCTACGGTATTGGGGCCAATATCAGCCGTTAGATCGAGATCTGTGGGACAGATCTTTAGATGGACGGCGTGGATGGCGATCTGTTTCGTTTGTTTCGGGGATGCCTTCAGATTCGCGCAAGCCAATGAGAGATGTCCCGATATGGGTAGCTCTTTTGCTTACAGTTGATCCGTTTGTTTTCATATTAGCATCACTTCGTTTCAAAATTATTTTTTTTATATAAAATTAATATTTATTATTTTATATTATTATTAAATTAAATTATTATAAAAAATTAAATAGTTTTTTAAACTTTAAATTATTAAAGACTTAATTTTGATAAAAAAATTATTAGTTTATAAAAATGATTCACTAATCTTGATTTTAACCTTGACCTTGATCTTAATCCTCAACCAAACGGCCCCTGATGGACTTGCCATTAACTCCCTGTAAACTGTCAAATTTATATATAACTCTTTCCAAAATGAAAATTTATGTATAATTTTTGGTTTCATTTAATTTGAGATTAAAGATCAAGGTCAAATTGAAGATCAAAACTAAAATATAAAAAATAGTATGACCAAATTTTTAATATTTAAATATTAATTTAATAAAAAAATTGTATAATTTTTTAAAATCATTATACTTTTAGATATATTATTTATTAAAATTTAAATAAATAAAAATAAGAATAGTAGTAATTTGATTTTTTTAAAGTAAAATAAAAATAGTATAATTATTTTTTTAGTATTTAAAATATTAAGTCTATCAGAAAAAGGATGATACGAATTTTGATCCCAAATCAAATAAGACTTTAAATTATTGATGAATTTACAAATCCTCTGCAATTGGATTTTTCGGAAATATTCTGCTAGACTTTATTATGGAAAATGAGAAACATATAAAATACTATTATTTCATAATAAATAGTTTTAAGGTTTAATTAAACTTGTTATATTAAACTGTGATTATAATTATTTTTTAATAATTGGATTATAAATAATTTAATATTATAATTATGGTTGATCAGATTACATAAGAGATCGGAAAGTTTTTATTTCAGTTTTACGAACGATATTTTCAAAAATAAAAAAGGGTAGTTTTATATAACTCCCTAAAAATTGCCAAAATTATATCTAACTGTTTCTAAAATGAAAATTTATATATAATTCCTTGAATTTTTTATGAAGTTATAAATACTCTGTAGTTGGATTTTATCGTTATAAAAAATATTTCAGTAATTTTTCGTTAGACTTTATTATGGAACATGAGAAATATTGAAAATACTATTATTTCATAATAAATAATTATTAAGATTAAATTAAATTTATTATATTAAATTGTGATTATGACTAATTATTTTCTAATAATAGGATTATAAATAGTTTTAATGATTATAATTATCGTTAATTAGATTATACAAGAGATCGGAGAGTGTTCATTTCAGTTTTACGGACAACATTTTCAAAAAGAAAAAAGTTTATATAACTCCCAGTAAATTGTCAGAATTATATATAATTATTTCTAAAATGAAATTTTATATATAGCCCTTAAATTATTGATAAAATTACACATACCTTGTTTGGATTTTACCCTTATAAAAGAATATTTTACGGATATTCCTTTCGACTTTGTTGTGAAACATGAATCATACGCAAAATACCACTCTTCTATAATAAATAATTATTAATGCTTAATTAAGTTTATTATATTAAATCACGATTATGATTAATTATTTTTTAATTATAGGATTATAGATAGTTTTAATAATGATAATTATGGTCAATTAGATTATATAAGAGATTGGAGAGTTTTCATTTAAGCTTTATGAACTATCATTGTCTTAAATTTTTCATTGAGCCTTTGCTATTATGCTTTCATTTATTTTTAAATAATTTTATTCTTAAGAGCTTATTTGATTCGTATGTCCAAGTTGTATATTGAAAGTCTAATCGGAGGTGTTGGAGATTGAAGAAGAAATATTTTTAATTTTATTAAAGCTGTAAGAGGTATATGTAATTTATAGATGAAATTTAAGACATTTTTGCAGATAATATTTTACGATAGGATTTTTTGCATATACCCACTTAAAAATTTGTTAAATTATATATTTCACTCTAGAGTTTAAAAAGTATATATTTTTACTTAGGTTTCTGTGGTCAATGCAAAAACTTATGCGTGGCATATTATTCTCATTTATCATGGATTAAAATTTAAAAATAAAATACGAATAGACCCAAATACCCCTAAATTCGAAAAGAATTACAAAAATCTACTTATAAGTTTTAAAATTACAGATTCATACTTTTACTATTCATTTTCAATATTCAACAAGATCAACTAGGATTTCTAACCATTTTCCGATGCAGTAATGTAAATACGAATCTTGGGATATTTTTGACTAGTTCGAAGTTTAACAAAGCGAAAACATTTAATTAAAGTATATTGATCTCATATTAATCATTCAACCAATAATCTTGAGCTCCGGAGCTCCATCTCTTGTGATCATAAATCTAGACTTGGCCTTCATAATTCTATGATGGTGTTTGTGGATACATTTATCGTTTAAATTCTCTAAATAAGGTCTAATAGCTACTCAATCCGATTACTGGGGGTTAAAAATAAAAACCTAAATTAAATCTTAAGAATATTTTGGATATTTATGGTTATTTTATATATTTTACAATATAGTTAATCTTGTTAGGGGTTGTTACGTGATGCAAGAGTAGACGGAAGTAGGAAGAAATTACTTTTTCGTATTTTCAAAATGATTGTAAGTAATTCACTGCTAACGTTTGGTTGGACGAAAATATATTTTAAAAATATAATTATTTATATCAAGTATTATTTATTTAATTTTTTATAAATATTTTTTAAAAAGATATTATTATTTTATTTGAGGTTATTAATGTTATTATAATTAAAAATTATTAGATTTAGTTATTGAAGTCATTTCAAATTAAAATATATGAAAATAAAATTTAGTTAATTTTTTACTTCCAAATGGAAAATACTGGACACATAACAAAAGTGGAAAAGAGTAATCTTATTTGCACTCATTTTTACCAACCAAACAATCTTTTAGGTAAAATATTTATAATTAAATGAGATTTTTACAATTTACTCTGTAACCCAAATAAGAATATTATTTTTTAAGTACATGACCTGTTGATAACTTTAGAAACTTCTATCACTAAGTTTTTATCTTTGAAATAAAGTATCTCATTTATTTTCTGAGAGAAACTGAAGTTCTTAAGTATTAATTTGAGAAACATAATGACCTCAGTCCGCTGAAGCAAAAAGACCTTTGTTTATTTGAAGTAAAAAAACCTCGGTTTACCAAAGCATAAAAACCATGATCCACTGAGACAAAAAAAACCTTAATCTACCGAGACACAAAGATCTTGACTTACCTAAGGCAAAGAGACCTTGGTCTGTCAAGGCGCAAAGACCTCTATTCATCTGAGGAGCAAAGACCTCAGTTTATCTGAGATAAAAAGACATCGGTTTGTCAAGACATAAAGACCTTACTTAATCTAAGATAAAAAGATCTCAATCCACTGAGGCAAAAAAAAACTTGATCAACTAAGGCACAAAAGGCCTCAATTTATTTGAGGCAAAAAGACATTGACCTGCCAAGTCACAAAGATCTTGGTCTATCCGAAACAAAAACATCTAAGTCCACCGATGCACAAAGACCTCCGTTCACTTGAGGTGCAAAAGACCCGAGTTTATCTAAGTCAAAAAGACTTTGGTTTGCCTAGGCACAAAGACCACGATCCACTTGAGGCAAAAAGACCTTAGCCCGCTAAGGCAAAAAAACCTCAGTTCACCTGAGGCGTAAAAACCTCAGTCTACTGAAGTGAAAAGATCTCGGTATGCCGAAGCACAAAGACCTCAGTTCATTTGAGACAAAAAGATCTCAGTCCATTGAACCACAAAGACCTCGGTCCACCTGAAGTAAAAAGACCTCAGTCCAACGAAGCGCAAAGACCTGGGTCCACCAAGGCACAAAGACATCCGTTCACCTGAGACGCAAAATCCTTAGTTCATTTGAGATAAAAAAGACCTCGATCCACTAAGACACAAAGGCCCCAGTCCACCTGAAGCGAAAAGGTCTCGGTCTATCAAGACACAAAGACCTTAGTTCGTCGAGGCACAAAAGCCTCAATCCACCCGAGATGAAAGGACCTCGATCTACCAAAGAATAAAGACCTCAGTCCACCAAGGAGCAAAGATGCCAACTCAAATAGGGTATTACACTTCTCATCACTGAGGATGTTCATCTGATCTCAAACTCATGGTTAAAACACCCTTTGGGTTGGTCTTTACTACCCAAATGGTGCTCAGGTATACAATGGTAAGTCGAAAAAGCCAAAATCCACTTTCCCAATGTATGACCAAACCAATACTTGGTTGTTTTCACAGAAGTGATGAAAATATGAGTCACACTCGAAAAGTCAAATCGGCTTATAATTCGAAGCAACTATCTCAAAGCATAAAAGAGGCAATTCATTGTTATATCATAATGATATCCAACTGAGTCTAAGCTGAAAATGAAAACTCCATTACATTAAAAAAGTTAAAGTTTGCTACATCAAGAGTGCTTGAGTTCAAGTTACAAAACAAAATTTCCCCGGATTTACTTTCACTTTGGTGAAGTTGGAGCATTAGCTAAACCGCCCTTATCCTCAGAAGCACTGAAGGAGTAGTCGAAACTGACATTAGAAGGATCTTCGTAGGGAGTCCCAGCTTCGTAGGTCGACCACTTGCCAGACCTCCGACCTGATATTCTCAATGCATACAATGTCATATAACTCAACCCTCAAGGCCCAAGGATTGAAGTCTGTCCTACCCGAGTTTTGAATCATAGTGTCTCGATCGGTCAGACACCCATCCTCAAAAGCCTCGGCATTGAGATCGTTGACCTCCTCAGAAACTCCTTAGATTCCTTGTAGCTTTGAATTGCGAGAGTCAGAGTGTCTTGTAGGATGAGTTTATACTCTCGACTGTTCTGGAAGCTTGTAATGGCATCTTCTTATGCTTTGAGGAGGTCAACAACTTGAGACCTTTGGAGTCTCTTGCCCTCTTGATGAGCTGAGTTTCGCTTTTCCTCGGCCTTGACCTGCCCCTCCTTAACCTTCTTCCTCTGTTCTTCGGGTTCTTTGAGTCTTGCTCGAGCCGAGTTTCACTCCTCTATGGCTTTCTCTTTGGCCTCCTATTTTTAGGCAAGCTCCAACTGAAGCAACTCCACTTCTAATCGCAAATCCTCAACCTCATCCTCAACAGTAATAAGCATCTTTGATACGAAGCAGCTTCTCTCTTTTCCTGGAGGTAGTATTTCTATGCATAATGGAAGAATTTTGCCATTTGCAAGTCGGGTCAACAATTACTCAACAATAGTAGAGGTAAAGTACTCACATCACAATAAGCATTCTCTCTATTGAGAAATAACTCAATGGGAGGCATCTGAGCTATCCTAGAATTGGAGTTGAAGGCCTCCTCCAGGTCTTGATCCTCTTTAACAAGCTCTTTGCCCAGGTGCCTTGTCTTTTGGGGCTTCGGTATGCTCTTTCGACCTCTTAGGTGTGGGGAAGGTGATGAAGTAACGTCTACCACCTCATGTGGTAGCTCACTTTCAAGAACCATCCTGTCAGGTTCCTCGGTGGGCTTGACCTCGATGGCCAAAGTGGGACTTGGGGTTCTCTTTTTCTCCTTCCTCTTCTTCTTCTTTATTTCACTACCTAGGGCCACAGAGCCACTACCTTTGCCCACCGAGGCTCGAGACCTCTTTTTCTTCTTCTCAGACTTAGCAGGATTGAAGAGCTCCATGGAATCTTTTTCGTCCCCCAAAATATGTGACTTCTTCTTCTCCTTTCTCGCCGAAGTTGGCAGGTCAAAAGGCCCTTCTGTATCCCCCTCAGCTTTCCTTGACTTTTGAGGTAATTGGATTGAGATAGCTCGGGGTGTGCTAGCCCATCGTTGAAGGAACATATTCATGAAAGAAATCCTATCGAGCCATGCATATGAATCTAAGGTAAAGTTAGAGGAGGATAAGAAAAAACTCATTATTGAGGTTTGACAAATCGTACTTGACTCCCGAGCTACCAAGAGACCAAGTGAGAGGAGCTTCACTTTGCTCGACTACCTTGGGGCAAATCTCAGTCTTCGTCCCTCAGAAGACCAAAATGTCAAAAGTTGCCTAATCTTCGAGGATGCACATGAAACATTTCTATGCTCCGAGGGGTCTCCCCATTTACTTCTAAGTCTAGGGTCCTCCTTAGCGAATATCCTCATTCAGTGTTCCTTCCAGAAGTGGATCGAAGACGAGTTGGCCTCAAAGAGACAATGACCCCTTCTTGGGGATAGATACCATCTCCCGTCAGCTCTTGAGCTGTGGTCACCTCGAAACACATCATGAGACATTTCCACAGTAGGGACAATACTTTTGGCGTCCACTAAGGCTCGGAACGCTATGATAAGTCTCATAGCATTAGTAACCAGTTAGTTAGGAGTTAGGTCCAAGTTGGCTAACACTGCCGTAGTGAAATTATCCACAGGTTATCTAAGACTGACTTTGAATATTTCCCAAAAGGTATTGAATGAATGTCCAAATTGTTCTTTAAGAAGGGAGCTAGCATCCTCTAAATCTCATGTATCCACTTCAACTCCGTCAAAAAATTCAAAGATTTGCACTAAATACTCTCTCTCCTTTTCTCCAAGTGTTTATTCAAATAGTCAAATACGAATAGAAGGAGGATTGATATTACCTATTGAAGTCAGAAAAGTCGTGTCACTAACTCGAGCCATCTAAAGACGACCAAGTAGAACATGCCTAAGACTAATTGAGAAGTCCTATGGCCACTGAGGACGGCTATGAATTATAACGAAGCTAACCGAGCTTCGATGGTAGGCTGAAGTGTTATTTACATGAAGTTGAGGTATAGCAATTCACCGAAACCCAGGATGCATTCCAGGCTGAAGCATATTCACATGAGTTGTGGCCGACTACTTGATCCACAACGACGTTGACTTGTACAGCTGCGAGCCCAATCACCTAGTCCCTCCCCGGACCAAGGATTACCTCTTCTTCCACCAAGCATCCCCTCGAAGTCGCACTGCAGGGCGAGGAACATGGGAGATGCTTGATGGTTCGATCGAGAGGATTTGCTCCAAAGACGGACTTATCGGGTTCAAGACGAGCTTCAAGTTTCATGTGCTTGGGGAGAAGAAGGGGAGAGGAGCACGGATAATGGACGAGTACCGACTTTCGACGTGCACTCCGGAGAGCCTGAAGGGCTTGGTTTTGTGCAAGATCAGTAGGGGACATAATCGCTCGGTGAACATGAAGAAGGAAAAAGAGAAAATAGATGATGATATGGGTGGTTGGCCTCTACCGAAAGGAAGTCATGGTGCAAAGCATGGTTTATGGTTTTGGTTTCGGTTTCGGTTTCGGGACCGGCCGAAACTGATACGTTTCGGCCGTTTCGATTTCGACTGAAAGATTTTTTTAAATTATTAATTGGGCATTGACCAGAGTTTGACTATATTTTGACTGTCCTTTGACTTCAAATTAAAAATACAATAAAATATTAGAAAAAATTTGAAAAAATTTGAAAAAATTTAAAAAATTATGAATGAATTTATACTTAATTTTACAATAATTTCAAATATTATTCAAGCTAATTAAAATTAATTTTGATAGTTAGTCACTGATATTGTCTACTTTTAATTTATATTAGTGTATTAAAAAAATATACAAGAAATGATATGAATATGATTAAAATTTAAAAATTAACATAAGAAAATTTAACTTTTCATTAAAATGTATTTCACACATACATAATTTATAAATTCTAAAATAATATAACTAATCATATAATCATCATCGGTTGAGTTTGGAACATCTGGGTGTGAAATTACAAATTTAGTACCTGATGATCTGGACGAGCATTTATGGGCATATGAATCAAAACAATTAGCTTTGCGCGATCTCATGACAGCGGTTCTGAAGTATAACCATATATCGAAGGTCTAAAATAAAAATTATATTTTGACTAAAATTTAATTTAATTTTAATTATTTTTTAACTTCAAATTAAAAAATTATAATATATTTAAAATTTTTTAAAAATAATGAATAATTACGTGAATAATATTATGTACGTAAATAATATCTGACAGAAACCAATAAGGACGTCAAAATTAAATTGGCGACAACACTGGCCCCAGTGTAAGGCCAGCCTCATCTTACGGGAGTACGAGTCAGGTTAGCGAGGGCACGAGATATGCGAGAGAACGGCGGTAGACTAGTAAGAGCGCAGGGTTTTTGGGTTCGAACACGAAGCCGGCGCGAGGTCCTCCCCACGACCCCCCCACCCCGCCCCCAACTCGCGTGAGCTCGGCGAGCTCCCGCCCGCCTGCCTGTCCGCTCGGAGCTCCCGCCGCCAAACCCCCCGCGCGAGCTTGGCGAGCTCTCGCCCGGCCGTCTGCCTGCCCGGAGCTCCCGCCCGTGCGCGTGATCCTGGCGAGCTCCCGCCTCCCCGCTCTCGAGCCCGGCGAGCTCCCGCCCTCGCGTGCGATTCGGGCGAGCTCCCGCCCGCCCCCGCACGAGCCCGGTGAGCTCCCGTCCGCCCGCGCGCGCGCGCCCGGCGAGCTCCCACCCGCGCACGCGTTCGTTGGCGAAGATGAACAGTAATGAACAGTAACCCTAACCGATACGAAACCGCAGGTTTCGTTGCGGTTCTGGCCGAAACCGAAACGTTTCGGCCGAAACAGCAAACCTTGGTACAAAGACAACAATGATGATCTCTGGCGGAGTCTCTTGATATCCCACCTGGAGTCACAAGTAGTTCGTGAAGCAGAAGAGAGGAAGAGTTGGTGTTAATTTTTGGATGTATAATTGTTGTTTGTCAGATAATTATAAGCATTCTTCTAGTGAACTAATTGAATATAGCGTGTGAGTCTCTTTGTTTTTTTTTTTTTTTTTGCAATGGTGAAACTAAGTAGAGTATAGTACTAATTTTTATTTAATCATCTTGCTAAAATCCATATCTGACGTGGGCCTAACAGGTCAATTGAAATTGGGGTGGTTTAATCAAAACTTCTTATGTGGGAGTCATTTCTTCTTCTTTTTTTTCCTTAATTTTCAATCGGATTTTTTATTCCTTAATTCGGTTATTTATTCAACTTGAAACTACAAACGAAGGTGATCAGTTTTAAACAAGGTTTTATTTTGGAATTGGTTTGTTCATAATTAATTCGTTTTGATTTTGATTAAACTATTTTTTATTTTTTTATTAAAATTTAATTTTAGAATTAAAAATATAAAAAATTTAATAAAATAAAAAATTTATAAACTTATATTTTTTATGAAATTATAAAATAAAATTTTTTAGTGAAAAACGGCTTAAAAAATGGAAAAATTGCAAAAATTAAATTCGATCTCAAGTCATCTTAATTTAAAATTAAAATTTTAATTATTAAAATAAATATGAATTGTAATAAAAATATTATTTTTAATATATAAATATAAATAATATATATTTTTTTAAAAAAATTGAAATCGAAATATTTTTATCAAAATCGAAACAATGTAGAAAATCCTGCTTCCAGCTCCCATAACGGAGCCTCGGTGTATTCTGCAATAGCACGAATCCCAAATTCTAATCCGACGGACAGAATAACGCCGTAGCACCGCGGGGGATTGCCAAGACTGACCTTGGAGCAAGAGCAAAAGCAAACGCATCGAAGCATCTTCTTCCTCAACGTCCATTCCTCTTCCACAAATCCGCTTCTACAGATCTCGATCGCCCGCAAACGCCGGAGAATCGTTTGCGTCAGTCGGGAGTGTCTCGCGATCGATGGCGGAGAAGCCGCAAGCAGTGCGGATGCTTTACTGCGGCGTGTGCGGCTTGCCGGCAGAGTACTGCGAGTTCGGCCCCGATTTTGAGAAGTGCAAACCGTGGCTCCGCCAGCACGCGGCCGATCTCTATCCTGATCTCCTCAAAGGTATTCGCCTTTGATTCTGCGTGGTTTGGAACCCTAATTTGTGGCGGGTTTGTTGTTCTGATCCGTGGTCTGGTTGATAGGGAACGAGGGGGAGATCAATAAGGCCTCAGAGAAACTTCAGGCGGTTGGGATCTCCGGGGATGGCAGCGGTGGAGATGACGCTCTCGCCGCCGCTCCTTCAGGTGCTTTGTTCGTGTTGTTGATTGGGTTTGAATCTTAGTTGTTTATGTGAAAATATTGCGCCACATTTACTAGAAATTTTAGGCAAAATGAATTCTTCGCTCTGTCAATTTAGCTAGGAATGATGATTTGTTTGGAAAATGTTTGCAAGCAATTTGTTTTCTGCGTTGAATGCAGCTAGAAGGCACTCAGAACACTAAGTTTGTGTTGGATGTTGTTTGGATATCTCACGTGAGGATCCAGCAGTCCCTGAGAGAAGCGGTATATTATGGAGGTCCCATGGTCGGTTCTTAAATCATAAGCATTCAGTAAAGAGTGCTGTTGGATGTCAACAAATTAGGTTATGTGTTAGTTTGTGGTTGCACTGGTAGTGGTGAAATATTTTCAATGGTTTGGTATCGGTTTTGGTTGAATATACAGATGATAATGGGAGTTTTTGCAGTAGGTGGCTCATATCATCTGATGTGTTCTGTCCTATATTCCCTAGACTATCAACTTAAAACACATTCTATGAAACTTGGTGAAAAAGAGTGGTAAATCTTCTTTTGTTCAATTTTAGAATCCAATGGATATCCATTTTTCTTTGTTATTATTTTTTTAAACATCTTAGAGGGCCTTTCCTCTTGGTCAAATCACATGGACGTATCTCTTCATTATCCCCAAAAGTCAAAATTATTTTTTTAGTTTCTGTTTCACTACCTTGAATCTTTGATAACCTCTTGTTATTGCCATCAGATGCCTGTTGGGTTCCTTCAAGCATGTTTGCAGTTTTTCTTTGTATTAAGCTACAGGCATAATAACTCAACCCCTAGGTTCATTTTCTTGGGTTGTATTATTACTCACTGTCACATCCTTACTTTAAGGGCTTAGTTAATCTTCAAGTACTTGCATCAGTATCGCAATTGGTTTGAGTTCCTTTGGATCAAAGGTATTTCCTAGGATTTCTATTGGCATATGGCATATATTTTGTGGATGTCTATTACTTCAGAAAATCATGCACATGAATAAATAGAAGGCTTTGTCTCTACTTTTTGATACTGTGGTGTTGAACCTCTGTGAGGCTACTCTTTAGCATAAAGATACCTTGGACATCCAGTGTGCATTTTTAGATTCCTATTTATTCACTAAGGTTCAGAAGAACATGTTGCGTGTCAATGTTCTCAAATTTGTGCCTATTTTAGTAATTGTAAACAGCTTTCTACTCACATATTGACACCATGTTGCATATGCTGGTTGCCTTGCTGCTGTATGATGTAAATTGTCGTAAATTCACTTGCTTATATGCTGCATGTCAAGCAAGCAGGAGGCATGCTACATGTTCATAGAGTAGAATGCGTCATGTTTTATGGAATGGAGAATAATGATCATGCAAATTTATGCATGTTTGGAGTGATCCCCCTGATTTCATATCATCTTTATTTTCTTGTCAAACAAATTTCATTCTTCTCGCTTTTTGCATTAAGTTTGTTTTACTCGTAGAGAATTATGTAAGTTTCTAGTTATGTACTCTTGGTTTCTTTAAATGCATTTTCATGATTGTAGGAGGCACCTCAGCATCTAAGCCAGAAGTAAAACGCCTTCCAGGTGGTAAGATAAAGAAGAAGGTAAGTTTTTTGGGCCAATCATTGTAGCTCAATGGTTTATGTGGAGACTAGATGGCTCTTTCTACCTGTCTTTGTGGAATATGCGCCACTGAGTGAAACTAGCACTGCACTTTGGAGTAACTTTAGACCATACAGCATTTTCTTGTAGATCCAAAACTTAATAGTTATATTCTGATGATTTCTTGTTAAAAGAAATAAAAAAATTGTGTAAGAATCTTCTCAGTTAGCTATTCATACATTCATTGCAATATATGCTTTGTTTTCCTATATGTTATGATAGAGTTGGTTTTTGTCCCATAGAGATAATGTAATGTTGCACGCCTATCAGATTGTTATACCCTGCATCATTTTAGTACAATCTCAGAAAGTTAGTATTTTCTATTAGTCTTTGTATTTTACCTTTCATATGTCATTGGGAGTTGAAAAGGAAATAATATATTTCAGATTGGCTATATGCTGTAAGAAACTTATTCGAGCTCGGAGTGATTGTTATGATGATATTAATTTGCATGCCTACCTATTGTGGCTGATTTGATTGGCGCAATATATTCACCCCACTCTTGGTATTTATGAGTTTTTCCAGGAGATGTCTCATTTCATTGTTTCCAAAGTTTGGCCATGTTAGTATCAGTCTTTTTAATACTTTCTGGGACTTAGTGTCCGTAAGACTTTTTGATACTTTCTGGGACTCAGTGTCCGTATTTTCATTCTAACTTCTGCTTTGTGAATATTTGTATATTTAATTTTTTGATGGAAGATTGGATGTAGAAGCAACGTTACCTAATGCGTTGGTGTATTGTTGTAGGATAAACAAGAAGTTGTCATTGAAAAAATAGTCCGGAATAAACGAAAATGTGTCACTGTTGTTAAAGGCTTGGACCTTTTCGGTAAGTGGTCTTCAGAGGAATTATAGGTCCTTCCCAACGTGTTCAGAGAATAACATTTGCTAGACTTCCGCAAGTTGATGTTTGACATCCATTTTGACACTGTTCCAGGTGTTAAATTAAGCGATGCATCAAAAAAGCTTGGAAAAAAATTTGCTACTGGAGCATCTGTTGTTAAGGTGTGTCTCTTTTCATACTGAAAGTTGTAATTTCACCAGAATGTAGAATTTGTTTTCACTGATGGCATGATTGAGTGGGTTAATTTCAGGGCCCTACTGAGAAGGAACAAATTGATGTCCAAGGGGACATATCATATGATATTGTGGAATTTATTACAGACACTTGGCCAGATGTAATTCATCCTTATCTTTTTTCTCTTTTGTCCTATGAACAAATATGGCTGGTTGATTTTATATGTTTTTCCCTTTATCTCGCAGTTGATCATATATCTTTACTGGCATTTGTTGGAAATGATGCAAAGCTTGCTCCCATCCAAATTAAATATCTGATTTTAATTACTAATTATCTTTGATGACTATCACTGGTGCAATTATCTAATTTGATGACTATCACTTGTGGCCATCGCATGGTATCTTCTTTGGCTGTTGTCTCATTGCTCATTGAGTACTTGTGGTTGCAAGTGTTTGTTTCCTGCACAATCACATTAGCTGTTTTATTCCATAGCTTGGTTACATTTCAGATGATGAATTTTTTGTTGCATGTCATGTATTAGGTACCAGAGACTGCAATTTTCTTCATTGAAGATGGCAAAAAGGTTGCTGCTGCTTGATCACCAACTTGAGTTAAAGGTATGCAATATAACCAGTGGAGTTCATGTTGTCAGAAATATTTTCTGTTGCCCACACTGGTTTATAGATCTTAAATTATTATCAAGTCTCTTTTGTCATGAATTACTATACATAACAATGGTTGTATCTATCTGTGCCTCTTCAGCTATTCACTGTTAATTCCTATCAGAGAGATTTCAGTTTCTTTTATATATGTGTGTGTGTGTGTGTGTGTGTGTTGTGCAGTATGATTTTACTGAAGATAACATGTATGCAAAGCCTGTTTATCTTTTTTGAGCAGTCGCTCCTAGATATATATAAATGAGTGCCCAGTCCTTCCCAAAATTAGAATCACCATGAGTTGTTTGTCAGAAAACAGTCACTTTAAATCCAGGGAGTAAAGGAGGGACTCATCCAAACTGCTTGATTTATCAAAAGATATTTTGTTTGCATGAGATTACATTTTTCAATTGGTTTGTTGCCTTGAGGCCATAAATAAGCTGGACTGGAAGCAGGTCTGGCTAAGCCGAAGAAGCATGGAACTATATACCCAACCTGAGACCAAACTTTTATATCAGATAATTTATCATGGTGCTGTGCGTGTCAATATTTGGAGCTTGAACCTGATCTGAATCCTGCCAATTCAACCCCAATGCTACCGTCTTGTATCGGGCTGGATCAGGCTTAGGAGCAAACCTGCTCCACTCCTGGTGCAACTCAAAATGTATACCAATTTGACTCTTGCAACACAGCTACATACCTACAGTGCACATCATAGTTTTGGCACTCTCCAGGACGAAGATACCCTGGTTTTAAAGTAATGACCAAAGACATGTAGGCTTGGTCAATCCGATGTTAAGGATTCTATTTTTCACATTTGGCGACGGCAGTGAAAGAGAGAACTCCCAACATTTTCACATATAAATGGTGTACATCAGCAGGCTGGTGTTGCTCATATTTAACCTGCACTGTTTGCTGCCATCTGATCTAACCAGTTCTCCAACAGAGCCTCTGTATTTGTTAATGAGATCCCTGTAGAAATTTTGTGAGGGAGAGTAAATAAATGGGCAATTACATTTAGATCAGTTTTCACATAACAATCTTTTGGGAATCAGAAAGTAAACACAAACCTCCGTTGGTTCAGCTGCTGAGCGGTTTCCTTCAGTTTGTGCTTCTGCCCTTCCAACTGTCTAGTGATCAACATCAGTGAGCATCAAATACTTGAGTTTCCTACATATTAGCATTAGCATCTATAAAAGCATGTTGGGTAAGTTATGACATCTAAGGATGTTTCTAATGCCTGGTAACAACAGCATACCAAACAAAATGAATTCTGCTCAGCCTTTTAATGCCCTGACATGCACAATAATATGCAATTGCAGGCACCCAACTTAGAAAACTCCTAACCTAATCAGTAAAATCACCATCACAAGGTCTAATCAAACAAGGTTGCTGAACGCTTAAAATGAGAGGAAGACACAAAACCTCATTGAGAAATGTCATATTGTGCAATAAACCCCTAGCCCGCATGGATTTTCCATTTTATTTTATAAAAGGTTCTGGATGATTATGAAGAGAGATATATTATAGTATTTTTCTGATTTATTTTATCATAGTCTCCCTAGATAAAACCAATCAAGTTCTGATCGCTTTGATTGCAAAAAGGGAAGAGGCAAACAATCTAAAAGACCTTAGAGCAATATGTTTATTGAATTGTATACTGAAAATATTTATTGAAGTCCTCGTTGAAAGACTAAAATTAGAATATCAAAAATGATAAATCGAGTCCAATTTGCTTTTATAATCGGGAGATATATTTTACAAAGTGTAACAACTGTTGAGGAGGTTATTTTTAAATATAAAAAACTAAAGATAGTAATGGTTATGTTGAAATTAGATTTTGAAAAAGTCTATGATAATGTAGATTGATTGTTCTTGTTGAAACTAATGCAAGCAAGGGGTTTTGGGTAGAAATGGATACACTGAATTAAAAACATGTTGAAGACTAATAAGGTTTCTATTCTATTGAATGGTAATCCTCACGAAAATATATTCCATAAAAAAGAAATAAAACAAGGAGACCTTCTCTCCTTTTAACTCTTTATACCAGTGCTTGATTGTTTGCATTCTAATGCTCTATTTGACTCAAAGGTAGAATTGATTAAGGATCTTTGTGGGGTTCTAAACTTATACTATGCATATGATACCTTGATTTTTGGAAAAACAATTCTTGAGCATTTCTTACATTTGAAAATGGTCCTTTACTTATTTGAAGGATTATATGGAATGAAGATCAACTTTTATAAGAGCTCAATTGTTAGCTTTGAGAAAACTAATTAGACTGTGAGTAGAGAGGTGACTGCAATAATTAACTGGAAAATTGAGAGCCTTCTTTTCAACTATTTAGACCTTCCAATAAAGTATAAAGAGATATGAATAAAAAAGAGTATTTACCATTGATTAGCAAAGTGAAAAAAATTTGAAATTTTGGCAAACAAAAGTCTCTTAAGGGGTGGACGAATTATAATGTTTAACTCCATACTGGATGCTACTTTTATCTATTAAATAATTATTTAACACATTCCTAAATGGGGAATCTCCAAAATAGATCAAATAAAAACAAGATTTTTATAGAGAGAGAGAAACAGACCATAAATACCATATGGCTAGCGGGGATTTGGCATGCACAGAAAAACAAAATGGTGGTTTGCGAATACAAAATGTTAAGGCCTTCAATCAAGTCTTGGGGATGAAAATTATTTTTTGATTAAAATAGTCATTAGAAAAAAATAATGCTAATTAACTATTATAAAGGTGGTCTACGAATACAAAATGTTGAGGCCTTCAATCAAGTCTTGGGGATGAAATGGTGGTGAAAATTATTTTTTGATTAAAATAGTCATTAGAAAAAAATAATGCTAATTAACTATTATAAAGGTGAACTACCAATATTACAGTTATAGAAAAATCTTGTATCTTCCTCTCCGTTCTAGAGAGGTATTCTGAAAGTAAAATAAAGATTCGTGGTGAGTATCAAGTTTGACAAAAATAAAAACATCAAACTAATAGAGTTTGATCAGCAAGGACCAGTTATGAGACGAAGAATACCCACGTAACTTTTTATTGTTGAGAATGAAATCAAAATAATAAGCTGCTCAATTCTAAGGGAGAAAGAGGACAGAGACCAATATAGAGGTAAGATCCTTCTCGGTGAGATATGAGAACCTTATTCCCCACCAGTATTTGGAAATTGCCTTGCCCTCTAAAAATCAAAGCTTTTGATTGATCTTTCACAATAAAATCCTAACAATGGAAAACTTAGAGAAAATAAACTGGAAAGATAGTACACATCCATGTTTACTTTGTTATGAAAAACCTGAAAATTCAGCCCACCTGTTTTGTGAGTGTGAATTTACTAGATCTGTATGGTTGTTGACTCCATCCAAAGTTCAGACAGCTCCTCCCTGTATATATATATATATATAATATATATATATATATATATCTGATTTGTGGACAGTGGAGAAGGAATGATTTTCAGGAAAAGCAGTCAGTGTTGAAACTGATTATTCTGGCTCTATTATGGAGTGTATGGGCAAAAAGAAACAGGAGAGTATGTCAAAACAAGAGCAAATCCGTAGCAATTGTCTCCCAAAATATCCAGGCCATGGTGAAGTTTTGGTTCTATACTTGTACTGAAAAACAAAAAAAGGAACTGAGAAGGATAACTAACTTCTTTATAGAACAAATATTAACATGAATTACAAACTTTTGCAGTGAAATCGGAACAGAACTGGAGCAGATCTGATGCTGAGAACCACAACTAATCCAGTTCAAGTTGTGACTGAATCAATGTTGAATTTAGGCTGGGATTTTTTTTTTGTTTGGAGGGTTGTAAAACTTCCTTTGTGGTTTTGTAATGATACAAATATTGTATCATTTTATTTCTTGCATAGCAGGGCTAAAAGAGGGTAAATTCCCGGTTGCTCAAAAAAAAAAAAAAGTCGTATTGTGCAATTTCTGATCAATCCTAACAAGCCAAGAACAACAGGCCAGCACACAAGGAGCATTTATTCCAGGATTCGAGCAATTTGGTTAAGTCTGCAACTTTATTTTTTGAAATATTAAGTATGATTTCAACAACCTGAAGTCATAATATATGGAACAAATCAGAAAAATAAAACACAGTTGGTAATTACTGACCATTCCTTTGCGCGGATGGTTCCTGCTATAGAGTTCAGCCGCTGTTGGCACTTCTCAAAATGGCTGGTCAGCTCATTAACCTATTTGGATGATAAAGTTAAACCAATGGCAGACCATATAAGCACACAATCTACCATAAAGAATAGGATTCATACACAGAGTTGGCTGTATATATTTGATGTACTTTCACCAACATTTATATTCACAACGATGAAAAAATATTTTTATAGACATTAAGCGTCATTATAGTTCTCACAATAACTCAGTATGTCAATTTTCTTACATTTATTTTTATATTCAAAAAATATTTTTATAGACATTGAGCTTGATCATAGATCTCACAATAACTCAAGTGTCAATTTTCCTACATTTGTTTTTGTACTCTTGAATCCTCTGTAGGCTAAGTGCTTATTGTCTAATTACTTACTGATTAAAATTTGACTTGCATATCCTGTATTTAAAAAGTTAATGTACAGCCATGAATCCATTATCCAGTACTATTTTTCCATTCAGGAACTTGATCAAATTCTACTCTGGAAATTGAAATGATATGAGCAAAGTTAAGCAAAGTTGTTTCCAATGCTCTGGCAAGAAAGCACTGTTAGCGAGAGAGACCGACCAAAGCATCTGAATGTTGGTCACGGGTTCCACTTTGAACTGCCTCTGCTAGACTCTCCACCAACCGGAGAATTGTCAAAACCAAATACATCAAAGACAGGACAAATCCTTAAGGCCATATATAAAAAAACAAACACAAATTTGATTTTTATTTGACTGCAATTGCGCTATAAAGCATAAACTTATAATTCAGTTGCAGAAGGTGTGAGCAGGCAGATTCATTTTACATGTCATTCATCCAGATATTAACAATAAAGAATAACCCGTGGTCCCAATGGAAAAAGAGAGTTAACTCCATCAACCAAATGAGTAAATTAGATAACAAAATGCTGGTGCCAAAGACAAAAATCAAGTATTTTTATCCACCTAATTTTCAGATACAAACTGTTTCATTTCATCACTCTAATCACAGTAAAAAAAAAAAAAAAAAAAACAGGAACAACATCTACGGCCAAAAAACAAGCTCAATTCGAACTCCTTCGATATTCTCATAACAATTCTTGAAATCCCTCAATAACAGCAGCTAATTTCCGATGAGAAGTTAGCGCCAAATCAAAATACAAATAATCTTTTAGCGATAAATTCCATGGACAGCAAGGCTTTCCTCCATAAGAAACATCTAGAGACAAATCGACGGCCAATTTGAAATCCCTAGACAGGGAAGAAGCTAGGGTTCGCACATGAAGAAGATGGAAGTGAGAGGCCAGGGACGGATGGCGATGTTGTTGTTGTTGCTGCTGCTGCGGCTGCTGTTGATGGTGGAAGGTGGATCCTGTGCATCTGCGTCGGGACCATTATCCAGCTCCCGCCGCCGCCGAGCTGGTTCATTTTCTCAGATCACGCGCACGAGCTCGACCGGCGAGACGAAGGAAAATAGCCCGCTTAAAAAACTCGAAACTTTTGCATATAGACCCCAGGAGAATTTGTAAATTCCGTCTATTGTGTTGCAAAATCTAAATCTGCTCGGATACACCCCTATAGAACTACTGTATTCCTGTGGATAACCCTGGCATTACCGAATTTAAATATGACAATTTTCCGAGGTAAAACATACTTGGTTTTCCTGCTGCCACGTAACAGAAAGAACCAATCCAAATGGTTAAATCAAGCAAACAATTTCTAAAAGAAAAAAAAACCTAAATTTAGATCGTATGCTCGCAACAATCTGTAGACCCGGATTCAATTGACACAAACTTATCAGCTTTATGATCACCATTTAAAACATGGATATTGCGACACATGTACATCCAATAAATTAAAGCATAACAGAAAACCAAACCATTTACCAAGCTACAGTTATTACAAGCCCGAAGAAGATTAAAGTTCAAATAAAGAGAGAAAAAAAAATTCCTTAGGGGCCCTAATAAATCCGGACCCCATAATTCAAAATTGTAGTTCTCTTTCATACAAGCAGTCATACAAGCAGCCATCATACACCCAAAAAATACATTATTTAGAAAACATACATTCAATTCCTGTTGTACTTGGGACAATCCTAAAGCCAACAGAGGAATGACTAGAACTGGCTAAAAAACCACAGCCACACTTGAAAGAAGCCCTTGCCCTAACTGCCTATAGACTATCACTCTTTACTGCCTCATAGGGCTTGAGTACTCGGAGTCATTCTCTGATGAGGTCACATTGGATGACGCACGGGATGATACGGTCGTTGCGGAGCTATGTACACCATTCCTGAAACTTTTCGAATGGAGTTCAGGGTTTCTTTGGGGTTCTGGAGCTGCAGGGCGTTGGCCCTCGTCTGCTAATTTCTTTAGAAGGTTCATTACTGTGGGAAGGAACTTTGTGGACAGGGAAAGTATACCAGGAAGCTGCAAGATGATCATAAGCCATTGCATAAGAAAGGATTCTTAAATGGAAACTATAGGGAAAAACATGATTTGAGTTACAGAAGAAAATCTCACAGCCCCATTTTGGAATTCGCCTGGAATGTCGAGTTGGATCCAAAGCGCCTTGCCCACCAGGAAAAGAACAAACAAGAGTGCAAAATAAAATGGATTCCTGCAAAATGAGAGCATAAGATTCAATGAATAAGAAATTCACAATCAACAAATATTAGTGGACGTGAGAAATTCAATTTACCTTAAAAGGGTCATAAATTCATTGAATCCCAGGACAAGAATAGCAACAATTGCCCATGGAGGGGGTAGCCAATTGTTGTTTCTCCTGTTAGCTTCCTGAAAACAGAGATCAACCCCGTTCAATGAATGAACTGTACCAAAGGAACTCATAATTTGTTGAAGTACCATGAACTATGCGAAAGAAGTTAGAAATGTTAATGGTATGACAACATGCCTGAGCAGCAATGGCCTGGGTAACTGTATACTCAGTCTCTGATTTAAACTGCCTCCATAGAGATTTGCATTGGACAGGAGTGATCAAAGTTTTCTTGGGAGAAACCTGTCGAAGGAAAGGAAAAACAACACATATACCTAAGCAGGGATTTTATGATAAAGGATGCAGTCATCTTAAAATAATAATTGTGTAGCTTTAACTTCTATGCAATTTAGATCATGTCCAACGCATAAATGTTTCCTTACAAACTTTCTCTAGCCAAAATGTTTTTATAGGCCACCAACATCGGACGGCTGAACATAGTAAATAAAGAAGCATATTGCTAACCCACAATCTTTGTGAAGTCCAAGCACTAAAATAATATGCATGCATGTAAGTTAAGTAATAAAATCTCAAAAACAATGTTAGTGGAAAGCAGAAGTGCATCAACAAAATAGTTGAGTCATGAACTAAGAGTATATTGAATCCTCAATACAGTGTATACCGCACTACTTGCATTCACTACTGCAGTACCAAGATTTGAAAATGATAAGATCATAAGGTAGATATAAATGCACTGAAAGAACATTAAGAATAAATTTACCTCCTCCCATGAGCTTGAAGCCAGTGGGTCAAATGATTGGATGCTCCTATTTGCTGTACTAGGGTTAGAAGCATCCACAAGAGCAAGTGAAAGAGTTTTCTCAATATTATCTCCATCATCATCAAGACGAATCGCTGCCATTACTGATAGGATCTTCAATGACTACAGACAAGAGAACACACTTATAAAAGTTTGGTTAGTAAAACAAACAAACAAAAGCTATGTAATAATCCTCAGTACCGCTGATCGGGCAGTTTTTGTAATTGCCCTTATATCTTCCTTTCCTGCCCAGACTCTTGGCATTGAGTCAGAATCATGGCTAAATAAACTTGAGAACCTGTAAAAGAATGTATTATCATCTCTTGAAGAGGAACTTCACAACCTATCCAACACACAAAAACCAAGCGCTACCTGTCCTTCATGCGGATCAAAACCCTTCCAGCTTCTTCTCTAGCCTTAGATTCAACAACATTCCTAGCATGCTCTTCCAATTTTGCAGTCATTTTATCAACAGTTGCTAGGTCCAGCTCATATGCAGAAAGGCCAGAAGCAAATCCAGCAGTAGCCAACTTGGTTTCTTTGAGGAGCAGTCTTTTTATTGCAGGCCAGGTATCATCAGTAGCTGCATCCAGCAAAGCCTCCACAGGTTCTGAAAGTGCTTTGTTAAGTTGTCCCTGCACCAACATCATATCACTTATTAACAAACCATTGCATCAACACAAATAAATAAAAATGGTCTCCCATATTTCTCAAACCCCATTGTTGTATTACTCAAAGAAATGATGTTACACCTCATATTGGGAAGTGAGTTCAGCCAGTTTAGCATCACGAACTGAAGCAATATGTGCATCAATATCACGCTGAAGCTTGTCCCGAGTTTTCGTGGAGTCCCATTTTGCTTGTGCAATAGTTGCATCTGTTTCCGCAATACACATCAATGGCTTAATAGGGATTGTAATGAATAATAAAAAAAATGTTGCCAACAGCTCCAAATCTGAAGACTGAAAACATATCTATAGCTGTCTGGAGTTCAATCTATTACCCCGTACGATTTTTAATCTCATACTTGTTTGAATTTATCTCTTAGAGTAAATTGGGTAAACAGATTTTATTTACAATTTTGTCATATTGTATTATTGAGTAGCTATTACTCCTATGGATGGTAATAGTTACTCCAAATATTTTCAAGGCGTAATTAGAAGTATTGGGAGTAAAAACTACTGCAATTTTTACAGCTTTGGGGAGAAAAACCAAGATTAAGTACTTAATCCTAGTTTACTCCCCAACCAAACAGGCCCTCAAGTATCCTGCAAAAGTTTCATCACTCAAATATCAAGCTTTACCACTCAAGCCTAAGATATATTATTCCAGCTCCACTACCACACTGAGTTAAGGCAGTACATGTAATACCAGTAAAGTAGAGTTTCAAGTTTAATCATACTAAGTAAAGCTGCATAATAATACTAGCACAAAGTAATTAAGGCTGAGTTTTCAGGTTCTCTTATGCTAACCAATAGAATGCAGAGATAAGGAGAGAATTCAGCTAACATGAGCATTCATAACACACACAAAAGAGAGCCATGCTGAAGCTTGACTAGAATATTACCGAAACCACACGTTCAAACAACACTTAAGAGTGATGAATGGATTCTATAAAGTCAGAAACTAAAACAAAAGGATAAATATACACATACACACCAATGAGAATCCTATAGAGGGACACGTGCCTGACAAGAAAAGCTAGGAGGCTCTACCAAAAGAAGGAACAAAAAAAGGAAAAAAAGAAGCACACAAATGGTTTGCTTCACCAGGACACATAACAGAAGAAAATGCATATCTTATTAATATATGTTTAAGGACAATACCTTCACAAGCTTCATCAAATTTTGACATAAACAACCATGTACAATCCCGAGTAGCAACAGCAAATCCTTCTCCTCTGTGTAAAGCCTTATCTAAAGTTTCCTTAAAGTCATCCAGAGTTTTAGACCGTATATGCCCCAGCAATAATTGGTAAGCTGGATGGACTCGCTACAGAATATTATGAAACAAATTGTAAAATAAACAATGATACATAATATACATGTCAAATATAATAGAAAATATGTGTCAAACAAATCAAAGCAACAAATTATCCATATACAATTTAGAATTGGCAATAATTCAGTTCAACCAGCCGTTTGTACAGATTGACTAAGTGTTTCTCTAGAGAAATCCAATTGAAGTAGCATTACCAAGACACAGACATAGGAGTCTAGCGTCCAAAATCTTGAAACATTCAGCATGGCATCTTCCAGAAGTTTTGATATGGATACATTTTAAAATTATAGGTATACTATCTATGTTATTATATGTCTATATTACAACATCTTAGAAATCGGACCTAAACTTAAAGAAGAATCATCACATCCTTGGGTAGCTAAAGCATCGGCTAGGCTGTTTTTGTCTCTGGGAACCTGAATGAAGACCAGGTCATCAAAGAGCGAGATCAGATATTCAGCTAGCTCTTGATATGGAATCCACTTTTAGTCCACTGCTGGTTGAGCTTCCACTCTCCCACAATCTGACTGATAACCCATTTTGAATCCCCACTTTTAGGCAAATCACTACAAATGTGAGTCTCAATGATTAAATATCTTTTGGTATAATCATCAGAAGGCTTTAGAACAAGATTATGTAAATGTGGTTTAATGCTTCAAGCTGCTAAAACTGTTCTTGAAGTATCATATGGTCCAAGTGCATAAATCTCTTGGGTAAAACACAAAACTAAGGAAATGAGGTGGCTACATGTCAATCTTTTCTCTTCATTTGGTTAATATAGAACACTTAGTGAACATGAACACCAACTCCTATCATATTATTTTTTTGTTTTCTATAAAGGAGATGAAAAAAAAAGTCATTAGTACCTGAAAAAGTTTTGATTCAAGCTGCTCCCTTTTTGCAGTTCTTACACCTTCATCAAAATAAATAGCTTCTATGTCATAACTGCAAAAGGATGATAAGTTCAGCAAGTCAGTAACAAGGCCGTGAACACGGCAATAAAAGCAATATGCATGAAGCTCCCAAAACCAACATTACTGCAACTACATTGCTCCCTAGAACCAATGTAACAGCAACTAAGATGACCCCTAGTTTTAGAACAAAAAATCTAGATGAGCTGGTGCTTCCAGCTCATACAATAATTTGGCCACATGGCATAATTTGCCATTTTAGCATCTTGTTTCTCTTAGATGTGCAGCATTAACAACAGTTTTTGAAAAAAAGAATACTACAGACCATCAAAATCAAAAACCTAAATCTCAAATTTGACTCAGGGTTTTCTTGCTCCAACACTAATTAGTAATTCTTTTGACTTTTGTTCCGGATTGTCGATAAAACCTAATTTCAGATGTGAAACTCACAGCTGAGTACAAATCTTAATTCAGAGCCGTGAGTTTCACATCTGAAATTAGGATTTTTCATGCACATCCTGAATTAAAAAATATAGTGTGATGAGTTTTGCAGATGGAATTAAATTAAATTTTTGTTGTGAGATAAGGGTTGATGAAGTGTTAATTAGTCGTTTGAGATGAAGTTCAAAAATAATAATTAGTAAATATAGGGAAACAAAATCCAATCTAAAATTGAGGTTTTGGTTCCCTTCTTAATTAGTCATTGTTTTTCTTGTTTTTTTTTTTTGGAAATCTGTTTTCAATGGGCTACAAATTGAGTTGCATTCTCCGAGGAAGAAGAGTTGACATGGCCAACTTATGCCACACGGCCGAATAATATTGGCCAGGAGCACCAACTCCTTTATGCTCCCCGAGCTCCTAATAATTACTCTTATTCTTATATCCAATTTGTTAGTATTTATGGGACAATTCTATTGATCTTCAATTAAAATAGCACCAACTCCTTTATGCTCCCCGAGCTCCTAATAATTACTCTTATTCTTATATCCAATTTGTTAGTATTTATGGGACAATTCTATTGATCTTCAATTAAAATGGCATTTTCAGGATGGTTGCTCCAACCTGATTTTTAAGTGACCAGCATGAAACAGTTACAAGCAACTCATGCTGCAATATTTCACCTGATCAATCCTGCTCAATCACAGAATATTTTATTAAAAAATCTTATAGATTCACAAGATAGTACGAATGCAAAGATGAACTGAACAGCCAGCTTGAGTTTATTAATTCTCGAACAAGCCGAAAATCCTCAAAGATGTCAGCTTGGATAGAGCAGTTACTCAGGCTAGGAGGCTATCTTTCTCCAACCTTCTAGTGAAAAAACTAAGAAGTGGTCTGGGTGATTCCAGAGAGGTGTTGGGGTAGGGATTCTCAAAATATTGTAAAAGGAGGATCTTGCTAGTTACCAATCAAAGCTGCTCTCCTATTAAGATGATGGGAAATTGGTAGATCAGGATAGAGAATATACACAGCTCCATCATAGACAATAGTGATTAATGCCTCACTCACCCATATAAGCAATTCTCCAGAATTGAGCCAAGTTTCTTCCCAAACCCTGGCACTACACCATTTTGTACAGCTTCTTCAAGTTCACACCATTCCTGTAATGTTCAAAAAATTGACCAGATACAGCTCAGATATCAAAACAACTAGTCTGATTCAAACTTACGAGAAACATCAATCACCTCATTAGTGGTTAGGTAGGCAAACTTTTCATTAGCAATTTCTTCGCAGCGTACAGTGGCAACCATGACCTAATAATCAGGAGACAAAAAGCTCAGGACTAGCCAACATAAAATCCTTGGATAATCATACTAAAAAGGGATAAAAAAATATAGATTACCTTGTGGGCAGGGAGGTCAAGGTCCCTATTCTCCTTTATAACTTTCCAGATTTGTTGTGCACTAAAAGTAAATCCTGAAGCAGGAACAACCCCCCGCCGGTCTCCAGCAAGTCCTCCAGGAGCAATTGAGTGGAAAAATCTTTGCCTTAAACTTGCAACCTTTATGAAAGAAAGCAGCGAAAAGGTTTCCATAACTACAAGAGCCAAGATAATGAGGGAAGGAACAATGTACAGCAATCCAGGACCTAATAGTTTCAATGTGTTGTACTTGCACCTAAAAGACAAGATTGGAATGTAGAAAAGGATGTTAGGTACATGGATATTTCATGTACCCGGTAAACATAAACTCCAACACCACATCAATCTTTCCTCCAAAATCACTGATAGAAACAGCTTGATTAATGGGCCATAAACAAGAACCTGAAGTTTAATAGTGACACAGGATTTAGTATGCAAATGAAGTAAGTGTATTTCTATTACTGTCAGACCCCCATTAAGCAATTATCAGCCGTGTCTTCCACATATTACGATCAGTTGCTAATTCTGCTAAAAGTAGTTAGCCGAAATCTAAGCAGCAAAAATCACTGTAGTCAAAATCATTCTCTTAACACTTGGAATTTCATGCCCTCCTCAAGTATATCATCTTTGGACCAGATAATAAAATAAATTGGGTCACCTAAAATAATACACTTGAATAAATCAGCTTCTATCCCAAGTGTATGCATGAGATTTGAAAATGGTACAAATGAGATAGGTTTGTATATTGTCAGTCTTTACACATACCTTTTTCTTGGCTTCACTGGTAAAGACTAAGTGTTGTACCAAGGGGGTCAAGGGTTCAAAGGTTGTTTATCACAAGATAGAGAAAAACAGAAAATTTCCAGATTCAAATTCTACTTTGGTTATTTTTTTTTTTTAGTTTCATATTCTGTGGTACTATTTCTTTGCAAAACCTTCCAAGCACAATAATAACTTATCTTTTAATTTAAATTTGAAGACAATATAAAATCACAAAATACTCATAAAATAACAGCAAACATTCAAACACAACCTTATCCAACCCATTACAGAACTGGGTCTTACAATCTGGCTTACTCTACTAGATGGATAATTTGTAGCGCTTTGCAGATATTTTTGCAGGTTACCTGGATATTTTTGAGTCATCGACCCAACAGTTTAGTAACAGTGCCACTAATAGTTCTAATGGACTCAAATCACAACATTGAGGTTGTCACTGGCAAATAATAGCTTCAAATAACACATATAATACTTATAACACACCTGCTCTCTAAATTGCTCTTCTTTCTCCTCAAAACTTGAAAGAGCCACAACTTCAACCTGTTCAATAACATAAAAGGTTGGTTTCAATACAACAAACACAAAAAGCATACAATAACAAGATACTAATTTATGATAACAAACATTAAAAAATTCACTGAGTGGAGTTTCTTTATGTTCCTGTGGTTTTGCAACCGAGTCCCATATCTGCAAGTATATAATTGAAAATGGAATAAAAAAATCAGTGAAAAATAGCAGAAAGAAATAAATCCAGCAAATAGAATTTGACTGAAGTTACCTTTTGAATATCTTCCCTCAAAACAGGTTCCAAGTTTTCAAGAGGAGTCTGCCAACATATGTCAGTATTAATATAAGTCAATAACAGCAATAACAAGACGGATAAAACAAAGTGGAAATGATCAAGAAGAAACAGTAGCTTAAATGGCGCACCCTAGTTTTATCACGGATTACAAACATTAAAGTTGTTCTACGAGGACTAAACAATCGCATCATGACCTGTTATGATAAAAGAATAAGTCCGACAGAGTGTACCACAAAGAATATCATGGAAAAACAGACCTAGCTAATAATGGGGATGTGGTGCTCACCTGGAAGACTGTCTTCAATAAAGGCTTATTTGCAGCCTGTTCTCGGCCAATATCATGACACCACCTATCGTAATAAAAGATTTGGATGAACACTGCAACTATCTCAATCAAATAGAATAGAGCCAATCAAGAACCTTACATATTTATCAGGACTATATCTGAAACTGCCAGAGCAAAAAGGGCACTCTGTTTCTCAAATGCAGTGTCATCCTGAACGTAAGACAATTGTAAGAAGGACAATAGTGGACTTAGATTTTTGGCAAAAGCCAATGGAAGTTTATTAAAGCATATTTATTTTTGTCAGCATGAACAGTCGATTCAGTGCCAAGTATACCTCGTATAATCAACTGACAGTGAAATAGAAAAGACAACAACCATATGAGAAACAACATATCACCTCTCCTCGCTCTCTTCCATCAGTGCCCTCCAAATCCATAACAATTGTGCATGGCTCAATTTCAACACACCTTGCCATCCAAATCCCTTTTGTTGTTTGAGACCTAAAGGAAAACACCAGTATTATCAAATGAGGCATGTCAAAGTTCCAAAATAAACATGATTGCATTAATGAACTCAGTGGGAAACAAAATTGACAATCCTATAACTTGCCTCCCCTTGAAAGCATCCATCTCTCTAAAGTTGGTATGGAAAAGATGATTCAGAAGAGTGCTCTTTCCTGCCAAAAGCAACAAGCTAATTATGATATATTAATTAAATTTTTAGCATAACAAGTTAACACTAATTTACTATGGGTGTCAAAAACATCCCACATAAAAAAGGATATTTTCAAAAGGAATTAGATGCCAATTGGGAAAGGAACAAGGCTAGTCATACCACTGCTTTGTGGACCCATGATTGATACTACTGCATATGATAGCCCACATTCTGCAAGCCTTACAGCCTTCATAAATTTTTCAAGTCCAGAAACATTAAACACGCCATCTCCGTCAATCAGTTGGGTAGAACAACACTCTTCAGCCATTTCTGGATCAAGCAAATCCTGTAGTTAAACTGCATGAATATAAATTCTTATATTCTTCACAGACAGAGATACATGAGCATGAATATTGTTATCTAAATATCTAATTCACATAGCATAATTTGAAATGGATAGCACAGGACAACCTCACTTGAGAACAACCTTATATGTTTGCTCCCAAGAAACAGGATCCCAAAGAGAAGAGGTAAATATTCAGCTAAGACAACGTATAATCACGGACAAATTACTGCACTTTGAGCATGCAGCTAAAGGCCTTGGCTAAGAATGCCATTCCTTGGTAGGTTGCAAGCCAAAGGGACCACTTAATTCCATGAAGTTGGAACATCAAAGCCATTTTTAATAAGAAAAAAACATAGCTACAGAATTCTGTAGTTAAAGGAACAAGTTGACTCGAACTTCTCCAACCAATACAAGATCACCTTAATCTATCAAACTACATAGCTACAGAACTCTGTAGTTAAAGCAATCGAACTTCTCCAACCAATACAATATCACCTTAATCTATCAAATTTATTACGTGATCTTCAGGCATCACAGAAATTATTCACTTGAGTCCCCAAACAGCAAAGCAAAAGTATTAAACTCTAAAAATCGAAAGCAAGAGCCAAAAATCCCAACTTTTTATAATAACACTCGCCCGGGCGATCAAAAGCGAAAGAAAAAAAAAATGTCAAATAACCAAGGAAAAAGCGATCCGTTATTATAGGATGTTAAATCCGCTTTCAATGCTCAAAAGAACCCGCAATAATACCCCAATCACGATTTGCTGCTCGTCCTGCAGCTTCAATTTTTCCCAATCATTGAAAACAGCATATACATCACGACCTGGATTCCACCGATCGGCGACTACAACAGCCTCTTCCTGAAGCTTCAAATCCCCATCAAATCTCACCAATCATCAAGATGTCCGTTCACAAAACACGATCGGCACAACGAGGCATCGATTTTCAGACAAACCTCCATCGAAGATCAAACAAACACACCAAAAAGATCACCCGGATCATCGTATAGAATCCGGATCGGAGCTCGAATCCATCAATTTCAGCAAAGTCACAACGAAAAGACCCAAAGAGAGCGATGGAGGCGAAGATCTACGCACCGGCGAGAGAGCGGGCGACAGAGTAGGACTGGAAGAAACGCTGGCAGCCGGCGGAGGAGGAGGAGGAGGAGGAGGACGAGGCGAGGATGGAGCGAACCAGCATCGCAATCGCAGCTCCGAACTCTTCCTTTAAATGGCGAAAAAGAAGCCGAGTAGAACCAAAACCAACCTGCAGTAAAAAAGTAAATAAAAAAATTTGTGATACTTCCTAGTTTCTAGGATTCGTTTGGACGAGAGAAATGAAAATTATTTCGGCGGAATATATACGAATGAATGAGACAAAGGTAGATTTCGTATATTATTATTTTTCTTTTCTTGTTTTACTATTTCTGTTGTTTAATTGGGTTTATTTAATTAATTATTTATTTTTATAATTTTTAATAAACAATTATATATTTTATTAAGAATTCGTGAAAAATTAAATATTTTATAAATTTATAAATAATGATTTTAATTAAATTATTTTTAAAACAATTTATTTTAATTTAATTTTATTAATTAAATTAATATAAAATATTAAACTATTTTTATTCGATTTTAATAATTATAATAACTAGTATAATAAAATTGAATTTTAAATTTTTTACTTTCATAAAATCGAATAATTCCTTTTTATAAAAAACAAAAACAAGATAATTTATTTTTATATTAATTTTAATAATTATTTATATTAAAACTAAATGATAATAATTTATTTTTTTATATTAATTTAAATAAATTATGATATAAAATAAGTAGTTTTGATTTAATAATAATAATTTAGATAATTTTTAATAAATTTATAATAAAATTGATGATTTTTTACTTAAAAAGTCTTATTTTTATTTCGTGGCGCTCACACGAACGATGAAGTGGAAGTGGTGCCCACTCTACACCGACATGGGAGACGTTGAGACCCACCGACCGCCCACCTGTCTTGACGGACGCTTTTATTTCCCTATTTTTTCTTATTATTTGTACGAACCGCCCACAAAACGGGAACCATCTCGCCCATTCAAAACTGATGGCTATCCCGAAAACATATCGCGAGGCACTTTCACGATGTTCCCACCCGTCGACCTTCACCAGAGGTGATCTCAGAATCAACGGCTAGGACTTGGTCCAGACCACATCAACGAGCACAGCGCGTGATACGCGCCTGGCGTCGGATTTCTTTATTGGACTTGATTGGAGTGTATACCAAGCGAGATGGGCTAGCATTTCATGATCGATAGTATGTCCCAGTGTGAAGCTTTACCGCTTTATTCGACAAACAAAGCTTTTTCTCTATTTATTTGCCAATTATTCAAACCCGCCAAGAGTTCCCGGCTGTTGCTAATTTGAATCCTGTTGCAGCGCCCATTTATAGAAAACCAGACTCCACATCAATGATCGAAATCCCAGTTCATCAAGTCAAAGACAGTGCACTTTGTTGATGCAATGGAAAAGACCCCACTTTCTCTGATACGAAAAATTTTGATAGATCAAATCTATCGTGGCAAAGATATAGCATTATTTTGATTCTTTCAAACAAGACACAATGTCGTTCTAAAAGCAAATGAATAAAACTAGAAGGAAGACTATGAGATGGTTGACTAGTTCTAACTTACATGCTAAGTCATTAGACTAAATCTTCAATTAGAAAGTCTAACCTTTAAAAAATCACATGACATGATCATTCTACATATTGCAAGATGTCATTGGAGTATGATGAAGCCAAAAGGAACTAGGGACAATACTTGCATGGGATGTCAACCATGCGTGGCTTATGAGATCCAATGGTAACATAACATAACAGCGTGTGATCGGCACACCAAAATTTTTTTTATTGAGCAAACCATAGAAAGAGTTATATATGCAACACATTGGAGATGCCCAGATTCCTAAACAGGGAATAATTCTAAACAGTGCAAGACATTCCAGCCCAGATCCAATATGATGAAAAGAGTAGTTTCTCCACAAACCTGGAGTTGAAAAAAGCCGAGTATCAGTGGCCAAGAAGCATAATCTCGAGCTCACATGGGGTTCCCATATCTCAAGAGACAAGGACAAACTAAGACAACATTTTGAGTTTCAGTCCACATAACTAGTTGTCGAAACTTTGTTGGATCTATGAGATGGGTACCTACTCTGTTGTCAAACATAAACACCAGTAGCAAGGAGCAGGAATAGAGATCCGAATCCCTGCAGAAAACAAGAGAAAGATCGATAGTTGCATTAAAAAATAGTTTCATGATCAGCTTTAACCAAATGCATGGAAGGATTAAAATGGTTTATACCAAGAAAATGGATGCAAAAGCTGCAGTAGTGATCTCCTTGGGTAGACTTCTGCTCCGCCTAGATGAAGTTGCTTCATAGCTGAAAAGAAAGGCAAATAAGGACAGAAATTGCTGATAATGATGCTAAAACAAGCTTTACAGAAACTCATTATGGAGCTGAATCAAACCCCAAAGGCCTGTAAATTTAAGACTCTCTGGCAATCAAGTGTCATTGAAATGTTTGATCAATGGGAGTTTAACATTCTACTAATAACTAGAAAGAAACACTCAGTTATGAGAACATTACTACCTTAGCTATTTGTCACAATTGCAAGATTCTTCACAATAAGGTTCACAAAATGGTAAAAAAAAGGAACCTGTTGCAAGTGAATCACTCATAATGTACCCAAAAGAGGCTTTTCAGAATGCAATGTGAGAGCTTGGGGAGCTTTTCAGCTTCCTTCTCTTGCAAGCTCCTGTTAGAAATTCATACAGAAGATTGTAGTGCTCACACATAAGAATTTGGAATATGATTTAGACAACTATACTAGCTCCTTTATGTGACAACTCAAACATTTGGCTGAACTGCAGAAGATCCACTGTAGGATATCAGGTCTTGGACATTCAAATGGAAAAGACACTGGTTTTTTCTCATTCCAGAGAAACCCACACATACATTGACAGCAAACTTATCAGACTATCTATAAAACTTATAGTCATCCTTTGATTCGTGAATCTCCAGGGAGACCACATATCCCATGTTTCAATGTCTTTGATTGGGTATTCAATTGGCTTAACATGAATGGCAAGTGAGCATTCAAACAAGTGATCCACTGTTTCTGAAGGCATTCCGCTTAAGAAGATCCTAGACTAGTACTTTTCTATTATGTTTAAGAAAGTTGTACATTGTCAAAGAATGCAAACCAATTCAAAACCATCACTTTTAGATGACTAGAAATCTTCCAAAAAGAAGTTAAATAAGATAATTTCACATTTAACAACCATCAGCATTTAAGCTTCTTCTTCATTACCATTGGACACTGGCACAGACACACATGCATGCAAGCATTCAGACCTACATTTTCACAATTATAATCCAAGTCTACTTAGTGGTACTGACATCCTGAACAATTTTCTATCATGAAAACAACTCTTAGCATAACATCTAAGCACTCGCTTCAAGCTAGATAGATATTATTTATTTTTTTCATTGCAATTCTAAACTAGACAATCCAGCATAGGGCATATTATGTTATTTATGTGTTTTATTGCTTTAATGATTGACAAATAAAATAATATACCTCTTATGCGCCGATGTTTTATAGGACTAAATAAGAGTTATCATTTTTGCCAATATTTATAGGAGAGTACCTCTGAATTTTGAAAAGGAAAGCAGGCTTTGATCTGACTCATCTAGATCTCATTCAAATCAAATACAATGGCAAAAAGAAATTTGATTCATAGTTAACTATTAAGAAGAAGTTTAAATGTTGCTCTACTTCTTCCTCCCTGGTATAGCCAAATAATTGAATGTGACATATCAAACCAATGTCCGCATTAAACTACTGCTGTCTTTTTCTAAGCTTCTCCTCGTGGGGAGAAATAGTGATATTGAAGAAGAGTTTTAGTAACTAAACTCAAGCAGAAGTTAGTTCAAACAAAGTAATGTCTTTCTTTGATTTCCACAATCAGATGTATTTAATTTTGAATTGACATAGAAGGTGTTTGGGAATCAAAAGAATATGCAAGACTCTGAAATGACGTCAATATGTGATCATTAAATAGATAAAAATTTGATGGTTAAAGATTTCTAAAGAACCATTAGATTTTTGTAGTTTCATAAATGTTTTACTCAACTTCTGGTGACAAGAGGACCCATGGTCCTCTACTGACACCCTCTTCAACCACAAAGTTAGCTTTATCATATATTATCTGCTTCAACCAGAAATTGCCACAAAATGTGAACCAATGAATGCCATGACAACCAAACTCAACATACAATAATCTACTTATCATATTTGTCAAAGCTAGAAGCAGTTGCAAGATCACTTTCAACAACACATCGAGGAATGAAAAATTCATGACTTAAAAATCCAGAAGAACATGTTCTGAGACAGGCTCATGCTATAGCGTGATAATTGCTCAATGAAATTCTTATAATCAAAAGGAAATGAACACCCAAACCCCTTTCGCACACACACACACACACACAAGTGCGCCGCCACACACACACAAGGTCAGTTCAACAGCAAGAATTAACATCAAATCCAAAAATTTGATCACAAACGTGATTAAATATTTCCCAAAGCGAGAAAAATTGAATTAACTCTTCTAATTCACATCGAAACCGATACAAAATACACTATCAAATGTTTCGCGCTATCCAAAAACAAGAAATCTCAAATCGAACTCGTTTTTCACGGTACCTCATCACAGATATGCAACCAGAAATCCGTACCAAAAGGATCAACAACCATAAATTGCAAATCGTAGAAATTCAGGCTGATCTCGAAATGCAGCAGATCGTGAAATCGCAACTCACATGAAGAAGGCGGCGGTGAAGACGAGGCCAACGGAGATCGTGAGGACGGAGAGGGCAGGATACCACTCGGCCGGGACCAGGCTCGGGATCGGCTTCGGCGCCTGATCGGATTCGTTTTAACAGCGTGAGATCTCAAAAAACATGGAAAAAGATCTCGGAAAAAAACCAGAATTCGTGGCGGATCTGAGAGATCCAGAAGAATTTGAAGGCCGAGCTCACCATTTTAGAAGAGGAAGGGGGCCGCGTCAGCGAGAAGCACTTTTCCGCCCTCGACTTCAGCCACAGCTATCGCAGGCCAAGGGTTCTAGAATCCTAGGCACTCGTTCGAAATTAGTATCTAAGATCATGGCTAATATTTTTTTATTAAAATTAATATTTTAATAATTTTAAAATTGAAAAATTATTTAAATTTTTAAAATAATTTAATTTAATAATAATATAAATCAGTAATATTAATTTTATATAAAAAATAATTTTAAAATAAGCTGATTTTAATTTTAATTTCAAACTAAACGGGGGTAAACTTTCTACGCGGAGCATCTCTGGGGCGGAGAGCTTTTTCATAAATAACCCTGTATAAGCGACAATTTGATGCTGAGGCCAACATAAGTTATACTTTTATAAAAACCGTGCAAAACACATTTTGTGTGTTGTACCTTTGCCGTCCAAATTGCACTAATCACGTTTTATTTTATTGAGATTACTTAAAATTAAATGTCATAATTCGTTTTTTACTATTGAGATTGATACTTCTACCCATAATTGAGGGGAAAATATTAAAAATAACAGATGTGATAGTTAAAACCAAGGTTTTAAATATATGTTTCGGTTTCGGTTTCGGTTTCGGTTTCAGTTTCGATATTCAGCGAAACCGATATATTTCGACTATTTCAGTTTCGGCCGAAAAATTTTTTTAATTATTAATTATGTGTTGACGAGAGTTTGACTATATTTTGATTGTACTTTAACTTTAAATTAAAAATACGATAAAATTTTGAAATTTTTTTATAAAAATTTAAAAATTATGAAAGAATTTATAATTAATTTTATCACAATATTAAATATTATTTTAATTGATTAAAATTAATTTTAATAGTTAATCACTATTTTTATATATTACTATATAAAAAATATATAAGAAATAATATGAATATGATTAAAAAGTTAAAAATTAATATAAGCAAATTTAACTTATTATTAAAATATAATTGACACATACATAATTTATTAATTATAATGTAATACAACTAATAATAATAATCATCAGTTGAGTTTAAAACATATAGAGGTGAAATTATGAATTCAGTACCTGAACGATCCAGATGAACATTTATAAACATAAAGAACAACTAGCTCTGCACAATCTCATAATAGCGATTCATATGGGGGTGAGACCGATACAAATTTTTTCTGGCTTTACTTTCGGTGGAACGGTCATGTACGCATGCACGTGAATAAAAAAATCAATGTGTTTCGATCAAAATCATTTTCATTTCAGTTTCAATCAAAATATTTTTTTTATTAATTATATTTTGACTAAAATTTAACTTTATTTTAATTATTTTTTAACTTTCAAATTAAAAAATTAATAATATGTTTAAAAATTTTTAAAAGTAATGAATAGTTACATGAATAATATTATGTACGTGAACAGTATCTAACAGAAACTGACAGGGCATCAAAATCAGATTGGTGACAGCGGTGGTCCCGGTGCAAGGTTGGTCTCAGCTTGCGAGAGTAGGAGTTAGGTCGATGAGGGTGCGAGACAGGCAAAGGAGTGGCGGCAAGTTGGCGAGCCCCAGCCCCCGCGCGCTCACCCGGCTAGCTCCCGTCCTCCCTCGAGTTCTGCTTATTGGTGAAGATGAACAATAAATCCTAAACCGAAACTAAAATTAGGGTTTCGGTTTGGTGTCGGCCGAAACGACTCAATTTCGGTCGAAACTCAAAACCTTAAATCTTTCCCATTATAATTAATATTTTCCTTTATTTTTTGCAAGAATATCAAAATCACGAGCGAAAAATAACAACCATTTGCTCAAACAGCTGTTCTATTTTGTAGGACATATTATAAGCGTAAATCATTTTATAATTTGAATTTTTAATCATAATATTTTAAATTTGTTGGTAACTAGAACTGCATGCACGACTTGGTGGTTCAAGCTGAGCCATCCAGCCGAAAGTAACTTTGATTCAAAAATATACTAATTTAGTGGGCCGCGGTTCTTTGAAAATAGTTTCATCACGTAATATTATATATTATATATTGTTTAGTTGAGAGAGTCTCGGAGAAAATTTATCGAACCAAAATTACTATACATAATGATCTTAAATGAATTCGAAATTTTAGGAGTTATTTCAATAAATTTTAATTATAGTGTAATTGTGAAAAGTTTGGAATACGGAGAGATTTACGATATGAAATTCGACTAAAATCCCAATCGAAACAAAGGAACAAACATCTAAAATCAATATAAATAAAAAACTACTAAAGTATGAACAGATGTCTATTTTTTTTTGTGATCAAGAGTATATTAATTAATTTAATTGTCGGAGCAATGATTGTTAAAAAGTTCATAACAATCTTTTCATGATTATCTTTTTTTACAAATTACGATATGAAATGTGGTAAAAAATTATGAAATGTACTTAGTAGATAGACTTCGAAAAGCCCTTTTGGATTAGACAAATGATAAATTAGACTTTATCAACAAAGTCAATTTCTCTTCCTCCAAAATACATCTTAAATTTTCTTGAATCAAAAGAAAAAAAAAATGCTCAGAAATGGAAATTTCTTTCACTATCATCATTTTGAACTTTTTTACCTACATACTTTGTGTTTTATTTATGATTATTTTTTATACTAACGTAGGCAAAACCCACTAAAGATATTCTCTATGTACCTTGTGTTTTAGGCAAAACTCAAATGACGGAGAAACAATTTAATAATTAATAATAACCAAATGTCAACAAGGCAATGGCGGTGCGACGGTAGCGCTTTTGATTTCTCTTCACAAGGTTGCGTGTCCGACTCCAACTCGGAAGTTTATAGATGTACATCGAGGCGGAAAGTTTTCTATACATGGAACGGAGACCACACAGCCCTGAATCCTGATTATATTTTTATGAGTAACACATTACGTGCATAAATGAGAAGTTTGTAATGCAAGCAACAATTGGACACCTGTGGTTGAGTATGTATCTCAACTTGTTTAAATTTAACTTCTTGACAGTACCAATTTGATATCGGGCAACTTCTTCTGCAGCTAAGTATATATTATTGTAGATGCATGCTAGTTGTGTCTGAATTAAGATCACTCCCAGCATCTGGGATTTATCCTAATCAACAAACACGGTCATCTCTCCATGTGTCACCATGCCAAGTCATGAACCATCGCATCGGCCAAAACCAAACCTGAGATACCAACTGTCCAGTAAAATAGAACTCATTCGAGGATTTCAACTCCAAAAGAGATATCATCGACTCTCGAGTGCTATACGGAGACAAGTAATCAAGCCTGCAATCCAGTGTTCTGCAGCACTTGCCTAATGTTGTCATAAATCTTAAAATTAATAAAAAAGAAGATGCATGGTGAGGTCAATGACCATATCTCAATTCAAGCTCCCAATCATCTTCTCTCAGTATGTATTACTCCAAAACCTCAGCTTTTATCATTCCCCACTACCTACAATGGATGCCAAATCTCATTAGCCATTGAGTAAAAGGAGAGGGAGGCGCTGAGGATCTCGTCGGAGAAGACGCAGATGACGGCCGGGAAAAAGCCGAAGAGAAGCGACGCGCCGGCCTCAAAAGAAGACGGCATGGGGAAGGCATAGCGCCAGGGTCACGGTGTGGGCTCCAACGTAGACCGGCATCGCCCACATCCCCAGCCACTCCTGCATCCCCCGGCGCGCGCTCAGCGCTGCCTCACCGTTCACTCCATACCTCCGGCTCGCCGCCAGAACTACCGTGACCACCAGCTCGCGTAGATACAAAAAACACTGGAGTCGACTTCCACATCATTCCTCGCCACTTCACCAAAAAAGCATCTCCTTTCCCGCAAATCGACAAAACGAAGCATCCATTACTTCATACATCGATTAAACTCAATCTAATACGCTAAATTTACATCGCCAAAATACAATAAAGCCATAATCTGCTTCCTTAATTACTCAATTGATTGATCACTCCGATCGCTCCACCCCATCGAGTTCTTCAGCATCTCCGCGTAACTCTTGATCGAGTCCAGCCGCTGCAGCTCCAGCTGCTGACGGAACCGGTTGATAAAATCGTCCGCCATCGCGTCCACCTCCTCCTCCACCGCCGCAGCCCTCCTCCTCGGTGCCAATGCCTTCGCGCTAGCGGTCTTCCTTACACTCTCGGGACTCTCACTCTCCACCGCCGACGCGGGTCCCGCGTCCGATCTGCTCCTCCCGTAGTGGTGGTCGGCTTCGTTGTGATGGATCGGGGCCGGGATCTCGGCGATCTGAGAGGCCTTGGTCTTGGGGGCGGACTGAGAGGTGGTTTCGAGGGAGGGGTGTCGGTAGAGGGAGAGGGAGCGGAGGCGGTCGAGGACGACGGCCGAGGAGGAGGTCCGGCGGAGCTTCGGGTTGTTGGGGTTGGGGTCATTGGAGCGAGAGCGGCCGAAGGGGGTGGAGGAGATGGCAATGGTGAAGATCAGGAGGTTGAGCAGGAGGAAGATGACGGTCGGGGTGAACCAGCCGAGAACGAAGCTCCAGATTGACGGTAAGGGCACGCACAACGTCATTCTTTTTTTTTTTTCCCCGTTTTCTCGATTTTTTTTCTATTTTTGATGGAAATTAATGGCGGCTTGGAAGTTGGAACTACGGGAATGGGATATTGTGGGGTATTTATGGTTGGGAAATGGATCCACGTGGCACCTGGGTCAAGCACGCGATGAACGTGGGTGGATCCGGATTCCGGACAATGGATGGGAATAAACAAATGCATTTATTGCGCCGCGGTTGTTTATTAGTTTATCGGATAGTTTAATCATTTTAATTAAAAATTTTTAGTAAAAAACCACCATGATTTTACGGAAAGAAATCACATGTCTTATTACCATTAAACAAAAAAAAAAAAATCTATATTATAAATCTATCAATTAAACTAATTTATTTTAATTCTAATTTATCAATTAAAGTTAATATAAAAAATTCAATTATTTTTATCCAATTTAAAATAAAATATTATTATATTAATTAAAAAATAAATTATTTTAGTTTAGTTATTATGAAAAAACAGTTGTTTATTTTATAAGATTAAAACTATAAAATCTAATTTTATTAAATTAATTATCTGCTAATTAAAAATTAATTATTCAAAATAAAATTATATAAAAATAGTTTGATATTTTATATTAATTTAACTAATAAAATCAAATAAAAAGTAAAAATATTTTTTTATTATTTTATTTGAGGTTATTTTTTGTAAATTTATAATGTAAAATTAGAAGTTTTTTTCCTGATAATAATAAAATAAATAAATTTTTTATAAATTTGTAATAAATCAGATAATTGTTTGCTAAAAATTTTTGAATTAATGGTAAAGGATCACGCGGTTTACATGCTCGGTAAAATATTTTTATCAGGTGTTTACATATTCCTCCATGAGGTTCTACCTAAAAATTAAATATTCGCTTCTTAATTCACATTATTTTATCTGCGGTCGCCTGGTAAGTGATGGTTGCTGCCTTGCTGGCTTGAAAAATATTTCATGAGTTTTTTAATCATTTATATTAATGTAGGAAAATAAGGAAGAAAGAAAGAAAAGCGAGAGAAATGTGTTCTTGACTGGCGATATGGGACAAATAAGCGCCAACCACTAACGAGACTATAATGGTAGCCGTGAAACATACGCGTGGAAGATCCTGGCAGAACTGTCGGCTTGAAGTTGACCTCGATTGCCTGCCCGAATCTTTTTATATTCATAAACATCTGAACGCACCCCTTCACAAATTTTTTGGCTTATGACTTCATCCCATTCCCAGGGGCTGACCTGTATTATGCATTCAATTTATTCGATTACGAAATCGAATCAAATGGATTGAAGTAAAAAATTTCAGTTTTAAAAGTCTAAAAATTAAATCGAACAGAAATTTTTATTTCGATTCGATTTGATTTAAATCTAAAATTAAAATTTTAAATTAATTTTTTTATAAATATAAGTAATATTTATTTTTCAATTTAAATTTAAATCAAATTGAAATCAAATACATTTTTAAACTTGCATACCTCGAAATTAAAATTAAAATTATATATATACAAACAAGTAATATATGATCCAATTTAATAATTCGATCCGAATCTAATTCAAATTAAGCGGTTTCGGGTCATAATCAAATCGACCCGATTATGATTTTTTATTTGAAAAATTTCAAGTCGTAATCAAATCAACTCGCATAATTCATTTATGATCCGACTAACTCATTCATTTAATCAGGTCAAATTAGTCGCGTTAATCGAGTCGATCCGTTTAACTCGAATATTTTTAAAATAAAAATTAAATCTCAAATCTGTTTGAGGCAACTCTTTTCTTTTTAACAGGTGCAACAAGTTTCTTTCTCTATGCAAAAAATGCAAGGTTTCTATTCTCCAATCAGATTAACGAATTTTTTCCTCGACAATCAACTTTGAAGATTTAGAATTTCACTCTTCTCTAAATCCTCCACAGGTATTTTGACCTTTTTTTCCAAACTCGGATATATTTTTGTTTTCCTTCTAAATTGTGGTGTAAGTGGTAGTTTCTAGTAATGGATAATCTATATATTTCAAAGTCAAAAGAGAAAGAGAGGGATCAATACATCTTTTTGCTTCACTCCTGTAGTATTTGTTCTGAAAATATTTGACCATTATCAAAACCGATTTTTAGTTTTGTCTTTTTTAGCAATATTCTTTTTACTATATTAATTACTTATTAATTAATTATTCTAAACACAATATCATTATCTTCCACAATTCTGACTCCTAACAATTAGAGTTTGCTCCTAGCATAAAGCTTGGGATGCCTTCTCAGCTTATGCCTTAATTCTTCTCTTTTCATCAGATCTTGTGTTCTCGATTATGTGAGCTTATAGCTGAATTAATCCTAATTCACATTTTTGTTAAGCTTGTTCTGATTGCCATCTAAATTTTCACAAGATGCAAAAGTTTCAATCTTGCTTCCTTCAAATCAACTTTTTGAATTGCCAGCATATATTGTTCATTTCTCTAATGGATTGTCCATTCTTCTTTGCATAAGGGTTTGTTGCTTCCTTGCATGGTTGAATGTTGTAGCTTAATTAATTCATTAATTAATTATTCCTTAATGCCTATTAATTACTTATTTTTAAAGCTTGTTTAATAAATTCATAGCTTATTAATTAATTATTTCTTAATTTAATCAATTCTAAATTGCTTTCTATTAATTTTTTTTTAGTTTATTTGTTTTGCTTTGGTCATTGATGAGATTTGGAAATATGTTATAACATAATAATGGAAATAAAGTAAAAAAAAATAAATTATATTATAGCATGAGATTTGGAAATATGTTGTAGCATAAGAAATAATTTTTGAATGAATTCTCAATCCAGTAAAGCATTGTGAGGCATTATTTTTATCAAATAAATTATCGTTATAAATTTTGATATAATACTTACTGATTGCATATAAGGTATATCTTTATTTAATAATATATTATGCATAATCACTTTATAAGATTTGTTTTTATAAAGTGCAAATGGAATCTAGTAAAACTAATATTCAAAGTATGAAAATTGAAGATAATGATATTTTAGAAATAGAATTAGAGAATATGTAAGGATGGAGTTCAAATAAAGGAAAAGGAAAAAGAAGACAAACATCAATAGTTTTTTATAAAATTATTTCTGAAAAATCTATTGATAGTAAACAAAGATGCAATATAAAAACTATGGAGCCATGTTCATATATGATAGTAAATATATAATGGCTAATTTAAAGAGACATAACCAATACTGTATTCGTAGGGATATACATGACGTTAGGCAAATGTTTCTTTCTCAAAAGTATGGTGCTATGGGACTTAAATCATCAAAATATGATCCTGAAGTAGCTAGAGAGAAACTTGTTGCTATAATATTCATGCATAATTTGTGATTTAATTTTGCAGAATATATTGGAGTAAAATCATATCACTCTTATTTGCATAAAGTTCCACCAACCATTTGTAGAAATATTGTTAAAACAGATCTTTTTAAATTGCATCAAAGAGAAAAAAATAAAATCAAAGCTATGCTTCAAGAAATTCTTTGTAAAATTTGTTTGACTTCAAATTTATGGACTTCTGTTGCTAGTGATGGATATGTCTCTCTTACTTCTCATTTTGTTGATAAAAATTGGCATTTACATAAAAGATTATTGAATTTCTCTCTTATATAAGCTTCACATACAAGGTTGCACTAAGTAAAAAGCTTTTCACATTAGTATTTGAATGGAGGATTGAAAATAAATTATTTTCCATTACATTAGACAATACATTCACTCATGATGTTTTCGTTAATTTATTCAAAACATAATTGAATATGAGAAAAATATTGCTTTGTGAGGGTGACTTTTTTTATCATAAATGTTATATCCACATTCTTAATCTTGTTGTGCAAGATGCTTTGAAGGAAATTGATATTGCTCTATATAAAATTTGTGACGGTATTAGATATGTGAAAGATTCACAAGTAAGAAAACGAAAGTTTTTGGATTGCATTAATTTACTTTCTTTGGATGCAAAAAAGAGTTTGACACATGATATATCCACTAGATAGAATTTTACTTTTTTTTATGTTTGATGGTGCATTATTCTATCAATGTATTTTTTGTCATCTTGAATTGAGTGATTTCAATTTTACAAGTTATCCAACATTAAGTGAATGGGAAAGACTTCAAAAAATAAGCAAATTTCTTGTTGTCTTTTATGATATCACATGCATATCTTCGGGAACAAAGTACCCACAACAAACTTGTACTTTTCTTCAATTTTTATGATAAATTTAACATTGAAACAAAACATAGATGGGAAAGATGAGTATTTGAGTAGATTGTTTGTAGAATATTTGAAAAAATTCAAAAATATTGGTCTGAATTTATTCTAATTTTGCTATTATGGCGATATTGGATCCGTAATATAATATCTATTTTGTTGATTGGAGTTAAAAAAATTCTATTGTAGCAACTTATTGGAATTTATGAAAGTGAGGGAGAAGGTATTTGTAGTTTTTGATAAGTACATAATTGAAACTCCCAAGTCATCTATTACACTTGTCTTTTCTACCAAATACAGTGGTGAATTACATATTAATGAAAAATCTTTTAACATAGAGATAAGAGACGTGCTAAAGGTAACTATTTTTTCTTTCAATACTTTTTTTATATTAGTTTTATAGTTATTCAAAATACTAATATTATTTAGCAGATAATTTTTTTTAGGAGTTTGATACTTTTGAAAGTGAAGAGTTTAGTAACAATTAGAACTATTTTTGGATGAACTAATAATTATAGAAAAACAGAGTTAGATGTGTCTAATTTTTGGAAAGTAAATCAATTTCATTATCCTGAACTCTCAAAAATGACTCGTGATGTGTTAAATATTCCTATATCTACTGTTGCATCCAAATTTATTTTTAGCATTAGTGGTCGTATTGTTAGTGAAGAATATAGTAGTATGACTCTAAATATAGGAAAACATTTATTTGTACTAGGGATTGATTATGGGAGATTTAGAAAATTGGTATGTAATTTATTATTTATTTATGAACCTATATTTTTATAATTTAATTATTGTATAACTTATTTTACTTGTAAAAGTGGATGCTTTTAAGAAAAAATGAGGAGTTTACCAAAGATATAATGAATATGGATATTAATGAAGAAGATGAATCGTTGATCCAAGAGTCTAATACGCTATAAATTTAACCGTTGTAAAACATCTGAATCCTAAAGCTTTCCACTCCCTTATTTTAGATTCTTTTTATAATTGAATAATTTTTTATTTACTTTGTAATTTTGGTCTCAAAAATATTTTCATTGACTTGACAATTTCAACATGTGTTTATTTATGAATATTTGCAAGTTGAAGAGTGTCATGAATATTTGTAAATTGATTCTAAGCAATAGCGTATAATTTTGTCTTCATAAGTTTTTGAGTTTTTTAAAGTAACTAGAGCTGTTATATATGGCCTTTATGTTATCTTGATTCAAAAATATGATATTTTATTAAATTATTAGAGATGAATATTTAATTAAATTATTGTTTTTAATTTCACAAAATTATGTGAAATTTATGAAGTTATTTACATTTTTTACTCCGCAACTTTGTCATTAATTTTTAAATTATTATTTACAACTTTATTATTTTGTTATTATAATTATTTTTTAATAATGGTCTTGTTATAATTGCTTAAAATATATTAAAATTTTTAGTATTAGTTAAATAGGTCGATTCATTCGAATCACTTCAGGTCAAGTCAAACTATGACCCATTTAATATAATACTACAGGTTTGATTCGACCCGAATCCAATATGTAAACTCGAATTTATAAATTTATAAATTCGATTTTATTTTATTTTTATGATTTTTTAAAATTAAAAATAGAAACCAAAAATAAAAAACTTTAATTTTAGAACCAAAGCAAACCAAGAATCGAATAATTCAAATCAAATCAATTATTTAATTTTAGTTTAATTAATTTATTCGATTGAATACTGCATATGACTTGTTGAGTTTTGAGTGTCTCGAATTCGGATTAGAGTTTAAGTTAAAGTAAAAATCCAAAGTTGAATTTAGACTTATGATTGATTTATAATATTAGGAGTTATAATTATAATAAAATTTATACTCAATAAGGATTTATAAATATAGTATAATACATAGAGTTTTAGGTATGGTATAGTATTGATGTTGAATTAAAAAGAAATAAAGAGAATAGAGAGAATAGAGAGAGAGAAATAGAGAGAATAGAAAGAATAGAAAAAAGAGTATGTCGTCACTCATGTATGGGTATTTCTAGTATTTTTCGATAGTCTCTTATGGTGGTTATTCGTTGCGTTTTTTTGGAGATTCTCTCTGAAGGTAGAGGCGTTGTCAAGACTTGGTGAAAGAGTTTAATTGAGAAAAAAAGAGTGTAATTTTTCTTATAAACTCTTGTAAAACCTTTTTGATAGTGGATCTCTCGCTGTTTTTTCTTATTATTTTTTTTATCTTGCATTATTTCTTATTTCTTAGGTTATTTAAAAATAAGATGATTCGTAAACCTTCTACTGCGAATCCCAATAATTAATAAACTCTTGTAAAATTTTTTTGATAGTGGATTTCTCGTTATTTTTTAGTATTATTTTCTTTTATTTTTTATTTTTTGTATTATTTAAAAATAAAATAATTTATAAATTTTTTATTGCGAATTCTAACAATGACTATCCATACCTTTGTATCCGTTTCTCTTTTTTACTTTTCATATCTTCTAATATTCCATTGAATACTGCATATGACTGACCAATTTTAGGAGGCTACCAGTACTCTACTCGATCGCTCATTATAATATATAATCACCATTTCGAGCGAAATAACTTTTGAAATCTTCCGAGTTGTGGTTGCGGTGGATAAACCGAGATTTGATGGCTGCTGTTGCTGCTCCAAGTCAGATCCCGTTAGTCATCGATGAAGGATTATCAGCAAAGTCAACAATAGCAGCCAGATTGTACGACCTACTTGGACGCGACACATTGACAACAGCCTGTTTAGGCTCACTTGTTCATATCGAGGAACGCAGGACATGGAAAATGATGTGAGAGCAAACTATTGATTCTAAACCGAGGATCGAATCAGGATGAAGGATAAATGAAGTTTATGATGGAGCTCACAGATTGGGAATCGAAAAGGAAAGCAAAAGTGGTGGATTTTGACGAAGGAGAGGGAATAGTACTAGGACGACAACATCGCGAGCGGTGACGACCAGGACGTCGCCGCAGGAACGGTGGCGGGGTAGGTGTCCTCTAGCTTGGATTTGATGGCGTTGATAGCGTTGAAGCCCTAGTGTTTCGTTTAGGATCGCGTCTCGCTTAGATCAGGAGCCGTTGATCGGTTGCAGCAACATCGTGCATCGTATCCTTCTCAAAAACACCAAAAAACCAAATTTTTATACATTTGATGAACAAAATACAACTTCGAAGAAGAAACGGAGACGATCCCAAACATTATTGAAGAAACAAGAGGAGAGTTTGGCAATGACACTCACCCTCATATCGTCAAGATTTGCACCCATTATCCCATTGGGGATGTCGAGGAGCAAGTGGCAACCCTCAGGGATAAAGCCATCGGAGTAAGGGTCAGTCCCGTTTGGAAGGACAAGGTCTTCGAGGGACATGGAAGTCACAAGGAAGATCTCAAAGACGGAGAAAAAGAAGATCTCGGAGGCTGGGATGCAATTTCTCCTTGCCTTTCTAAGCATGAGGCAGAAAAGGAGAGAAGCGCAAAGGTGAGGGCAGCGGGGAGAAAGAGGCGGTCCGGAGGGGTGATAGTGGGGGAGTAGGCAACGATGGGGAGGATGAGGAGGAGAAGGTGGGTAACATTGGAGGAGAGGGAGGGGAGAAGGTGGATGCAAAGAGATGGAGTTGGAGGTTGACGCCACAGAGGGCGGATGTGGATGTAGAGGGATGGAGTCGGATGGCGGACGACCGAGGACAGAGGTGGATGCAAAGAGATGGTGCCGGGCTACCGGAGGGTGGACTACGAGAAGGAGCACTCGGTGTTTTGATAACGGGTATTTGATAAGGTTTTGAGACGTGAAATATTATTATTTTAAAGAAATTAGTTGCCTCCACCGAAAAATTTATTGTGACATGATTACAATAAAATTCTTACATAATATAATAAAATTTAGAAGCATGTATACATAAATTTTTAAAGATTTTTTAAAAAATTCTTTGATGCTAAATATGAAAAACAAAGAAATAATTATATGAAATAAGAGACGTATGTTTGTGTATTTTTAGCCAATATAATTATAAAAAATAGTTATATCACACCTCTAGATACATAATTTTTCAAATATTCAAAAAAAATAAAAAATAAAATCAAATACAGATTTAGACCAATATAATTGTTTAATTTATTAAATTTGAAACCAAATTTATCAATTTATTTTTCTTCCTTATTTTTCCTCTCTAACTTTCAAATCAAATCGAAAACTTTATCTCCATATATAAAATACAAATTAATCTTATATTTACTAAATATGAGATTAAAAATATAATCTATTCATAACACTTAACCCTTTAATGAAAGTGATTACTCTTTTTTCTCGAATAGAAGTAAGGAGAGGTAACCGATAATTGTATATATAAATCCTAATTTATGAACCGAAATTGGTGAGATATATGTATATATATCAATTCAGTTCGATTCCAACAATTTTCAAAAATTCAAAATCAAAACCAAAATCACATATAAAAAATTTTGAAATTTAAAATTAAATCGAATCGATTATCTAATTTTGATTTGACCGATTTATCCAATTTAAACTAAATAATGGACATCCCTCTTTCCTGGACCCTGTTAGCGCAACCAGGGCCGGGCCCGGGCAGTAATTCTCAAGCACGTGTCCTGCAAAAGAACGATCCACGTCACAGTCACGTGCAACGCACCCGAGGCAAAACCCTTCCACAACCCACCAAATCCAACGGATGAGAAAGACGTCAGGCTCGCCGCCCCATGCAGATTTCCAGCCTTGTCGCCTTCGTGACCTGCCCCGCACCGAATTGACCACCCTCTCCCTCCTCCCCGGCCGAATTCCCAAACTACCCCTACATAGAAAAAGACAACGTGCAGAGCATTCCTTCCCCGACAAGCCTTTCTAATTGAAGGCCCAGGTCAAAAAAAAATTCCATAACAAGCATTTAATAAAGACAAAAATAGAAGCAAAAAGTCATTTTAAAATGCCTCGAGATGTCGGACTCCAATACCGAATCGGCCCCTGCTGAAATCCCAGACTGCCAGCGCAGCAGTTCCTCTCGGATTCTCTCTGCCACGTCACGCGCCAGCTCGGCATTCATCTCAGTGGCCCCCACCGTATTCCATATCCGGCTCGTCGCCCCCGCCCTTCCCCACTATATAAACGCCCGCTCCTCTTCACTGTCGCTTGTTCCATTGCTAGTCTCTCTCCGCGCCTCGATCTCGCAAATGAGCGGCAGCGACGACGGCGAATCGAGGAATATTCCGGCGTTTCTCCTCGCAGACGACGAGGATCTGGATCTCCTGGAGATCGCCGAAGAGGAGCTTGCCGGGGTGATGAGCTGGCTCGAGGCGGAGATCGGTCGCCCTTCGTCTCCGGCGGTTGGGTCCTACTATCAGGAGGCGGCGTACGTGACGATCAACGGCAATGAGGAGAGCTGCGGGCCGTCGTTCTCGGCTTCGGCCACGACGGTAATGGCCGGCTTTGACTCCCGTGGCGTCGGAGCCTACTTCTACGGCGTTCCCGCCATCCCGTCAGCAGGATCGGGGCCCTGGGCCTTCGTTTCTGCGGTGGATGAGGGGATCCGGGCCAAATCGGCGACGGATCGGGGCTGCGATGGCGAGCAGAAGTGGGAGGAGGGGGAGGACGACGACGACGACAACGACAACGGGGACGACGTGCACACGTGGCTCGCGCGCTTGCTCGGCGCCCCGGTGTTCGAGATGGACGAGATGCCGTTCTAGAGAGTAGAGGGAGGGAGAGAAAAAGATGCTGCAAATATCAAAAAAATGGAGAAAAAGAGGGGGACGAAAGGCTTTCGGCTTTCGTATATGGATTGGGCTCAAGAGTTTTTTCAAGATCGAAGTGTCTCTTGTTTAGGAATTTTTTTCTTCGGCTTTTTGGATACATTCCATGGGCTTTTGTTTTTTTTTTTTTTTTGTCTCTTTTTTGGTGGTGGAAAATTAGAAACGGAGAAAAATGGGTCTTTCTAGAAAAGTTCGCCGCTTTCTGAAGCATTTTCTGGAATTTTTGGCATTTTTTAATTGGTAGAAAGTGGCACTTCACTCATTGTTTCGTGCGGGTGATTTTGGTTTGCCATAAAAAATAAGATTCATAGGATAATTGCAGCAGTATATCGAGTTGTTCCGGAACACTCGATCTATGCTCGAAGGGCAACCAGGACGCGTTCCTCTTCTCGGAAGCGAATCTCGGTCGCATGTACCTGAAGCCATCTAACTATGGACAACGATTAACGGTCGAGAATCTCATTTAACTATGGGTGTCGTAGACATAACATACTGGTGTTGGCGTCGTCGATCAATATTTTTTTGATTTCATCAATACTTTCGAAAAAAGTTGAAAATATTTTATTTTTTGTCAGTTCAATTTTATATTAGAATGAGTGTGTTTTCGCCCACAGAGTGGACGGTCTAAGCGGGGACTGGACGGCAACAAAAAATACGGCCGGTAAGTAATGGAGCAGTATAAGCAGGTCTGCCGACGGGCGGAGGAAGCAGCGAAGCAGAAAGAAATAATTGTGAGAACAACAGGTCGTAAACAGGGCTCGTATAAGACTTTCTGAAAGGCGAGTGAGATAGTACGACAATGGCGCGCCAGTCCTTTTCTCTTTCTTTCAATCTTCGGTCGATCTCTTTCGCTTCTTTGACTTGATGGATGGATAGATGCTGCGGGGGCTTGGTAAAACTCAGACGTGACCGCACAACAGCAATCTGTCGATTTGTTCTTGCCCGTCCAAACTTTATTATGCGGCAGTACCGGATTTCGAAGATCGGTGCGGTGGCTTCGTCGGGTGCCCATTCTCATGCCCACAACAACATGAGCGCTCGAAGTAAAGCATTTTTTTTTACCAGTTTTTTTTTCGGAAATTGCTTGGAGATTTCATTTTAGCAAGAAAACATCAAGCAACAGTCCAGTAAAAATTGGGTTTTGAACTTTGGATTGAATGATTAATGAGAGCGAGCGTCTATTCGATAACTCAATGTATCCTAGAATTAGTTTATTTATGAACAAAACAGAAGTCAAATCCATCTTAAGATTATCTATAAAAACAACTCATTTTTTAAATTTATCTTTGGATACAACATTTATAAATTCAAACTCGTCCGCTTAATCATTTTGAAACAAGCTGACCATGTACCAGGAATTGAATGGAGGTCGTAGTTAAACTCTCATATGCCAAAGTACAACAGAGTGATACATCGTGCGCCAAAAAAACCTAAAAAATGGAATCAAGAAATAAGGAACCGAAAAACAAAAACAACAATGATTACCAGAAACAGCAGTGATTTCAGGACCATATTGCAATGGCAGACATAGCGCAAGCTCCAACGAAGAGAGCGAGGTAGGAGAAAACCTGAAGCCGCACATTGCAGCACATTCTGCGACTAAGGAAATCAGCAGCAATGAGATCAACCAAAGCCATGTATATGAGAATCCCTGCTGACACAGAGTCCAGGAAACCCTCCACCACCAACGCTTTAGCACTGTTTGCGTTGTAGAATGACGCTATGCTTGTTCCGGCTCCGATTCCCAGTGGCGTTGTGACAGCAAAGAAGGATGCCATTAGGAAAACACTTGCGTTTCGGAATTGTGCCTGCATTTCATTTCAATAAATAAACAGAGCTAAAGGAGATAAAAGCTGCATATTGAGAATTTCAGTGTTAACCAAGATGGGTATTGGTGCCAGGAATCGACCTCTGAGATGCAACCCCCCAGGGCAAATCCTTCGAAGAACTGGTGGAAAGACAGAGCAGCAATGAGAGGTCTGATGGTACACGGGCTCTGTGATACTCCCAGAGATAACCCAATTATAACCGAGTGGGACACGATCCCCAGCTCTAGTATCTAATCACATGGAATACCATGAGAATACACATATGCAACACGAAAAAAAGGTACATAGATAAAAATCAAATATCAACACTTTGGGAAAAATACAACTGTCGTTCTACATTACAAGGCACAAATTTCGACATTTCTTTTTAGTTGTGAGCTGAAGAAGGAAGCAATTGAGATATGAGAAAATTTTCGGTCAAAACTAAATTCTGAATACAATAATCAACAAAGCTTTCTTGTTTTTTCACTCAAGAAGCTTACTTCAGCTGAAAATAGCACTATGCAATGTCAAAACATACTGATAGAACAATGGCAGGACAGAGATATAAGTGCCCTCAATGGTGCAGAAGGTCCAATTTGAGTTCTATCCAACCCCACCAGAGTAAGAGCTTCTTATAAGAAACAAAACCACCTTGCACTTAAACTGAAGACATTCTAAGATATCTCCTTCCGGTGAAGAGGAGTTTTAGATCTTCCAGACACTGAGTTGTAGCCCTCCATCTCATTTTTCTCATCGTGTCCCACGAGCCTTGACCCCCCCTGCTAATGCTATCAGTGGTTTGTCAGCTTTCAAACGCTAGTAAAATGACCTTCTAAATCCCAATTCCCAACTAATCAATCATTGGTTCAATCAATTTCTAACTCTGATGGATGAATCACCCGGTTCTTCGCCAACGGATAAACTTTTTCACTACCAAATGTCCAATCAATTTAGATCCACGGAATACTGAATCACAATAATTCCGACAAATCTTGCTACAATTCCAGTACACTTTCCATGAATATAGTACCAAATAGCATATCAACCACCAAATTCTAAGTACTCGTTCCAGCATTCCAATTACTAACTCAAAGAATTCAACAGAAAATTCCAACCCAATTATAATTTACAAAACAATGATGGTGTATGTGCAAAAATCCAAGCATACCTGCGACACGACGGCGTGTCTCGCGTGCTCCGGTGGGTGCCCGGGGTCGTCGTTGTCGTCGCTAGCGGGCTCGTCCCCGTGCCCGTGCCTGTGCGCTGCCGCGTGCGCGTGCATCCCCACAATATGCATTTTGTCCCCATCCCCCTCCTCCACCAACCTCTCCTCCAGCCCTCTGCCACCCTTCTCCTTCCCCTCGTACCACTGAGTCGTCACGAAGTCCACCAACAGCGTCCCTAACGCCGCCACCATAGCCACGAACCCCGCAAACGGAAACTTCCGCCACGGCATCGCCGGCACCAACGTGTCCAAAAACGCCTCCTCCGCATCGTGCATCATGTGCACGAACCCCGTCGCCAGGATCACCCCCGCCGCGAACGCCTTCGCGAGCAAGAACCCCGTCCCATCCGCTCGACCGCCTCTCCCGACGAGCGGGATCGCTACGCCGGCCGTGCCGGCAGCGAGGATCGAGACCATAGCCACCAGCTTCAACCGCAGAGCCACAGCGTCGTCCCGGCACTCCCGGGACTCCTCCGCCACCGACGAAATTAGGGTTTTCATCAACGGATCGAGATCCTGCGATTCAGAGGTAAAATTGGTGAATCTAGCATCATTTTGCAGGAAAATTCAGCGATTACTAGATCGAAGTTGATTGAAAATCGGGATCGGGGATTACCTCGGAGATCGACATTGAGACGGAATGTGGTTCGAAGAGTTCGCGCGGAATTTAATGTGCTTTTGTCTCGGAGCTCGGGGGAAGAGGGAGGATGGATGTCGTCACCGCCGCCGATCAGGAGGAGGTTGACGACACGAGGGAGGCCGTCACGTGGCATGCATGTGATGGGACTTGGCTGTTGGATCGGGATCGAGTGGCCTTCTCTCGATCTCTGGGATTGGGCTGCGTGTGCGTGCGGGAATGTCGGTCCCTGGTTCGGGCCTTTTGAGCCGTTGGACGTGACACGTGGCGTAGAGCTTAGGTGGTTGGCAATGTTGGGTTGTAATAGTGTCGACATCGTGGCGGGAATTAGACGCTGTGTGTGGCGCAAGAGTACCCGTTGTATGTTTATGTTTTTATAAAAAATAAACAGAAGTCTACCGCATAAAAGACCAAAAAAAATCAAAATAAATTAAAAAATAAGTCAAGATAGGTGGATTAGGATAGCCTAATTATCTTAGACGTTACAAATATTATTTCATACTTCTACGTTCCATGCATTTCTAATATTGATTTATTGGTTTATAACGGCTTGTATACCGCGATATATCCGAGAAAGCATGCATTAAATTTTTTTTAGGGGTAATTACCGGTGACCCCCTTGTAATTTTACAAATAAGTCATCGAAGGTTTCAAAGATTAAAATTTAAAATTACAAATTTCATATTGTACATTTACAAATAGACCCCTTCAATATTTTTTTATAAATAAGTCTATATTTTTAATCATATTTTAAATAAAATTTTACAAAAAAGACATTAGTGTTTTTTATATTTATAATTACAAATTTAATATTTATAAATTACAAATTTAACTTCGGGGTGTTATTTGCAAAAATCAAAATTTCGGGGACTTTTCTGTAAATTTGAATATTTCGGGGTGTTATTTGCAAAAATCCCGCCCCCGCGCGCCGGAGAAGGAGGCGGAGGCCGGGGAGCCGGCGTGCCGGCAGCGGGAGCGGAGGCGGACGCCGAGGCCGTTCCGCCCCCGCGTGCCGGGGACGGAGGCCGAGGCCGGCGCGCCAGCACGCGGGCGCGGACGGCCAAGGCCGAGACCGTTCCGCCCCCGCGTGCAGGCGCGCCGGCCTCGGCCTCCGTCCCCGGCACGCGGGGGTGGAACGGCCTCGGCCTCGGCCTCCGCGTGCGGGCGCGCCGGCCTCGGCCTCCGTCCCCGGCACGCGGTGGCGGAACGGCCTCGGCCGTGGCCGTTCGCGCCCGCGTTTCGGCGCGCCTGCGCCCCGGCCTCCGCCTCCGCTCCCGCCAGCCCGGCCTCCGGCTCCGCCCCCGCCGCCTGCCGCCGGCCGGCCGGCCTCCTCCTCCGCTCCCGCCCGCGCGACGGGGTGTTATTTGCAAAAATCAGAATTTTGGGGACTTTTCTGTAAATCGGAATAATTTCGGGGTTTATTTGCAAAAATTCGAATTTCGAGGACTTTTGTGTAAATCGAAGTTCTTTCGGGGTATTATTTGAAAAATCCGAAATCCGGGGATTAAATATAAAAAAATAAGTTTTTAGGGGTGTATGTGTAAAAATAACGGGGTAAAATCGAAATTTTTGGGTAAAATTTTGATTAAATAACAATCAGGGACTGTGAATAAATACGGACGAATTCGAGGGGTGAGAGTAATTACGGAAATTACGGGGGTTAGCGGTAATTACCCTAAATTACGGGGATAACTGGTAATTATCCCTTTTTTTTATATACATATTCTGTCAAAATTTTAATTGGTCAAGAAAAATAAATGCAAACAAAAGGCACATATAAGCAATTTCATCATTTTGCAAGGGGCATATGCAAAAATCTCTAAATTCAATTATGCCAGTATAAGTTTGGGTAACAGCAAACCATATATGAACACTGACCGGAAGAAAACCCTAGACAAGCCACATTGAGAATTACAGAAATCAACTGGACCAAATCATTCACCTCACTCAGGCTACAAAATCAAACCACACCCAACCAGCGGCAAGCTGAACTCAGTACCACATGTTGGCAAATGAGATTAAACTGGCCAAACATGGGCTCCCTACAACTAACAACAAATGATTTAGCATCAATGTGGAAAGACCTGGAACAAATGGGAATTAACCGAACGGGCAACATGAACTGATCTACAAACAATGAACAAGTTAATGATCACCATTAGTTTCAGGAGGATTCTTTGCGTGTCTTGAGAGCAGAGGTAAGCCATTCTGCAGCAGAGGCTTGCATATCCGGTTCAGCTAGCAAGTTTAGCTGCAGAGGGGTCACAGATATCTGTTACATGGCAAGAGATAGAAGAGTGACTCAGTAATTTCACTGTGCATTGGGGACGTGTTTAAGAAGGCAGAAGTGTGATCCTAGCGCTTACAAAGCCACTCCGTACAGCCTTGGAGTCCATATCTTCATCTATATCATCTTGTTCTTTTGCCTGAAACTGCAAAACCACAGGTATTCATGAAATCTTACCTGGTAATTTGACAGTGACAGATAACCACTGAAGTATCTCATTTCTCATTACTTTGATACATTCTCATAAGATATAAAACAAAATTTCTACCTAATTTATTCACACAATAATAGCTATCACCTTTGAGCTTACAACGTACCTCCAAGCGGAAGTACTTTTTCACCACTTGTTGATTTTCAGCTCTCCCTGCTGCTGCAATTGATTCTATTTCTACATTTTTCCTTTGGGTGTTCAAACGACGCGCTGCACCCTGAAAAAAAAAGGTTCGTTGTAATAACAACATAGCATATTGGAGAATTCTTGTGAGATAATCAGTTGGCAATTGAACTCAAAAACAAGGCCCCATTTGATTTAGGATCAAGATCAGGATCAACCCATTTCAGAATTTTTTTTCTTATAAAATTAATATTATTTATTTTATATTATTATTAAATTAAATTATTATTAAAAAATTAAATAGTCTTTCGAACTTTAAATTATTGAAAGGTTAATTTTGATAAAAAATATTAATTTACAAAAATAGTTCACTAGTTTTAATATTAATCCTGATTCCGATCCCGAACTAAACGGTGCCCAAAAGAATAAAGATACAGACTGCAGCAGAAGCATCTCGACTGAGCTGTGCAAGTTGAATGCCCAGACTTTGATGCATAGACATATATTGTCCTGCAGCTGGATGCCTGTTTGCAGACACAGCTTGCCAACTTGGTGCAGACCTCTGCAGACTTTGTTTTGTTACCTTGAAACCCTGTTGAAGAGAGACATAACAATTTGGTCAATAAAGCAGCTAATCTCAAGACCTGCAAACATCCAAATATGAGGCTGACGGCATAAGATAACAAAAGAGGTGTCCCAGCCGTTGCAAGAGGATAATACTTGTTCCTTCACTAATCTCAGCTTTGTTCCATTGCGGATATTGAGCTGACATAGCTCCCTAATATTTCCCCATCATTTTTACTTAGGATAAGGTTTTCAATAGTATGATAACATAGTGACAGAAATCTTGCTTTTCACATTCACTAACTATTTCAAACACATAATATCAATGGGTTAAGCTAATTCACCATGCAGATATTTCAGCTCATGGTTCTCATAAATCATCTCACTTCATAAGTCTTGTGTGTAATTTTATGCTGAAGTCTAATGAATTCATTGCAACATAGGATAGAGCAGTAAGAAAAACTTTAAACTTAAGATATTGACTAGCACTTTTTGACAACCTCGATGCCTGACAGGAAGTTGCACCAACATTTGGTTCCCCATGAACTATTATAGGATAACATACCATGTCATAATAATATACTAGTAGTGGTATTCCCTTCAACATTATATGCTCCCATTTGTGTAGGCATTAGACTTCCATCATCAGTAATTTTGAGAAGTGTCGAATATCAAGCTATCATACAATGTCCATCAGCAAGTCATGGACTTTAACACCTATTCTTCGTCTCTTCCTACACTGAATTTGAGAAAAATGACACAACACTACATGATGTTGTCAAATCAGAATGTTTGAATTGTCCGCATCCTACAAAAACTCAGTTTCTCAACAAATACAAAGCAAAGGAGCAGGCCCACATGAAAACATATTTATTTCACCTACTAGATTACAGGACGCCTTCAATAATCCTTTTACAACAGAACAAGCTAGCCCAGCAGTTTTAATAGATGCCACAATTTACACAGATTCTGCGAATAAGCACTAGTGGGGTTCCTAGTACTATGATCTCTTCTACGATAGAATGTTATTTCACCCATTTATGAAATAGGAATTATGTTGCCGAAAAAAATGAAACTCTCTCTTATTTTCTTCAAGCAAAGCCCCAACTTGGATATCTTCCCAGTGGTCGATCTGGAAGATGTGCCTTTCTATGCCTTCCATGATTCCGTACATTTAACTTACTGTTATATGCAATTTTAAAGTTACTTTTTCAGCCCAATTTGAAATTTCAAACCTTGTAAATGCCAATTACAATTCTGGTACCATTCTTCAAGCACTTTCCTTCCTGAATTTCTGTTATGTGCCTTTCGATGCCTTCCATGATTCTGTCCATTTAACTTACTGTAATATGCAATTTTAAAGTTACTTATGTAGCCCAATTTGAAATTTCAAACCTTGTAAAATGCCAATTACAATTTCTGTACCACTCTTCAAGCACTTCCCTTCCTGAACTTCTGCTTGTATAGTATGCATATGACGAATAACAAATCATATGAATATTGATTCAGAAAGTTTTGAGTTATGATCTGTGGTTTCGAAATAAAAAAATTTGCCTCAAACGATATGTATCTTATGTCCATCACAATCTTTTATGAAGAGATTATATTTTGTCTAATCACAAAATCAATGATTTTAATCTCTAAAACCTTTTTATGTCTCCAACTTTATATATTTGCTACCGTTCTGTGACAAAGGATATAGGCTTCAAACAAGATACACGAGGAAGGTCTTAACAACCTCAGATCAATTAAATGCTGCCATATTCAGCACTGACCACTCTCGTCTAGTGCAACCAGCTAACTGTTCACCTTTTTTAAGCTCTACAAAGTCTATGATTTGCTCATTTAACTGTTTTAACTTTTCAAGTATCTGCATAAATGTGCAAATTGAATACATTACAGTTCAGGCATTAATTGTCCAGAACCCATCACCACCCAAAAATATGACAAATTAGCAATATAAATATTCAAACAATTAACCCAGTTGCATTGAATATATTAGATCTAGACAAATGACTCAACTAAGTTTTCAAGGCATCTGAATATCAGTCTGCACGGTTAAGTTTGACATTCACTATATGGACCAATCACAAAAGAACATTATTTCTTTATCCTACTGATATTCTCCACCAATATCTTCATCTTAAAAACAGAACCAACTGCAATGGTATGTTAATATTTATTCATCAAAGCCATATGTTCTATTTATTTTTCAATCAAAGCTACTCTTCCAATAGTTTACTCTGGTTCAACAAATGCAAACAACATCAAGATGTTGCCAAGATGTATATGGAAATGTTTTGAGGAAGGACAAGGCCAGGCATGCATAATCTCTAGTAATTCAAACTAAGATGAAAGTCCTCCCTTCCTATTAAGACTACAATTACCCAAAATAATAAAATCAACGTCGTCTAATTGGCATTACTCAGATGAAGATAAAACAAACCATCAAGATTAATTTCAGGATTCTAAGTTGAGATCATTATCATTGGTTTTTCCCATGGAAAACTGAAGTACAGAAAGGAATAAATGTCAGTGTTAAGTAACAGGAGAGTGAAACGAATGGACATCATTGCATATAATTTTGAACCATTCAATATCAAAAAGCAACAAAATAAATAAATCATAATTCAGACCTTGTTCATTAGAGGAGAAACAGGAATTTCTACATTCAGCAGACAACTTTTTGGGAAAATCCCCTTTTCAATGTCTCTAATGGCAGCAGTTATCAATGGCAAACAGACGTCAACTGCATCTTTGAAATTGCTTTCTTGACTTTCATTACCCCTAGAGAAATCGAAGAATTTCAGAAGTAATATAGATAGTTATTGAGTTAAAAAACACAGAATCACAAGTAACAACTTAGCACTCACCAATTCAGTGTGATTGACAATGAAGGCACCCCACGCATTAGAGCCTCTCTAGCTCCAGCAATAGCGCCAGAGTAGAAGCTGATTTCGTTTATGAAACAAGAAGTAAACACAGAGCAATAACACGAAAGAATTCTAAAGATCAGATATAGCCTAACAACAAAGGAAAAAAATTTCAAGAAGCTGATACTGATAGTAAGAGAACAGCTGGAAAAGTTTCAACTACTCAGCACTTATTGGAAACCAAAAGAAATTGCAAGTTTTTTAGAAGACAACAAACTCACAACAGAAGAAAACGAACATCAATATTTCAAGACTTACATATTATGGCCACAGCTTGATCCCTTATTGACTCCACTAATAACCTAAATTTCAAAATAAAAATTGAACAGATGACCAGGAAGAGATTAGAATCGTTTATTCTACAGAATGTTTCATAACATACGTACCAGTGCTGGCTTGGTCCAGGAAAATAGTGCTTCAGATAAAGCTAAGGAAACACAATCAGCAGGTGTACCTGGAAAGACATGACACTTCTGTCATCCCCATTTGGGGGATACTTAATTTCATGTTATGCTTCAAGTTTGGAAATTCAACAATTTAAACATGAGAAATTGTTGTTCGAAAAGGCTAACACATGAAGCAGATTCAAAAATCAAAATGCTGACAGCATGCAGAACAAAGTTAGTGAAAATAGCAAACAATTAGACAAAATAAAATAAAAAGAATTACCAGAAACTCCAAAAGCTGTGGCGCCATTGATATCTACTGAGCTCGCAGCGAGGGTCTCACGAAGCGTGATTGAATGCCCAGAAGAAGATTTATCCCTTTACAAAATAAATCACAATTAATAAAACAAAAAACCGATCAATAAAATTTTCCCCTTCCCCGGATTGAAATTTTCCTAGAGGAAGGAGCTTATATCCATCGATTCATGAGAATAATAACGCGAAAAAAAGCTAGAAATAGAAAGCAAAACACAACAACCCTAACAGCAAAACAAGCCGGTTGCCCCAGATCGGAGAAAATAAACAACACGCACTAAAATCAACCCAAAAACATTGCAACAATCGCAATTCCAAAGCCAGAACCGAGGGTTCAAATCAATTAGACTAAGAAAATCGTGAGGCATTTTCGCCACACAATGCCGGAAGATCAAAACGGCACAAAAATTCAATAGAAATTACAAACCAAAAACCAGAAAAACCAATCCCAGATGAAAACAAAGCAGGCGAAAGAGCAACTTACGAATCCGGAGCGCAGACGTGGATGGCGCAGAGGCCATCGCGGACCAAGGCGTCCACGAGCAAGGTGAGGCCCGGGGAGGTGATGCCGTCGGCATTGGTGACGAGAATGACAGGCTTGGATCCATCATCGGAAGGGCCAAGCTCAATTGCTTCGGTGGAGGAGGAGGGGGAAGCCTGGGGCTCCGCCACGGAGGAGGAGGAGTTGAGGTCCTTGGGATCGGCGTCGTTGGGAGGGGCGGAGCGGGCGGCGAGGGCGCTCTGGAGATTGGAGACGAGGGCGGGAGGGAGGTGGTTCGTCGTCATCGGCAGTGGAGATCGAGAGGAGGAAGACGATGGAGAGAAGGGGAGAGAGATATGACGGCTGCGAAAAGGGTCGAGTGAGCTGCGAGCATGTGATTTTCGCACCCCCGGAGTTTTTATGGGCGTTTTTTCTTTTTTAGGCTTTGCAATTCTTACCGCGTTTTTTTTGGACACTTTTGCAGGAAAGCACATGAAATGTTGGTTATTTGTGAAAAGCCACATTTTATTTATTTTAATCCAAGTGAGATTAGACATTGGTACCAATTAAAATTTTTTTTCGAAGAATGTACAGTGAACATAGTCTACATATAGAAATTTATATGTAATTTATAGAAATTTTGCAAATATTACATGGGGGCATTGTTTTATTTTTTAGGCAGAAAATGAAGGTGGATAGTATTTACTTACTTTTCACATAAAATTACAATTTTTGAGCAATTATTGATGGTGGATTTAGGGCTGTAAATAAGTCGAGCGGCCCGCTCAGCTCCACTCACCCAATCATTGGCTCAAGCAGCTCAAACGAGAGGAATTAGAGCCAAATCAAGCTCAGCTGGACTCAAATTTAAATCTTCAATAATTATTTTTATTATTTTATATTAAAATAATTTTACAAATTTTAATATTAAAATGATCAATTAATATGATAGCATCCCAATAAAAGAACTATATAATTATAATATCATAATTAAAATAATTAATATATATGCTATATATATTATATATTATAAATATATTTTTAAGATTTATATTTTTATATATTAAAAATAAAATGAGTTCTCGAGATAGAACTGAACGAGCAGAACTTCCGAAATGAACTAGAGCCAAGTTCGAGCTATAAGTCAAATTAACGTCCTAATGAATTCACAATAAAAATAAAATAATCAAATCACAGTTATCATCGTAAATTTTTTTTTTATTCTCAAAAAAATAAATTATTTTAAATTCTATCTTAAAAGGAGCTTTTCATAAAAAACAAATACCAGAAAAAACATGATATCGTTCATGATGAACATAAAAATTTAAAAATAATTAATTCTATTTAAATATAAATAAATTTTTTGCACAAAATTAGAAAATTGAGGTAATTGGCAAAAAATAATAAATTAAAATTTGCCAAGGGGTTATTGGCATTTCTGGCTAAATTCGAATAACAAGGCATTTTGGTTACCTGCTGTACAATACCTCCAGACATTTTTTACTACTTTAGTTATTATATATATGCAGTTGATTTTTTTGGCATTTTGTGTAATTTTATGGAAGATTAGTTTATTAATTTTTTTATTTCTAGACGACTAACAAGATTCACGTGAACAGATTTTTGAGATTTTGAGGAGTTGTATGTAAATATAAAGTAAGAGAGGGATACGTAAGAACTGCATATTTCAGGGAGTAATATGAAAGAAGAACCAGCAGTAATTTGGGCTTGCTTTCTGCCTTAGTAATTTCTATATTTCAACCATTCGTATAGGTAGTCCGGGCCCACGAGAGGCCCAGGCCCATTTTTGGATTGATCAATTGGATCGATTTTGCTGCCAAATGGGCTGGTCAGGGTCGATCCGAGGCATGAACGCAGTCACGTAGCTGAGTGGCATGGGCCCGACCCATCATGAAATGCATCATAACCCGTATTAACCATAAAAATCCTCATTTTGTTCCGTATTTCTGTTTTGTGAAGTAGAATTTAAAAATTTTAATAATATGTTTATTTTATAAAATATGTAAATTTAAAATTTCAAAATTTTGTATTTGTTTTGTTAGACTTATAACTTCCAAAGTTATAAATTTTTTATTTTATTTGATTATATTGTTTAGTAGATGACTTGACTTTGACCTACCATAATTTTAAAATCCAATCAATTTTGAAAAACTAATAAATTCTACCATTTCTCAAATTTAAAAATTTTATATTTATATATCGGATTTTATAGTTCTTAGAGTTCAAAAATATTGAAATCCCACAAACAAACAGGTCCTAAACATCTTTGTATATTCATTAATTTAGACTAGAAGATAATTTCAAACACTTACTACCAAACTTAACTCATATTCAAAGACAGTTATATTAATTGCTTCACGAAATTTATTCGATGAAACCTCATCGTCATCACTATTCACCCAACTGGCTTATCGCGACTTTGTTCGTGATTATCCATTGCCAAGCGGCTCCCATAAGATTTCAAGCATGGAAAAGAGAAAGGCTTAAACCCTAATCCACTCCTTTTCCAACCAGAGCTCTTCTTCTGTTACCATCTCTTCTCCTACTACACCAACCACCTGACTTGCTGCCCAGTTAGCTGCACAGTGTTAATTTCATTTGTCCCATGCATCATCATCCCACGCAACTACGGAAGAAGGAAAATTTTGCATAGTGGCATCTGTATTCTATAGCACTACACTTATATCCCTTCCAATTCTAGTTGTCATCCTTGCCCTAGTTCTTGGTGCCTTGATATGCTTGGCCTATTCAATGGACTCATATGTCTGTGTGTGTGAGAGAGAGATTAATGAGAAGATGCCATGCATTTCAACCAAATTGCTATATATACAAGAAATATGGATAACATGCTACATAGAAGCTTTGGGAGAAGAAGTTTTGCGTAATATCTCTAATATAGGAAGCACGTATATAATATGTATACGTATGCCTCACATTCATGACTCTAGACCCTGTACGCATATAGCAAACTCAAGGAATCGTCTCCATGTGACATGCTTATTTCAAGGCTTTTATTCCCACAGATCCTAATAAATATGTACCCCTTCAGAAGGCAACCAGTAGGGTTCCAATCCAGTAGGGTTCCAATTGTGGCTGCAAGCTGCCACATCATGCCGATGCCGACGAAGATGATCCGAGAATAGCATCCATGTAGCCTGATAGATCGGCGGAATCCCAAGGATCGTGTGTGTAGGGAAACCTAGGGTTTGGTTCAACTTCTGACAACGTTAACAAAGATGGCATCGTAACATGCTCTTGGATATCAAGGATGGAGTTGTAGGGAACCACCGACTTTGTGTTAAGCAAGGAAATCATGTTCTCATCCAAAGACCATGATGAACCATATGAGGATGCCATTGATGGAGATGGTACAGCATAGCTAAGCATGTCATGGTCACGGCCGTAGCCAGTGAAGAAGAGATGGTGATGATGATGATGATGATCTGGCACACATAGCATTTGGCTAGGGTATGTGTTGAGTTGAAATAGTCCATTACAAGGAGTTGAGCTTGACTTTGAGACTCATGAAGAGTGAGGGCATCTACAGCATGGGACATGTGTTTATTCTTTATGGTTGAGTTCCAAAAGTTCTTCATCTCATTGTCTGTTCTTCCTGGCAAGTGCTTTGCCATCTGTGCCCATCTGTCAACAAGTTCACGGTCTACAATAAGAGTGATACGCAGAAAACTTAGAACATGAAGTAATTTAATATCGTATCACCTGTTTCCTAGCATTCTATGGAGCTCAATGATAAGAGACTCTTCTTGAGGAGAGAAGCTCCCACGTTTCAAGTCTGTTCTCAGGTAATTGATCCATCTCAACCTGCAGCTCTTGCCACATCTTAGAAGTCCTACACCGTTTCAAAATTTAAAACAAAGAAGACGATGATGATAATGATCGCGATAGTGAAAAAGGAAAAAGGAGAAGATGATGATAACAATGATCGATGAAGAAGGAAAAGGAGAAGATGATGATAACAATGATCGATGAAGAAGGAAAAGAAGTAAGAAGTAGAAGACAACCTGCATTTCTTGGAACGGAGCTCCAGCAGCCATGGCTATAAGTGGAGATGTACTTGATGAGCTTCTCATCTTCCTCTAGAGACCAAAGACCCCTTCTCACTTTTTGTTTATTGCAGCAAGAGTGATGGCCCATCTGCTGCTTCTTCTTCTTTGTTTTCTTCTCAAGGAACCCTAGGGCAAAAGTAGGGGGTGTGTACTATTCGGTTAAAACAGAATAAACCGACACTATATATATCACGGTATCAGCTGATCGGTTCGCCGCTTCATCACTCTCATTTCAACCCTAATCCTAAATCCCAATCATTCTTCTTCTTCATCTCTGCAGGCTGCGATTGCGGCGCTGCACCGTGTCGAGATCAGAGGTTTCATTACGCAATCGTCACGGTGAGAAGAGTTCGAAAGTTCTTGAGCAACCCGGCATCCTTCGGTCTTCAACAATGTGACATCTCTTTTGTCCACCCCTTCTATCTTTGAGTCTCGACGCCTCAAAATCTCTCTATGACCAGCCTTTGACGCTCCGAACTTCAATATCTTATTTTTCTACAATGGCATCATCAGGATCAAGCTGTACGATGAGGGGATTTATGAAATTATGAAATTTAATTGAGTTTTGTAAAATTAAATTAGGATTTTTGATTTCATATGATTTTATTGTTAGATAAGTAAATCCCCAATCCCAAACTCCCGATCATTCTTCTCCTTCATCCATGTAGCTACAGCGTTGCGCCGTACCAGGATCAAAGGTTTTATCGCACGATCGTCACGGTTAGGGGTGTGCACTATTCGGTTTTAATCGAACCGAACCGACCGACCGAAACCGAATAACCAATTCGGTTCGGGTTATTCGGTTCTCGGTTCGGTTTCGGTTTTGAAAAAAAAAATTTTAAATTTCGGTTCGGTTTCGGTTTCTGATTTTCAAAAACCGTAAAAACCGAACCGAACCGAATTATATATATACCTATATACTGCGGTTTTGGTTTTGGTTTTGGTCTAATCGGTTTTGAGCTATTCGTTCGCTGCTCTCTTTCTCTCCAAATCAAACCGAATTTTCCCTTCCCTTAATCTCATTCCCTTCTCTTAATCTCATTTCCCTCTGCTTCGACGACGACAACGACGACGACGACGACCTTTTCCGAGAGAGCGAACCGGAGATAAAAGGAACCAGGCAGGGATGTGCTAAGGTTCCTTTCACTGGTGAGATCTGGAACGGTTTGGGTTCAGATCTGAACTTGCCGATGGACATCTGGACGAAGATGGAGCGCGGAAAGGGAAGAAGATGCCGTTGCAGCGTTGCTTTCCCTGGATCAGATCTGAACTCGGACATATGAAGCCAAGAGAAAAGGAGCAGCGGCACCGGGTGCAATAGCGTCCAGATCACCCACTTCCGCCACCGGGTCGTCTTCTTCAGCTCTTCCAGCAGTACCTCCGCATCCCCACTGCCCACTCGGACCTCGACTACACCGCCGTTGCCTCCTTCCTCTCCTCCCTCGGCCGCTCCATCGGCCTCCAGATGGGCTTGGGCTTGGGCTTGGGCTTGGGCTTGGGCTTGAGCGTGGGCTTAGGCTTGAGCGTGGGCTTGGGCTTGAGCTTGGGCTTGGGCTTGAGCGTGTGCTTGGGCTTGGGCGTGGGCTTGGGCTTGAGCGTGTGCTTGGGCTTGGGCGTGGGCTTGGGCGTGGGCTTGGGCGTGGGCTTGAGCTTGGGCTTTGCAAAATATTCGGTTCTAATTCGGTTATAACCGAACCGAACCGAAATATTTCGGTTCGGTTTTATTACTGTTCGATTCGGTTCGGTTTTGGTTTTTGAAAATTTCGGAAATTTCGGTTCGACCGGTTCGGTTCGGTTTTAATCGAATGCACACCCCTAGTCACGGTGAGAAACTCCAGCAACCCGGCATTCTTCAGTCTACAACAACGTGACATCGCTTTCGTCCACCCCCTCCACCTTTAAATCTCGACGTCTCAAGATCTCTCTGTGACTAGCCTTCGACGCTCCAAGTTTCAATCTCTCATTTTTCTATAACGGCATTATCAGGATCAAACTGTAAGATGAAAGGATTTATGAAATTATGAAATTTAATTAAGTTTTGTGAAATTAAATTAGGATTTTTTGATTTCATACGATTCAGTCTGTAATTCTGTATTCTCTATTGATAGATATTAAACAAGGATGATAGTCATAAGCTTTTAAATATAAATCCAATTATTCTAAGTCTAATGCCAAATTCAAATTCTCAAGAAAATTTTACCTATGGAAGTTTCAAACGAGGGGAATGCATCTATGTGTACAAAGCCTCCAATGTTATGAAAGAGAATGACAGCATGATCAGTTGCATGGGAGTATTACATAAAATTCACACAATCGGACAAGTTAACCAAAGCCAGATGCAACTACTATGGTAATGAATTCTTTTATGATTCAAAAAAAAATGGTACTTCTTCTGTTAGACATCACATGAATCAATGTAAGTAACATCCATATAATATTGATACACATCAAACACAACTTGTTATGCAACCTATTTAAAAGAAGTAGAAAATGAGTGTGTGCTAACTAGTTGAAAGTTTGATCAAGAAAAAATTAGAAAAGCACTGGCATGCATGATTGTTTTAGATGAACTGTCTTTTAGTTTTGTACAACATGAAAGTTTTTAATGCTTTATATCTCAAGCTTGTTTTAGATTTTGAATGCCTACACGTTGGACTATAACTAAAAATTATTATCAACTCTATCATGATGAAAAAGTAAAGTTAAAACAATATTTCAAAGAGTCCAAAAAAAGAGTTTGTTTAACCATTGATACTTGGACCTCAATTCAAAACATAAGCCATATGTGTATCACAACACATTATATTGATATTGATTGAAAATTGAAGAAAAAACTTTTGAATTTTTGCAAAATTACAAATCATAAGGGTGAAGTTATAGGAAAAGCAATTGAAAAATGTCTGTCTGAATGAGGAATTGATAATATTTTGACTGTTACTGTTAATAATACTTCTTCAAATGATACTGCTATTTCCTATTTGAAGAAAAAAATTTTGAATTGGGACAACTTGTTTAGCACAAGAAAAATATATTCATATGCGATGCGTAGTATATATCATTAATCTTGTGGTGAAAGATGATTTAAAAGAGATAACAGATTCTATTACTCGGGTTAGATTTGCAATTAAATATGTGAGATGTTCTCCAGCAAGATGGCAGAAGTTCAAAGAATGTATGAAAATTGAAAAAATTAAAAGTAAAAAAATATCTTTATTTGGATGTATCCACAAGGTGGAATTCCACCTATATGATGTTTGAAGCAGCTAGAACTTTTGAGAGGGCTTTTGAAAAATTTGAAGAGAAAGATAGCAATTTTTGTAATGAGCTTAATAATGAAGATGAAGTTCCTTTATCTTTTGATTGGCAAAATGTTAGGTGATTTATTATATTTTTAGAGCATTTTTATAAGTTGATTCTTCGAGTTTCTAGCTCTATGTATGTTACAAGTAATTTATTTTTTGATGAAATTTGTCAAGTTAACCTTCTTTTGAATATGTGAAAAATCAGTAATTATACAAAAATCCAAGATATGGCTATTATGATGAAAGCAAAATATGACAAGTATTGAGGTGAGCCAGAGAAGATTCATATGCTTCTTTTCATTCCTGTCGTCTTTAATCCAAGACGTAAGTTAGAATATGTTGACTTTGGAGTTTAAAAAATATATGAAGGTGAAAGAGGTGTCATGATGAGGAGAAAATTGCATGAAGTTGTATATGATTTGTTCAAAGAATACAAGATGCGACTACAAGCGGGAGGGATGTAAGATGGTGAAGGATCAAGTATGCTAATGCAATCAGGAAAGTACATCTTAAGTAATCTATTTGATGAGTATAGAAAAAATTTCATGGGTGATAAAATAAAATCTGAATTAGACAAATATTTGTCAGAGGATCTTGAAAAAAATGAGCCAAACTTTGATATTTTGGGCTTTTGGAAAGTGAAAAGTTACAGATTTCTTATTCTATCCCATATGACTCGTGATATATTAGCTATACCTATTTTTACAGTAGTCTCTTAATCAGTTTTTAGCACAGGAGGGCGTATACTTAATCGTTTTTGTACCTCTTTGACTCCTACACTAGTACAAGCTCTCTTTTGCACTCAAAATTGGATTCAAAAATCAAAAATAGAAATTAATGTTGAGAAAAGTTTGAAAGAACTTGAAAAGATTCAAGAGGGTAAGATTTGCATTACTAATATTTTTATTATTAGCTGTATATTTTTTTATTATGATCAAATATCATTGAATGATTTTTTTTATTTCAGAGTTGACAATGATGAAATTGGATGTCACAACCATTGAATTTGAGAAGTCATCTTTTGATGTTTTGAGACTCTATAAAGTATTTAAGTTTTGAATATGCTTACTTATTTTTGATATATTTCTTTTCATGTTTCTAACTTTCTATGATCATCTCTTACATATTCATTCTTATCTCTCCTTTTTACTGAATATTAACTTGATTTGTATCTTCATAGGCTCACAGTCTTTCAATGTGGCTCCTTATCATTCATGTGCATATGTGAAGTTATGATCTTACAATCCTTACCCAGTTACCTAACATTTTTTTAATTTCTTTTACTGTGATGATATTTTACTATCTTTTTTAGGTCCAACAGTATGATCCAACAAAAAAAGTGAATTTAGTCTATTTAGATGCATCATACATGTATCCAACTATCTAAGAACAGGTATTGGTTTTATACTTGTTTTGACTTACTTGATTGCTTTAGTTTTATTCGTTTCCTTTATGGTGAATTATGGCAAGCATTGGGTACTGAGAATCTGAGATAGTGAGATTTTACTCATTTTAGAACATAGTCTTGGTTCTGTGTTTGGTCTCCTTCTCTGGCTTCGCTCTCATCTATGGGCCTATGGTTTCATCTGTAGCAATGGTTTGGCTACTTGGATGGTCTGCGAAGGCAAATATCGGCTATTATTTTGTAGGAGCGGGTTGATGCCTGAGGAGAGACATCTTCATTTTTAATGATGCATCAAAGCCAAATCCAAGCCTCCTGAATTTTTGCTTTTATTTGAGGTTTTTTTATATTTTTTATTTTTTGTATGTTTTGTTTTGTTTTTTGCCTTTGGTGTTTTAATGTCGAGGTGTTCCACGTTAATCTTCCTGATTGGACTATGGTTCCCTTCTTTGGCTTCGTCCTCTTCGCTTTGTAGCAATGGCATGACAGTTTGAATGGCATGTGAAGGCAACCACTACCTACCATTCGCACATGGGGAGAGGGATACTGGGTTTTGACAATGGATCAAAGGTGAATATGACCCTCTTGGAATTATTTTTTGATTTTTTTAATGATTTTTGCTGAATTTTTCATAAGTTTTTTGATCTTTTTTTGTTTTTGGGTGTTTGAGGGGATGACGATGTTGAATCATTGCCATATGCTATGCTCGCATGTGTGCAAGTGGCTGATTGGACCATTGTCTCCTTCTTTGGCTTCACCCTAGTAATATTATGCAGCATGGAACTTTTGGTTTCTGATTTTTTATCTTTCATATAATTTTGCATATATATTAGAGTTTTGTTACTTCTGTTCTATACATAGGACTATAGGAGATTCCTCAAGTTTTTCTTAATGGGCCTGATATAATCCTTCAAAGTTTAAAGGCTAACTGATTATTGAATTGATTATATTTATTTCGAATCACATAATCACAGTTGATATCTTGCTGATGCTGAGTTATTTGACTTGTAAGTTGATTTGGAATATAATGTATTATTAACAATCACTTTTGCATTTATATTTTCAGTTTTGTTTGTAAGCTTATTAATTTGATTAATTATCCTGGAAGATAGGGTTCTTCAAAACTGTCCTTTATGATTTTATTTTTCAAAATAATTTTTTAATATTTTCACATTTCTTTTAATTTGTTGACAGCACTGCAGCAGCCAGCTGGTCTCTTTGGACCTTGGTGAATGGTGAATGGTGATCTGGTGATTGCATGACTTGTGATTTTGGTATATATCAAATAGAAGTGCTATTTTGGCCCTACTTGTTGGGATTATTCTCAACCTCATGGATGCAAGTATTCAAATTTCAATCATCACATGGTGATCACTGATCATATTCATCAGAATGATATTATAGGATTGTCCTGCTACTGTACATTGTCCTGCAACTTTTCAAGCATGAAGTTGAACTGTTGTAGTGTTTTGCAGCTTCTGCTACTATACATTATCCTGTTGCTCCTGCAAGTATGAAATTAAAGTGTTGAACTGCTGAAAACTCGAAGTCTTAAAGTGTCTTGCTATTATATATTGTGTCATTGTACCATGTGAGATTAACTGATTAAGTATCTATTGGGTTACAATTGGATTGAGTATGTTTCTTGTCATTCTTGGTAGATGCTAGACTTGCTAATTAAATTGTTGGGTTTTGATTTTTGAATACCATGTATTTCTTTTTTTTTGTTTTTTATCTTATGCAAATGACTAGGTCTAGACTGATGAAAAAAATTCGGTTTGTAAATCGGTTTAAACCGAACCAAATCGAAATATTTCGGTTCGGTTCGGATTCGATTTATATAATATTCCGTTCGATTCGATTTTGAATTTTAAAAATTCAAAAATTTCGATTTGATTTATTCAATTCGGTTTGATTCGCGTCAAACCGAATGTACAGCCCTAGGCAAAAGTCACTCACATGTTTTAAAGACTTAGTAGGGGTTCAAATCTTAGATATCAAGAACAAAAAAAGGAAAGGAAACCCTAACCCTAAGGGGCCTGACCTTATCTCTTCCTGGAGAGGTGCAGTTGTGCAATGAGGAAGATACTCTGGCGCTGAATTTAATGTGAGCCGTGGTACCATGACGAGCGATATGAGGGTGGGGTCTTGCGGGAAGAGAGAGAAAATGCTGCCTCCATTGTGCGTGTGTGCCTGTGTGTTTCGGGTCTTTGATTAAGCCTTTGGTCTATTTTGCATTATTTTTCTGTAGTCAAAATGCATTATATAGCTATATTATAGAATTTTTTTTAATACAATGCATTATAGTTCAATATATACTATTTCAAAATATTTTTATTTTTCGAGAAAAACATACCTCAGACTAACATAAAATTAAGAAATCTCGTACGAGAGAAAATTGGATTTTTGTTAACACTGTAATTATTTATCTCACCTTAAAATCTATATTTTGGACCTCCTTTATACACTAATCTCATGTTTCGAAATAATAATAATAATAATAAATAGCTTCAATGATCACGCTAAGTGCACACGATACTCTTGCCATAAAGGTCAAGAAAAACTAAAAAGAAAAAGCATATTCCTCATCGATGAATTATCGTGAATTAGTGGGCCGTTCAATGGGCTGTGGACTTGCATATGGGCCTACAATATGACCGGTCTTCGGGTTCATTAACCTAACGAAAAGCAGCATCACTCATTAAAGAAGATGTTGCACAATTACCGTCAATCGTCAATCTTACATTTGGGATTACCAAACCCTACTCAATCGTTTTTCCAAATAAAATCTATATTATTTTGCAAGTCTCCACATGAAGTTCAAGGATTAAAGCATCAGCCAATACCATTGCATGGAAGCAACAAAACTTTAGTTAGAAATCGATCAACATCATGAAGAGTTCCTTGTTTCTTTCCAAAATTTGGAAGAATCAGGGAAATCACTCAAAATGAGCTCAAATCCAAGTCTCCTCAAAATAGCAGACAAGCCACCCATTCCTCAGAGTGGAAGAATCCTCAGGTGATTCACCAAGTTTGTATGGGACAGTCATTTGGTCTGCTGACCTAAAAATAATAGCGTTCTTGAGTTGAAATCTTAACCTTTGAATATAGAGAATAGTAGGGTTATAAGTCGGCCTCCAACTCGATTCGAACCGGAGTTTGAATCCTACGAGACGCAGATGATGTGTTACTAGGTGTTATCAGGTTGTGATTGGGCCATGAGGGCGATCTGGCAGCGGCGTATACCCAATTTGGCAACCCTAGCTCCATTTCTTCTCCTAAAGACAACGCCCTAAAGAGAAAAGCTACACTCTTACTCAAAAGAAAAAGATGGGGGCCATTACGGTTTCTGCTGATTTGTACTCCAAGTTTATCTCGCTTTTGGTGGAGGCGGAGACTCTTTGCCATTAGGGTTTCACGTGTGCATGTGGAGGAAGACAAAGCAAACCTCACGTCCAATTCCGTCGTACGTCGTAGCCATGCAAGCAAGGAAATGCAGGGCGTAACGAATTGGGGATTTGGAGATTCTCTTCGATCTTTGGATGAGTGACTTAATTTTGTGAATTATTTTCTCCAACTTTCTGAGGTTGACACTTGAACTACTTTTCATCTTTAATTGAAATTGTAGCTTTTTTTTAGTAGCCGAGATTTATCATTGATCGTCTCATCGAAACAGAGAATATTTAGTTTTTTGTTAAGATGGTTGGAGTATTGTTGTTTTACTAAACATCGAGGAGCTGATAATCTAGTGTTAGATGTTAAACATAAGTCTAAAATCAAATAGTCTAAGTGGGAATAAGGATCTTGATTAATTTCGAGTTCGAAGCACATTCTGATTTTGTCTTAAGTGTATTTTCAGCTGGAAACTTGTTAGTTTACCGAAGAAATTAATATACAAACAAATACTGTAATTGTTTACCTAGCTAATTGAGATTAACTCAATAGAGAAATGTCATTAACTAACTAATGACCAAAACAAAAGGAAGAAGCATAATGGAGGGGCATCATGCATGCTCCACATAATCATAGCATTGTGTATCATAATTGATATTAACTACTAAAAAACAATCTTGGGCATTTTTTTGGATTATAAGAATAAATAAAAATGGTATTAATTTGTTATCTTCAATAGAGGATTAATTCAATAAAATGGAGGAGATTAAACCATACACAAGAAGAACAATCTTATGAGATACATATGGGACTCATCAACAATGTGTCTCAAGGAGCACAACCCTTCGACAAATCCTTCGGTTTCGCAGGGAACCCGATTCTCCTGCACGCCGCCTCGCACTTCTTCCGGCATTCTCCGTCGCCTCCGATCTTCTCCTTTTTGCAGTACTTCACGCACTCGCAGTAGCAATTCTGGCGAGCCTCGACGGTGCTCAGGGAGGAGAGAACCAGAATCATAGAGATGAAGAATCCCGACGCCACCTTCTTCGGCGACATGTTTTCTCCTCGGACCTTGTATCGATGCTTCGGAGGTCGCCAGAATTGGACCTAAATACGAGAGGCGAGGAAGAAGAGGGTGGTTTATGCGAAGGTGGGCATGGAATGTAAGAGGTTGGCCCTGAGTTACAATCCTGCAGGATGGAAGAGGTTTGACTTGGTCAAAGCTAGGTATCTGTGGTGGCCCGTTGGTCATGTTCTTTTTCCGAATTGGTCCTTTCGAAACATAGAATTGTGACCTAAATTGATATTTTACGTATAGCCCCCCCTAAAAGAAAGAATTATCGTTAGAGAGTCCAGCTGGTCTAGTATGCTACTCGGATTTGAACGTGCACATTTGACTCGTAAACTAAAATGTGATTTTTTTTCTGTTTTTGTTAAAAATTTCAAAAGCAAAGAGCAGGAAGAGAACAAGAAATCCCACGTAATTGCATTCGTAATGGACGATTATTTGGAAATAATTTCAAAATTAGACGATTTTTTTTTCTGTTTTTAAAAGTCAACCTTAATCTAATTTTACTTGTCAACAATAAAAGATATATTTAAATGTAACGAAGCTGCATGGTGGCACAGAGCGAACTGCTTTTTCTGCTTTTTTTTAAAAAAATATATAACCCGGCGGTTTCTTTTAAAATAATAAAAAATAATATTAAAGTTTTAATTCTTAAAATAATTTAAAATAAAGGACATGATCTGATCGGCATCTTGTAGTCTTGCGATTGTCTTGGCTTGTGATCAGAGAATGTTGATGATTACGAGACATTTTTAACATAAAATATTAAAAAAATTAAAATTATGGTCATCTGTTTTATAATGGGATAATTACCTATAACTGTACGTAATTAACTTTAATTACCTACAACCATCGTAATTTTCAAAATTACCCGCACACCCCATTTTCGAAAATATTTACCCACACCTCTGATTGTTATTTAATTAAAATTTTTTCAAAAAATTCCGATTTTACCTTCGATTATTTTTACAATTAAACCCCCTGAAAACTTGTTTTTTATATTTAACGCCCCGAAATTTGATTTTTTACAAATAACATCCCGAAATTACTCCGATTTATAGAAAAGTCCCCGAAATTCGAATTTTTACAAATAACACCACGAAATTATTCCTATTTACAGAAAAGTCCCCGAAATTCGAAGGCGGCGAGAGTGCTGGCGCGCAGGCGGCGACGTCGGAGCCGGCGGCGGGAGCGAAGGCGGAGGCCGACGCGCTGGCACTCGGGTGTAGACGGCCAAGGTCGAGGTCGTCCGCGCCTGCATTCCAAGGACGAAGGTCGAGGCCGGCGCGCCGGCACGAGGGCGCAGACGGCCTCGGCACGTGGGATGGACGCCGAGGCCGGCACACCAGCAGTGGGCGCGGACGGCCTCGGCGCGCGGCATGGACGCTGAGGCCGGCACACTGGCAGCGGGTGCGGACAGCCTCGGCCTCGGCCTCCGTCCCCGGCACGTAGGGGCGGAACGGCCTCGGCCTTGGCCGTCCGTGCCCGCGTGCCAACATGCCGGCCTCGGCCTCCGTCCCGCGTGTGGAGGTCATCCGCACCAGTGTGCCATCGGGCCGTCCGGCCTCAACCTCCGTCCCCGTCCAAGGCCGAGGCGGTCCGCACCCATTGCCGGCGCGCCGGCCTCAGCGTCCGTTCCTCTTGCCGAGGCCGTCCACTCCCTCATGCCGGCATGCCGGCCTCGGCCTCCGTGCTCGGCACACGAGCGCGGACGGCCTCGGCCTTGGCTGTCCGCGCTCTCGTGCCGGAGCACCGGCCTCCGCTTTCGGTCCCGCCGCCCACTCTCGCCGCCATCAAATTTTCGGGGACTTTTCCGTAAATCGAAATAATTTCAGGGTGTTATTTGCAAAAATCTGAATTTTGGGGACTTTTCTGTAAATCAGAGTAATTTCGGGGTATTATTTGTAAAAAATCAAATTTCGGAACGTTAAATATAAAAAATAAGTTCTTAGGGGTTTAATTGTAAAAATAACTGAGGGTAAAATCGAAATTTTTTGAAAAAATTTTGATTAAATAATAATCAGGGGTGTAGGTAAATATTTTCGAAATTGAGGGAGCGTGGTTAATTCTGAAAATTACGGAGATTATAAATAATTAAGGCTAATTACAGAGATTATAGGTAATTATTTTTTTTATAATTGTTTTAATAAAATATTTTTTTAATCTTAAAAAAATAATTGTTTGAAAATTGAGATGAAAGTGGGAGCATGTTTCCTTGACATAGAAATTGTATTTTTTTAGGGTTATTTGCAAATAACCACCTATTTTAAAATATTTACATTTGACCTCCTAAATTTTATTTTACTTTTTACAAAGATCATCCTTTTCTCATTTCATTATTTTATATTGGTAATTAACTCAATGAAAAGACATTTTTACCCACTGAGGATGTTCTCTATTTACAAACTAGTAACAAGTAAATCCTATTCCGCTGAATTGTCTTCAAATATTTGATAATTTGATGATATTTAAAGTGAGTGTCATAAATATGTAGGAAAAGCACATCCCTTGGTGCGCAAAAAACCTGTTTCCATAAACTTCAAATGTATTTATCCTGTTTTGGGGGGTCATATGCAAAAAAGCCCATTTATTTATTTATTTATTTCTACTGCTCTTATCCGGTAGGGAAGGCCTGGCAAATGCATCGTAGTTGTTTATCGTGGAGTGTACGGAAACTGACGTGGACCCGTTTACCTTTGCTGAGGTCAAAATCCAAGGTAGACCCTGGTGCACGTGTCCGCGTGGGCAGCCGACGGTCCAGGTAGGCTTCGTGCTGCACTTGTGCCTTAAGACGTCTCTCTCGTTAGTTGACTAATTACATAAAAACCCCGTCAGATTGCATAATCAAACAATTTCCCAATTTGCTTTTTTCGGAAACTTAACTGCTTAAGTTGGTCTTTTTTCGGCCCAAAGGTTTGGGTTTCGGTCATAGATAAAATATTTCAATCTAGATTTTAAAAATATATTATTTATATTTATATATTATCATTATATTATAAATTATTATTAACTCAAGTGATTAAGACTTTAATGGAGTCCCAAATAAGGCTCGGATTTGATTCTGATCCAAAGAAAATTTTGATTTTTCACACAATTTTTATTTTTTTATCATAAAAAATTGTAATTAATATTTTTTTAGAAAATTATATATATAATTTTTTTTCCCATTTTAAATTTTTTTTTAATATTTTTAAATTTAAAGTCAAAGTTTAGTTAAAAAATTTAAAAAATAATTTGATTAAAATCAAAACGAGACCGAAATGGATTGGTTTGGATTGATGCCAACACCGAAATTTAAAATCTTGCTCCAAACGTCCTCGCGGGTCTTTATCAGAATTGTTTTTTCTCTAGGGGGTTTTATAGAAACATTTCATAAAAGAATACAAATAGGGTTACGCTGTGGTGGATCCTTATGTTTTACCGGTTCGACGGGTAATTATAGTAGCATTTTACTAATTAAATTGCACTTGTGCCTTTGACATCTCATATTAGCCCATTTAAAATTTTTTTTTTTATAAAATTAATATTACTTATTTATATTATTATTAAATTAAATTATTATAAAAAATTAAATAATTCTTTAAATGTTAATTTTAATAAAAAAGTATTAATTTGTAATAGTGATTTATTACTCTTAATTTCGAACGAAACGGTGTTTAAGTTAGTCTCAAATTAATTTGCATTCCGAACCAAACGTCCTCGTGGGTCTTTATCAGAATTTTTTTTTCTCTAGGGGGTTTTATAGAAACATTCATAAAAGAATGCAAATAGGGTTACGCCGTGGTGGATCCTTATCTTTTACCGGTTCAACGGGTAAAGCATTTTACTAATTAAACCGTAAAAGAGGAGAATAATTTAATCTCTAATATGTTATTTTCATTTTAATTACAAATTAAATAGAATTTAATATAAACTAACAAATAGCGGAGTAAAAGAAAATTGAGTGACGAATGAGAATTGAATTGGAATGCGATTCATCTTAATCGATCATAATTTTTACATAATAACCTTAAAGAGCATGATCTAATTTTCAATCATAATAAAATATATAATTTAAAATCACCTACGATTTATTTTGATAATTTACTCTCCAATTACCCTTAACTTACTAATCTACGACTGTTAAATTCTTAAATTTTAATTGATAAGAATAATGCACAATTAACTAATTTGTAAATCACAATACTACTTCTCATATTAGTTATCATCAAAATCCTACTTAACTACTGTTGTTTATTATCGTTACTTGCATAATTATTTGAATGGGCATTATTTTAAACATTAATTAATCTTAATTTTGCTAAAATTTAAGATATTAAACAAATGAAATATGACTTGTTAAACAGATCATCCATCAAAAATTTTGTCTTATCCATCAATAATTATCTTATCATTTAAAAGATTTTTGGGATATGAGATATGTGATACGGAATATACGGATAGCATAATGATCCATCATAGAATGTTTCAGGTAAATATGCATATTTATTCTTCATTAATTCCCTCATTGTATTCCATCTTAATTTAAGAATATGTAAGGGAGTTATTTGAAATTTATCCCTAATAACTCGGTAACGTACCAGTGAAAATTTTCGTATACAAACATTTGCAATTCTACGAGTTTGCAGGGGTATATGTGCAAAAACATCATGTAGAACGGTAGAAGACACGGTAGCGGATAGACGCGACTTTTTTATTCAAATGGGTACATACACACGTTCAGAAATTTGACACAATGACAAGGGTATAAGTGCAAAAATCATAGAAAACCGCTACTAATCCGAGCCCCCAGGGCAAAGACCCGCTGGTTGTTGACTTCCTGTCCGGAAGCCGACAGGTCCGCGCTTTCAACGAAGCCTCGCAGCGACGCAGACCTCGCCAGCCTCACACTCGTCAATCGTCATCACTCTCACAAAGCTCGATCGAAACTATATATAATTACTTGGGAGAATTCAAAGTTCCATACAATTTCGTGTTTTCGCGGTCCACAGCGCCTCCTTTTCCTGCTTTGGGGCAGAATTCCAAGCCAAAAAGCTCGCCTTCTGGGAAGGGTTTTGACGGATCAAAGGTGGAACTTGGAGGGTGTGTATAAGTAAAAGCTTCCACCTTTTCCACAATTCGTCTTCGAAGGGGTCAGATCAAAGATGGAGTCTTTGATGGGTGTTTTCTATAAGTAGCAAGCTTGAGGGAAAGGTCCGTTGAGTGTGCTGTGGTGTTGGTTTTTACCTTCGACTCTACGAGGGTAACGAGCTGCTGGTTGTGATTTAGAAGGTAGTTATCGTTTTTGGTTGGAACTACTGTTGTTGCTCGCTATCTGTTGGTTGAATTGCCTTGGAAATGATTCTTTTTTTTCCCCTTGTTTTGATTATGATTAGATTGTTTCTATGAGTCGTTTAGTATAACAAGCTATTGAATTTCGAACTCAGTTGAAAAGGATCTTGTTTTTGCTACCTATTTGAGATCTTTGTGAAGCTTCTTCGATTCCATTTGATTCTGATAGAACTTAATTATACATCCAATCATTTGAAGCATTTATTTCTAAGAATGTTCGTATCAATTATTATTGCATTTCTGCAAATTGCAATGTTTAAATTCAATATGAGCTCATGCGCTACTATTACTTGTTTCAGGATAAATTTCTTTTTATCTGGAGCAAGTTGACCTCTGGGGATTGGTGGTGGGTATGGGTTTGCCTCTGTCCTTGCTTTCGTGGTCATGGTTTGATGTGGTAAAAAGAAAGTTCTTCGGTTTGAGAGATGCTGAAAAGGTATTGGCGAAATCCATTAGTTTTGGAGAGAATGAGGTGAAGATGACATTGAGATCTTTGAGTTTCAAGAGAAGTGATTCAGGAAAGAAGATGGGATCCAATACTCCTCGCAAAGCTGTGTTTGAAAGATCCTTAAGCTTCAAAAACAGGGAAGCTGAAGAAATTAGTGTTGAACCTACCACTTCGTCGAATGATCAAGTCTTCAGTGATACCAAGGTAGAGCGTCCAGATCTTCGCTCTCTCAAGACTCCATGTAATGATGTAACGCCTGAAATCAAATCGTCAAACTGTTGTCCTGAATTTTCTTCACCGAGGCCTTTGAGCGAGTTAGATGCAGCTGCTACTAAGCTGCAAAAGGTTTACAAGAGTTACCGGACCAGAAGAAATTTGGCAGATTGTGCAGTTGTGGTCGAGGAACTTTGGTTTGTATCCAAAGCTTGCTCTCTAACTTGAACACTTTAAATCAAACTGTGCATTTTTCATCTTATAATGTTGGTATCTTACTTTGATGAGTATAGGTGGAAGGCATTGGATTTTGCATCTCTGAAAAGGAGCTCTATATCATTTTTCAACATCGAAAAACCAGAGACGGCGGTTTCACGTTGGGCAAGGGCAAGGACTCGGGTTGCCAAGGTGGTTGTTCAATCACTATTCTTTTAAACATCTATCAACGTAGCAATCACTATTTTTTTAAACATCTATCAACAAAGCAGTCATTCTTTTTTCTGAGCCTAACATTTGGTCCTATATTTTAGGTTGGTAAGGGTCTGTCCAAAGATGAGAATGCTCAAAAACTAGCATTACAGCATTGGCTAGAAGCTGTATGTATTCTCTCTGTTGTCTCTAAGCATTGTGATCATTGTTTTGTGAAAATTAATGTTAGTTGTTATAATAAGTAAGGGAGGTGGCTTCTGAAATCTGATTGATATGGATATTCGGCTTTCTAACCAGACTGAAAATCTAAACCTCAAATGGTTATCCATTTGGTCAAACTTTAAGCGGAAAAAAATTGGACTAGTCAATGTATCATGTTATTAGAAAAATGTACTTTGAAGATTCATTCAAGTAGCCTAATTTTTTTGACACCTCATATTCTGCAGATTGATCCACGCCACCGTTATGGGCATAACTTGCACCTGTATTATGATGTCTGGTTTGACAGTGAAAGCACTGAACCATTTTTCTATTGGTGAGTATCCATTAGCAGTATTCTTCATCCTCTTAAATCATAGTCTATTGTTCTAGATAGCATTGGTGCTTTTACTAAGTTTTCTCTTAACTGGTGGATATGAAGGTTGGACGTGGGAGATGGCAGAGAAGTTAATCTTGAAAAGTGCTCAAGAAGCAAGCTTCAGCAACAGTGCATCAAATATCTTGGACCAGTAAGCTCTTGAACCCATTGCTGTTCAGTTCTTTCTGTTGAAGTAAACGATGATTTTCCTAAAAAAATTTTCTTGAGCAATTGGAATTTATCATTAACATCTTACTCTAAGCAAGGTTCAAACTCATGATCTCTCACCGATGAGAGTTTGGTACAACCACCAAGCCAATGCTTGAGGTGTTGTTTTCCTAAATATTTTCTCCCTCATTCAATCAATTTATCTGATCAATGCTGTTTTTTTCTTCTTTTCTTTCGCAGAAGGAGAGGGAGGCATATGAGGTCATTGTGGAGTGCGGGAGACTTGTTTACAAACAAAGTGGTGCCCTTGTAGATGCTGTTGAAGGTTCTAAATGGATATTTGTTCTCAGCACAATAAAAACATTATATGTTGGGCAGGTAACAATCATACCTGGTTTCATGCAGTCGAATTCAATTTTGATGCATGAAATACATTTTCTTAAATTCACCGATGGTGATCTTTCATGTTCATTTGTTGTCAATGTGCTAAGCTGTTTGTACTCATATATATATATCTTGTGTTGCATGAGCAGAAGCAAAAAGGCACATTTCAACACTCGAGTTTTCTAGCTGGTGCTGCTACAACTGCTGCTGGGCGACTGGTTGCAAAAGATGGGGTTCTCATGGTGTGTATACCTGCACGGCTTCAATTTCTAGGAGGGAATTCTTGACAATTGATAATTTATCTGCATGTTGATCTTTGGCCACATTTAGAAACAAAAGTATAGTCATTTAATGTTTCTGACACTTTCTTCTTCCAGGCTATTTGGCCCTACAGTGGACATTACCTCCCAACTGAAGAAAATTTCAAGGAGTTCATTAGCTTCCTTCAGGACAATGAAGTAGACCTCACCAATGTGAAGGTAAATTGCTTTGTCCTTGTTCATGTGAAGCAGATAGAACACATGACATTTCTGTAGATAGGCTTGCATTTCTCCGTAACCAATTTACTACAACAAATATATTTCATAGTTCTGGATCTGAGTTTATCTGACAGACATAAAACTTTTTTTCTCTCAGAGGTGTTCAGTTGACGATGATGAGTACCCGTCATTCAAGAAGCTTGAAGACAAGAAAATTATGGAGCCTGCAAAGGCGGACGAGGATATCATTCATGACGATGAGCCTCCTAAAGAGTCTTCCAAGGCAGACATTGAGACTGATGACATGATGGACAAAGCACCGTCAGCATTCGAGTTGGGCAGGCACCTTTCTTGCAAATGGACTAACGGGACCGGGCCTCGCATTGGGTGTGTCCGGGATTACCCTGCAGACCTCCAGTTCAGGGCGCTGGAGCAAGTCAAGCTTTCTCCTAGAGTTGTCTCTTCGCCTGTTGAGAACAAGTTCCCCATCCCCTCACCACGGCCCAGCCCAAAGGTGCGGCTTTCACCCAGGCTTGCCTACATGGGCATCCCCACATCCATGGGCATCCCCTCAGCCACAGTGTCCCTTACTCTTCCTCAACGCAGCAGGAGGTGAAACGAGGGTATTCTTCTTCACATCTGGTTAAGCAATGGAGCAAGTAGATCCTTAGTTGAAGCATATATTAACAATTTTTTTGGTCTTTTTAGTTTTTGACTATTTGTTTATTTGTTGAATTGAGCTGAGGCATTCTTTATTCTTTGCCTTCTATTTTTGGTATCTTGAGCCCATGAATGCATGGCTTGCCCATGAAAGGCATGACCTTTTTGTAAGTAGCTCATTCTTTGTTCAGTATATGAGACTCAATTGATGTTGATCACTTTCTTCTCTAGTATTATGATTCCATTCTACCCTTTCTTATAAGTGTGCTTGCAGGTGGGATGATTTACTGAAGCTCCATGTTATAATGTGAGGTGACAAATGTGTCATTTGTTGTCTTTGCACACATCAATTTAAGGTAGTTCTGTAGAAAATCTAAAACTGATAAATATTGAGAATGGACTTGCACATTGAAAAACTAAGGTCCTCTCTGTTTTTGAGTTGATTTCCTGACAACTTGACATTATGTTCAAAACTCAGAACCGAATACTTTTGTGTTCATGAGCTTGCATCTTGTGGAAAATGTAAGCTTGACAGTTTTCCCTGGATGGCTGGATCCATTGCATGGCAATTGCTCAACACGACATATATTTCATTATGCTTAAAGTTTGATTTGTGTGACTTTTGAGTAGAGGATAACAGGGATTTCTATGCTCTGCATACAAGATCATTTAATCCTGAAATATAGGAATTTCAAAATCAATAGAAAGCTAACACTTACTATGCCACTGAAGTGCAGTTTGCCAAAAGGTCATCCACTTTGATTACTATTCGTCTGCCTTGTTTACTATTCATGGTCATCCAAGTGATTTACTGAACTAAGATTAGCAGACAAGTTAAGCATTAATGTTGTCTAGATAATATGCCTAGAATTGCAGCCAAGGTGCATTTTAATTGTTTCATTTGTTTTGATGTCGCTTATTCCTAGACACTTGCAAAGAGATCTGGAAGGTGGCTTACCTATTTCTAGTAACACAAGAGTGGGTACAAAACTATTTGGTTGGTGAGACTGAAGTTCAAAGAAGAATGTTCAATTTGAAGTTCAGGACCATGCATGTAGCTTTAACTAGTCTTGACAGTACATGAATGGATTGGCTGGAATTTAGTGGCTCTTTGTTAATCCATTTGTAGTACTTCTTGTGCTTTTGTGATAGAGGTTTGACTTGAAATGAGAGATCAAAGAGTGATATGACACGAATAGAACAGCAAGAACCTTCAGATATCTTTGCCGTGACATATCAAATGGAAATATCTGCTGTATTCCTCAGTACAGACAAAGTGGCCGAAAGGTTGTAACTCTACCGGCAATTTTAATGGGTCACCAGGCTATTTAGTAAGTGAGCTAGTGTGGAGCAGGTGATCGCTTAGAAATGAAGACTAAAGTTGTAAATACCTCTGGGAATAGTATTGTAAATGGCTTTTATGATTTAAGTTGCCGCCAACAGCAGAGTCAAAATGTATTTATGACTTTCTTGTCTTCATCAGTCAGAATTTGTGAATGAATACTCAAATTTGCATTTGAAACCTTTTCTAATTGCAAGTACGGCTTTCAACTGTTATTATCCTTTACAATATATATGGCAATAATTCTTCTTGGAAGAATTCAATGAACAATGAATTGATATCAAGAGATTCTTTGGCTTGAGCATATCTCGTATTGGTTATGATATGCTTCTTCTTTAGAGAGCTGCATATGATTCACTTTTTACCTTTGATATTTGATGAAGAAATGATGAATTGTGAGATGCTGCAGTTAGATCATCCCTCTTGTTTCCGTGAACGACTGGTTACCAGCTACTTTTATAATGCTGCATCAGATCAATGCTGAAAATATCTAGAATTCACCATAGATCCTTGAATGATTTGTTCCGCCCAAGGGAGCATAACATTGTGATTTTATTTCTGGAACAACTCCCAACTGTCAAAATTAACAAGAACTTAAAGCATGGTCTGATGGCCCACAAAACTCAGCATGAACTTTCAGGTTCCAGTCTAGTAAAAAAATACACTGTAATATCATATCAATTTGTTTAATGTTTGGTCCTGTCCATGTGAAACTGTCGGATATCCTTTGAAATAATTATCCTGTCGGGTAATGCAAAGTTGCTGCAAAACATTTTTGTTATGTTCGCATTCGTATCTGAGGAAGTACCCAATTTGGAGTTCATATATCGTGATTTCCATTCTTGATGCCAACTGTCCCTGATATTTACAACTAATTTTTCGTATTTTTGAGGGAATATGACAATTTAGATTTACGTTTATTGTTTTGAGGATTAATGATTTATACATTTCATAGCACTTAAAAAAATGGTAGCATGGATTTATACTCAGCAACATAGCATCAGAATTCATTGATTTCTTGAGTCAAAGACACACAGCCTCATTTCTTCGGCAGATTCTTGAAGGTTTTGTCCATTTTTATCAAGATCTGAGAGGACCACTGCAAACGGGATTCAGAGTAGCTGAAAAATTTGTGGGTAGTGATAGACTAACTTAATGCACTTAATCTTTCTGAATTTTCCTATCATCTTTACTGCATTTCGGCATTATTTCTTGCAGTAAAATTGACCTTTGACTTTATTATCTTTTTATATTATGCTAATCACATTATTAAACAGTATCTTTAACTTAAATCCTTTCCTAGTTTTCATTATTTAGGCAGTAGCTTAAACTAAGTCTTACATTCCCCATCCTTCCGACAGACAAACAAGTGATTGGAACATTTTTTTTTTTCTTCTCTCTCTCTCTCTCTCTCTGTGTTTTTTTTTTTTTTAATCTCATCACATCCAAGGAGGTTTGCCATAAATATTGAAGCAGAAGCCTAGAGAAGTCTATTGTTACATATTTTCACGAAATGCCTATTCAATCGTGGAAATGAGAGAAGTTGATGATGATGAACTGAAATGTTCTCTTCTGATGATTAAGGAGGGATGTCTCGTCAACGATTAAAGCAAATAGGTAATACATGTATTAATAGAACTTTCTGGTAATTAACAAAAAGATATGTAATTTCTTATGTCAAATTTGAAGATTTTTCATCCTTGTTACAGATTTTTGTCAGATAATATGGTTTTCTATGGAAATAAAAAAGGTCTATATAGAATTTCCCAGCGTTTAGGGGGTATATTTGACAATGAAAATGAGATGTTTGACAACAAATTAAGTAAAATAGAGGGGTCTCCTTGTCAAAAACCCCCCGTAGGAAAACTATATCAAAATTATTTATTCAAACGGATGCATGCTGTCTATATTATTCTGCACTGAGATAACCCCCTTTTTTAACAACTCAAAATTTCCCTTTAAAAAGCAACAACTCAAAAAATGGATATAACTCCTTCAAATGTAATTTAATATATTTTTTAAAAAAGCCAATTGCATATAACTCCTTCAAATGTTGTTAAATTAAATATTTGTTAAAATATATATATAATTTTTTAAAATTTTATTAAATTATATATTTTTTCTCAAAATTTAAAAAACTACATATTTTTTTGTTTAAATTACATAAAACTCCTTGAAATCTTATCAGATTGCATATTTTTTTAATTTATTACTATATATAATATAAAAAATCTCATTGCTTGCAGATTTATCAATTAGAATTAAAAATATTCAAAAAAATTTATACTGTTTGAAACCATGTAGGCAAAAACGAGAAGACAAAATATCTCAACTTGATTAGAAGAAGATTTGATGGTTTGATCGTTTTTGCAAAAAATTCTCTTTCTTCGAGTTGAGAGATTTTCTCAGATAAATTTTCAACCTAAGACTTAAAATGATAATTTTATCATTAGTCTAATTAAATCCAATTTTAATCCAAAATATGAAATGAGAATTTTACGTGTGGCCTACTTTAAACTTGTTTCGACTCGATTTGCATCAGAATTAGAGCTCAGCGAAGATTAGACTTGATGTTCAATATAAATCAAATTTAGTTTCTTGTTTCACTTCAACTTAAACAATCTTAAACAATATATATTTTTTGAATATTTTCTAGAAAAATTAGCAAAAACTTCTTGAAAATTTTTTGAAAATTTTGATTAGCTCCTCATATTTTTGAAATTTCTTATCAGTACCTGAAAAAATTTTTAATTCAAAATCAACCACTAGAGCAACTAACTTTGTAAATAAATATATGAGTTTATCATTATTTATAAATATTTTACCTCATATATAAACACTTAACTCTTTAAGTGTTTATTTATAAAATAAAATATTTATAAATAGTAATAAATTCACATCTCAATTAACGTGATTAGTTGCTCGAAGAACTAATTTTAAAATTCAGAAATTTTTATAGCCTGATTAGAAATTTCAGAAATATAAGAAATTGACAAAAGATTTCAAATGTTTTTTGGTAATTCTTCCTTTTTTATTATTCTAAGTGTAAATCTACATCCAAAAAAATTTCTATAGCATATCCAATAACTCAAAAAAAATAATATCATTTTTAATTTTGAAATAAAAATATGTAATTTGATAATATTTTAAAGAGTGATACATAATTTTTAAAATTTTAAAAAATATTTAATTTGACAAAAAATTTTAAAATATATAATTTGATAAGATTTCAAACCGTTATAAGAAATTAAATTTTTAAAAAATAATTTATCGAGTGAAATTAGTGCATTATTTTAAACCGAAACCCTGTCTTTATTCCCCACATTTTTAAAAAACCAAAGTCAGCCAGGATCGCACCGAGATCAAACACTGCGCCTTCCAACGGCCAGAATTGAATCAAGAAGGGCATCAAGAAGGCCAAATGCAAATAAAAAGGGCAGAAAAGAAGCCGCTTGGGCTGCAAAAGCAGAGAGCATCGAGAAAAATAAAAGAGAGTCACGATTCCCTCCTCCTTCTCCGTGTCCAATTTCTCTGCTTTATCTCGACTTTTATACGATTTTTGATTAAAAAGTTGCAAACATTTTCACTCAAAAGGGGGAGGAATCGAAGAATGGAAGCAACGGCCAAGAGCAAGTTCGGGAGAATCTGCGTCTTCTGCGGCAGCAACTCTGGCAACAAGGCCGTCTTCAGTGACGCAGCTCTCGATCTTGGCCGGGAACTGGTAATTGTGTTGCTTAAAAATCGGATTTTTGGATCGAAAGTTGGTGTTTTTTTTATGAAAGAGAGAGTTTTTGGGTGCAGATGAAGAGGAGGATAGATTTGGTGTATGGTGGAGGGAGTGTGGGACTGATGGGCTTGGTCTCGCAGACTGTGTTTAATGGAGGCTGCCATGTTCTTGGGTTGTTGTTGAAAATTGGATTTTGCCCTGTGTCAATTGTTGATGTTTTCTCTCTTTTTTTCTATGTTAATTCTTACTTGCGACGATTCTTTTGTTGTGATTTGGCTCGATGGATATCTTCAGGGTTATTCCAACAGCTCTCTTGCCTCTTGAGGTACTTGTCCCACAATTTTTTATGATTAGAAACTCTGAAGTATGATATGTCGGCATATGAATATGGAGGAACTAACACCTCATTAAATTTAAGAATTTTAACTCCATAAATCAGTTTGAATCAAAATATTCCTTGAGAATGATATGCGGCATGTTGGGAATGAACTACTACAGGCAAGAAAGGATGCAAAGTACTGTAGCAGATATCCAAGTATTTTCAACTATTCATTTTGGGTGGATGTACCGAGGAATGGGTTTTAATCTTGTGCAGATATCTGGTGAAACTGTTGGTGAAGTCAAAACAGTTTCTGACATGCACGAGCGCAAAGCTGAAATGGCCCGACAAGCAGATGCTTTTATTGCACTTCCAGGTGCGTTTGCCTTCTTACTTGAAATTCCCATTTTACTTTAGGTGCAAATGAGCTTTTTATTTTGTTTACAGTGGAGAATTTATTACTTGGGATTTTCTGAAATTAATGAATATCGATTGGTCGCAATTTCACATCTAAAGGTGGATATGGAACAATGGAAGAGCTGTTGGAGATGATTACTTGGTCACAACTTGGGATCCATGACAAGCCAGTAAGTTGTTGTTCTGTGTTCTATAGTCACTTAATCATGAAATCATTATTATAGAATAAAATATGGTTTATTTTCTGCCTGTTCAGGTTGGTCTACTAAACATTGACGGATATTATGATTCCTTGCTTGCTCTATTTGATAATGGAGTGAAAGAAGGTTTCATAAAGCCAGCTGCAAGAAATATAGTTCTTTCAGCTTCAACAGCTGATGAACTACTGACTAAGATGGAGGTTTGCTACTGATGTCATTTCTTAATTATTCTAACAGAAATGATTAATGTTTCCCGTGTTTGGTTTTCAGGAATACATTCCATTACATGAACAAGTTGCTCCTCTGTGTTGGGAAGTTGCACACCTAGGATATTCAACACCCCTAAGTCGCCCGTGAAGATTGATTCTTTGTAATATGATTTGTTTCATTGTCATGTGATTCTTTTATTTGCAAATTGTATCTCAGAATGAGTGCAGATAAAAAATACTACTTCCGATAATGTGATTCTTGATACTGTTGATAGTTCAATGAATTTTTCCGTTCTCATTTTCCTGGTTGCCATGAGAGATCACATTGCTTATGCTGATAGATTTAGTACATTATGATCGTTGTTGCTTGATGTGCAATGTCAGTAAAATTGCATAATTATTGTTTATCACTGATTGGTGATCAATTTCATGATATCATTAACTTATATATATTTGTACGTGCCTAATGATGTATGTATCGATGTGGCAATTAGTTTTAAAAAGATCTGTTATTGTTTATTATAAATGCTTATCAACACCTCAAGATTATTCATGGTTATCTCCATGATTGAACAGCAATCATCCCTTTCATCCTCGCATGAATTTGGGACATTAACATTCAGCTTCTGTTTTATTTTTTATCTTCCTTGATCTCAAAACCTACATTTGCACTGGTTTATTTGGGCAAGTTGCAAATTCACACCCTACATCTAAAAGCCACCCATGCTCAATCTTTAAATGATTCTTTAGGTGATGTGCAATATCTTCTGTTGTATGATGCTATACTAATTAATGGTGTTTTTATTTCTATATTATTTCATATTATCTAGATCTGAGAGGGTGAACTGTATGTTTTTAGAAAATTATTATGCAATCCGCACATGATATTGTAGTTGGTGCTCTTGACAAAGCAGCAGAACACAGATATACACAATCTTTAGCACATTATTCCTGCCTCATCTCTTAATTGCACAAATATCCCTACAAAATTATTCCGGAGAATAACAGAGAGTAAAAGAAATCTGAGATGTCCTTCCTACTGTAGAATCGTTTAAGGGGAAATCAGGTTAGTTGTTCCTCAATTTATTGACCTCTAGTAACTGCCACTCTTCAAGAAAAGGAAGTTACCTGGTGGAGAAGTATGTAATTTTTGGTGTTTCTGGTGTTATAAAGAAATTACAAACTTTAGAGCAGCAATTCTGCAATGGAGCAATTTTTTGTGGTAGAGCAATTGAGCAACTTTACAGCCTATATGAGCAGTTCAGTTGGAAATTTATCAAAAAAAAAGAGAGAAAAGGCATTGGAGAAACAGATACGGATCCAGCAAACGAGTTCAAGAAAACAACCTTCAAACCATTTGCAAAGGAAACTGTAATTTTATCTTATTAGTCAGCAGATGGTTCGTGTTTATAATTAGTAATGGCTGGCCATTTGGTTTTCAAGGTTCAACTTGACGTTTAAACAGATCAATGACGAGTTGCAAGTTGCACTGTGGTCTGCTTCTGTTTCATGGTTCAGGCTGTTAATGTACTGAATACTGAGTTGGCCAGGCTCATAGCTGAGTTTTTGTGGGCCTTGCATTGCTTCTTGGTCTCCCTGACTTTTTCTCTTTTTTAAAAAAAAAAAATATATGTGCAGTATATATATCACGTAGAGTGCATTTACTGTCAAAAAAATGTTTAGTACATCAAGGTTGCTCCATACATCTATTTCTCTGCAGTTAGTAACATAACTATTGTACTTTTTATCTATTTTTTTATTTGGGAAGACAAGGTATGGCACTGATATGAACAACAAAAAACTGGGCAGTGGATTGAGTTGAAAATGCGGGATCCTCACATGTTCTTGTCCAAACCTAACAGATGGAACTTCTTATGAATTTATGATTTATATTGTTCTGTAATGAATTTCGTTGTACTTTGCCTGCATCTGTGGGTTGTGTTTGATTTCTGTTTCACGTTGATGTACAATTGCCATATACGTAATATAGGAGGTTTGACAATTGATCATCTACTAGGATTCCATTCACATCAAATTAACAAATCGAATTATTCTTAAAAAATAAGAAGGCATGTATTTGAAAATAATATTATCAAATAAGGAGCAGAAATTAGACCTGATAATTCAAATTCACAGGTTGGGCTTGGGCCCGATCAAACTTATAATTTTATACTAAATGGGTCAACTCGAACTTAACATGTTTATCAATCGGGTCAATTTTTTAAACTCAAATCTAACCTGATTTTTAAACGGGTAATTCGATCTAACCTGAATTAATCCATTTATTAAATAGGTTAGATTCAGATCATGACCCGACCCAACTCAAATTGACCTATTTAATTAAATAGTTTATAATTTGAGTCGACCCAAATCGACCTGAATTAACTTGAATCCATCCAACCTGTTTAATTAATAATAATAATTTTAACATATTTTAAACAATTATAAGAAGACCATTATTAAAAAATAATTATAACAACAAAATAATGAATTTACAAATAATAATTTAAAAATTAATTAAAAAGTTGCAAAATAAAATCTTAGATAACTTCATAAATTTCACATAGTTTTGAAAAATTAAAAATAGTGATTTAATTGAATATTACATCTCTAATAATTTAATAAAATACTATGTTTTTGAATCAAGACAACATAAAGGTCATAATTACTCTAGCTATATTAAAAAACTCAAAGACTCGTGATAACAAAATTATAAGCTGTTGCTTGAAATCAACCTACAAATACTCATAACATTGTTTCAACATGTAAATATTTACAAATAAACACATATTTGAATTGTCAAGTCAATGAAAACTTTTTTGAGACCAAGATTGTGAAGTAAATAAAAGATTATTCAACTATAAAAAAAATTTAAAAAAGAAGCGAAGAGTTTCGAAATTCAAAAATTTTATAATGCTTAAATTTGTAGTGTATTAGACTCTTGAGTCAACGGTCCATTTTCTTTATTGATATTCATATTCATTATATCTTCGGCAAGCTCAAATTTTTTCTTAAAAGTATCTGCATTACAAGCAAAACAAGTTATACAATAATCAAATTATAAAAATATAGGTTTATATATAACTAATAAATTACATACCAATTTCTTTCTCCCATAACCAATCTCTAGTACAAATAAATGCTTTTTCTATATCTGGAGTCATACTACTGTATTCTTCACTAAGAATATAACCACCAATATTAAAAGCATATTTGAATGCAACAACAGATATAGGAATAGTTAATACATCACGAGCTATTTTTACAAGTTTAGGATAACAAAACTGATTTATTTTTCAAAAATTAAGCACATCTAACTCCACTTTTCTATCAATTCTTGGTTCATCCAAATATAGTTCCAATTGTGACTTCTGGACCATGCTATCAGACTCTTCACTTTCAAAAATATCAAATTCCTAAAAGACAAAATTATATGTTAAACATAATATTAGTATTTTAAATAACTACAAAGCTAATATAAGAAAGAGTATTGAAAGAAAAAATATTGACCTTTAACACATCTCTTATATTTATGTTAAAATATTCTTCATTAATATGTAATCTACCACCGTGTCTAGCAGAAAAAACAAGTGTAGTAGATGACTTGGAAACTTTAATTATGTACTCATCAAGTGCATATAGTTTTTTTTTTCACTTTCATAAATTTCAATGAGTTGCTATCATAGAGTTTTTTGTAACTCCAATCAACAAAATGGATTTATATCGTGAATCTAGTATCACCGCAATAGCCAAAATTAGGTTAAATTTGGATCAATACTTTTGAAACTTTTCAAACATTCTACAAGCCATACTACTCAAATACTCATCTTTCTCATCCATATTTTGTTTCAATATCAAATATGCCATGAAAACAGAAAGAAAGTACAAATTTGCTGTGAGGTATTTTATTCCCGAAAATATACATATAATATCATAAAAGACAGAAAGAAAATTACTAATTTTTTGAAGTCTTTCCCATTCACTTAATGTTGAGAAACTTGTAAAATTGAAATCACTTAGTTCAAGATAACAAAAAGAACGTTGATAGAATAATGCACCATCAAGCAAAAAAAAAAAGTAGAATTTCATCTAATGAAAACATCATGTCTCAAACTCTTCTTTGCATCCAAAGAAAGCAAATTAATATACTCCAAAAATTAAAATTTTCTTACTTGTGAACCTTTCACATATCTAATACTTTCACAAATTTTATATAGAGTAATATCAATTTCCTTCAATCCATCTTACATAACAAGATTAAGAATGTGAGCACAACATCTATGATGAAGAAGATCACCCCTACAAGGCAATGCCTTTTTCATATTCAATTGTGTTTTGAATAAATTAATAAAAATATCATTGGCAGATGCATTGTCTAATGTAATGAAAAATAACTTATTTTCAATCCCTCACTCAAATATGAATGTGAAAAGAGTGCGACTCCTATGTGTGGAGCTTGCATAAGAAAGAAATTCAATAATCTTTTTGTGTAAATGTCAATCCTTATCAACAAAATAAATAGTAAAAGAGAAATATTCATCATTAGTAACAGAAGTCCATAAATCTAAAATCAAATAAATTCTCCAGGAATTTGTTGAAGCATAACCTTGATTTTATTTTTTTTTCTCTTTGATGCAATTTAAGAAGATTTGCTTTTAATAGTATTTCTATAGATAATTGGTGCAACTTTATGCAAATAAGAGTGATATGATTTTACTCAAATATATTCTACAAAATTAAATAGTAAATTATGCATAAATATTACAGCAACAAGTTTCTCTGGAGCTACTTCAAGATTATATGTTAATGCGTTAAGTCTCATAGCACCATACTCTCAAGAAAGAAGTGTTTGCCAAATGTCACATGTATCTCTACGAACACAACATTGGCTATGTCTCTTTAAATTAGTTGTTACATATTGACTATTACATATGAACATAATTCTACATTTTTTACACTTGCATCTTTGTTTACCAACAACATATTTCTCGGAAATAATTTCATAAAAAGATCATACCACTAATGTTTGTCTTTTTTTTCTTATTTGTAACTCGCTCCTTGCATATTCTCCAATTTTTTTCTCTAGAACATCATCATCTTCAATTTTCATATTTGAACATTAGTTTCACTAGATTTCATCTGCACTTTATAAAAATAAATCCTATAAAGTGATCATACAGAATATGTCATCAAATAAAAATATACCTTATATATAATTAGTAAGTAGTATATCAAATTTTATAGTGATAATTTATTTGATAAAAATAATGCCTCACAATGTTTTACTTGATTGAGAATTCATTCAAAAATTATTTCTTATGCTACAACATATTCCCAAATCTCATGCTACAATATAAATTATTTCTTTGCTTTATTTCCTTTCTCATGCTATAACATATTCCCAAATCTCGTCAATGACCAAAACAAAAAAATAAACTCAAAAAATTAATTAATAAAAAACAGTTTAGAATTGATTAAATTAAGAAATAATTAATTAATAAGTTATGAATTAAATCTTTCAATTTATTAAACAAGCCTTAGGAAATAATTAATAAATAAATCTTAAGGAATAGTTAAAAATTAATTAAGCTTATGCTAAAGCTGAGGAGGCATCCAAAGCCCGCTAGGAGTAAACTCATGTTAGCATTAGGACTGTGGATTCATGAAAGATAATGATCTTGCATGCAGATTCAGAATAATTAATTAATAAGTAAAAAATATAGTAAAATGAATAATGCTGAAAAAGACAAAAGCAAAAATAAGCAGTTAAAATATTTTCAAAACAAATACTACAAAAAGATGTACTAATCCCTCTCTTTCTCTTCCGATTTTGAATTAGATTATCCATTAGCAGAATTACCACTTATATTGCCGTTTAAAAAGATTCAGAAAAGACAAAAAATAAAAATATATCCAAATTTAGAAAAAAAGTCAAAATACCTATTAAGAAAGAAATTCACCGATCTAATTAAAAAATAGATACCCTAGATCTCTTACATAAAAAGAAAACTTGTTACGTCTATCAAGAAGACAAACAAATCTGACATTTAATTCTTATTTAAAATGGATTAGAATTAAACGGATCAATTTGACTAATCCAACTAATCCGACATGATTACAACTTGAAATTTCTTGAGTTATAATTCAATCGAGCTGATTACAACTCAAACCAAATTATACTAAACCCAAATCCGCTCAAGCGATGTCAGAGTTGGATTCAATTATCGAATTGAATCATATATTGTTAAGTCTAGCAAAAATATAAACAAAACAACTACTATACATCATATGCCTTACATGATTTCTGATACTTACCCCTGGTCTACCTCCAATTTGAACAAACAAATCCACACTGCAGGATGAACAAAAACAGTCCAAGCCAATTTTCGTACAATGAATTCAAGTTACAGAACTACAAGGACATAGTTACACAAATACAAGCAATTTGTAAACACAAGAAAAAAAGCTTGTCCAAAATAACAATATTGAAAAATCAAATACAGATTACACCAGAATCGCTGAGGTAATACAAATCAGCTGACAGAGAAACACAACCTTAATTGTCATTGTCAAAGTTAAGCTTTACAGTTCTCAAGAGACATGCTCTCGGTGAATTGAAGTTTACTTTGGCTCCAACTTGCAACAATTCTCTTAATCCGAATTCAGAAGGCAATAAACACTTACAATGCATACTCGTACTCCAGTAATGGATTTCAGAAAGAGAACAAAACATATGCTGTGGATGCTTGATTAGTAAGTGCTAGTGCTGATTCCTTTCATCAGTGTCGAAATTAAGACTCTCAATGCCTTTGAGGGTGGACTCATAGTTCCTGATGTTAGGTGGATGTCTGCCTGATGAAGAGCGTTTTGGCTCTGCAGAGCCACCAGGAGAGGTTCTTCTAGCACCTGAAGCTTTCTGAAAAGTTCCAGGACTTGCATCTGTGGTGCGACTATGAGATGGGTCTGCCTCACTGCTCACTATCACATCTCGGCTGCCCGAAACAGCAGCTCGCCTTGAGGAACCACTTGACCTCCCCAAAAAAGTTGAACTGGATAGCTACATGGAAAACGCACAATGTCAGGAGTAGAACACAAATAGCTTACAAAGAAAAAATACGACAATAAATGCACATGCTCTATCATACCAAAATGAACACACATAATGTAGCAAGTAATAACATTGACCACCTACCAAGAATTAGCAAGCTTCTTCTATACAGCAAACAACAACACATGATACGAATGACCTAGAATAGCTATTGGATCTACTCTATCATACCAAAAAACACACATACTGTGGCAAGGAATCACATTGACCACCTATCCAGAATTAGTGAGATTCTTCAATACAGCAAACAACAGCATGTGATATGAATAACTAGAATTGCCATTGGATTTGGTCAATCAATAGCATTTTGTGCTTCTGAAGTCCAATCCTTTGTATGAAACAAAATATACACAAATTGGACAGAGATATGCATCTGTAAAATCATTGCAGTGTGGCTTCAACAATGCAACTAGAAAAAGACTCACCATAGCTTCTTTTGTGAGAACTGAATCATTTCCCACGGGAGTCTTCTGCTTTGACAAGCTGCCAGCATTTATGCCTGGTGCAGAAACTCGTCTTCGGGAAGGGTCTGTCGCTGACCAACCACTTGTTCTTCCTTCTTCAGCACCTAGAACAGAAATTCGAAAAGGCAGCTTTATGCTTTTGGTGATAAGAATCCAATTGATAAGTGCATTGACCCCCAGGAAAGGAATGACAAAATCAAATTGATTAATTAAAAATGTGGATCCCATAAGGCAAGCAACATAGAGATATACAACAAAAAAATTTAAATAAAAATTAAACCTTTTAATGTATGAATGTCATGAGCTTGAAGATAATCAACAAAATCAGTTCAATTTTGAGAAGCACGGACATGGTGATGACACCTGTGGGTGAGCAAAAGAACCAAAAGAAGAGAGAACTGCACTGTACCAGCTGAGAACTAAACTGGAAAACCAGTTCCAGCTCAGGTTCTTGCCTTTGCAAGAAAAATGAGAACTAGAACCATATCAGTTTAAATGTAAACATATATTTACATTGGCCGTTGATAAACCCACCCAACAGCGAGTTGACCTACTATTTCAGGTTTTCCATATCCTTTCTTTCTTTTTCTATCTATTTCACCGTATTTAATGCCTTATTTTCTCTCTCTTTCTGAAATGATAAATATTTCTCTTCAATACTTTAAATAAAGGAAACACCCAGCCAAAAAGCAAAATAAAGAATATGGGAAAGTTTTTGGAAAATAACTTCATATTGTTGTTTTCATTAGTGTTCATTCAAGAAGTGGCAAGGGAGAAAGCAAAATAAAGCCAGAACATATAGGTCAATATTTCTTTTGATTTGATTTCAAGCTAATAAAAACCAATTTCAAGTTTTCATTGGTTTATCTTTTGTTTTTTGTCATATGAAGTTTCCAAAGTTTTAGATATTAAAGATAAGTACATGCACAAGTAATTGCATTTTAAAAATTTCTTTACACTAAGTTTGGGTTTGCAGCTAAATAACTAGTGCTTTATGGGACACAATATTATCCTGTACAAAGCTTTTTTGAAAAATTAGGGATGAGAAGTCATTTTGCAATCATCAAGACAAAAATCTCTTTATAGAGCTCTATATTAAGTTTAATAGGCATTAATTGGATGTGTATTAAAGCAAAGCAAGGGGTAAAAATCAACATGCTAACACAGGCCAATAACAAGTATGTGACTATGCTCCTACACACGGGAGTGTGGTAGACATTGCTTTCAGCTCCACTATGCTTCAATCGAAAGCTTGCTTTACCTCCGGTTACTGCATTCGCTTTCTTCATCGGCATCTATACCTAAGTAGACATTGCTTTTAGCTCCACTATGTTTCAATCAAAAGCTTGCTTTACCTCTGGTCATCACATTCGCTTTCTTCATTTGGATCTATACCTAAGTAGACATTGCTTGTAGCTCCACTATGTTTCACTCAAAAGCTACCCATCCCCACCCCCCCAATGGGATATGTATTGACGCAACGCAAGGTGGTAATGACCGACACACTAATATAGGCTGATGACAAGTCATATGCCTACACGTGGAAGTGTGGTACACATTGCTTTTAGCTCCGCTATGCTTCATTTGAAATCTTGCTTCTTGATCCCCTTGGCATGCTAATATAGGCTGATGACAAATCATTTGAAAGCTCCCCAACCCCCACCCCCACAAGCATCATATGCTTTGATCGAACGCTTGCTTTCATTGCATTTGCTCTCTTCATTTGCTCCCATACCAAAACCATCCCTTCTTTTCTCTTTTCTTTAAGTATGATAGGCAGTAACCAGATGTGTATTGAAGCAAAGCAAGGGGGTAATGACTGACATGCTAATATAGGGTGATGACAAGTCATGCGCATACATGTAGAAGTGTGGTAGTCATTGCTTTTAGCTCTGCTATGTTTCATTCCCCCCACCCTCTCCTCCTCCTCTCTCTCAAGGGAGTTTTGTCTCTCTCCTCCAGGTCCAGAGAAAAGCTTTACTTGTTTATTTACAAGAGCTTCTTTTGCTTGTAAAGGTTTATTACTCTCAGTTTTTACTTTCTTCATGGTTCTCTTGTTTCAAATATTTTTTAATATAAAGCAAAGAGGATTGGTATATCAAACCAATGTTATTAAAGGAAACAGAGAGCACCTAGAGTAGCAGGTTACTAGTCCCTATTAGGTGGATTTTGCCAATCCTCATGTGTGGACTTAACAATTCTCTTTATATTAATCTACTACCGATCTAAAATCCCCTGTTTCCAAATTAAGGTTCCATGATCTTGGCAAAATCGTAGATCCATCGCACAACCCCCCCCCTCCACATGCTCAAGGGCAACATCTCCAGCTCGCTGGCCGTCCCCTCCATAGGAATCAACGCCAGGTATCCCTTGGATCTCCATCCTTCCCTTCCCAGTGAGCTCTCTTTCCTTCTTTCTCTTCCTCCCTCTCACCTCTATTGCTCTTTCTGAAAATTCTGAAGATGCTTTGATCCTGGATTAGGGTTTTCATGGTTGGTGTTAAAGCTTCAAGCTCGGATGTGGGAAATTTAAGAACAAAAGAATTATTAGTACTCACAATTGATACTACTTGTGGTCTCAAGTGCAAAATCCTTTTACTTTTTGCCCAATCAAAAAACTCTTTCTTATTTAAAAACAAACAGTATACCAGTTTTAGAACCGGCTTAGAATCAGAACCAAAAATCCTATTATTTGGTACAGTTCTGGTTCCGGATTTCTGAAGAACTAAAAATCCAGTTTTATTCAAACAAAACCAGAATCGATACATTCATCAATTTGCTAACCCCTAGTGGTACCAAATCAAGAAACATGGCTAGGAAAGTGTAAGCCAAATAAGGAGGACAGATGTGAACAGATACCATCCAGTACTCACAATCACCTAAACAAAGTGAAAATTTTAGGTTAAAAATGAGATTAACAAAGTATAACTTATACCAGCCTGCCTGTCAGCGTTGGTAATGGCAGGGGCCAACCCAGAGCTAGGACCAGCAGCAGGACCCTGGAAATTTTAACAGTTGAAGTTAACCAAAGCCTGCTTGGAAGAAAACATACAAAGAAATTCAGATTGCTTACCAAAGTACGAGGAGGAGCACTGGAAATCTGTGACTGCTGATACTTCAAAATAGTCCAGTCGAAGACATAGTCAAATTGAAATCCTTGAAAGAAAAAGATGAAAAATGATTATATTTCAAAAAAAGGCAAAAAGCTAACTTGCATGCCCTAATGCAAAATGAGGTTATCTTAGGAATATGGAAAAGAGAGGAACATACCTTCACGAATAAAAAGGTCACGGAATATTCTTTTAAGATAAGCATAATCAGGCTTATCATCAAACCGAAGTGAACGGCAATAATGGAAGTATGATGCAAACTCTGATGGATAGCCCCTACATAAAGCCTAGAAATAGAATCTAAAGTTAATCATTAGCAAATAGAAGAAACAACTTTCATTGTAAAAGCTAGCCCAAGATCATGACGTAAATAAGACTCAACCTCAATTGATGTGGAAACTTTTTTCTCACTGATCTTTTCATACTTCTGTTTCTTGGTTCCTGCTTTAAGACCCTGCCATGGAAGACTGCAACCACAGGAAAAATAAGAATACAATCATTGACATGTAAGAATTGTGAAAAGAAAAAGAAGCGATGCTGAAGATGCAAACCTTCCTCTTAGAAAATACACAAGTACAAATCCAAGTGACTCCAAATCATCTCTCCGGCTTTGCTCTTAATAACCCAAAAAATAGCAGTTAGAAGTTAAACTAAACAACAAGCGCATGAGTAAGACCTTGATGAACATGACGCAATTAAGTCTGCCAATTGCCAAAGGCTGAAATCCAGAAAATAATAACTACAAACCTATGCCAAGATGAGTGTTCATGCTTGCATATCTTGCTGTCCCAGTCAAGTTCTTGTTCTCCCTGCAGTAGTTTAACAGAGCTATGAGAATGCATGTAGTAGGTTATGGCCACTGACCAATCTCACTGTACTTATAATCAACTTTACATGCTTTAGATGTCTAATGACCATCCTAAGATCAACAGAAAGCAGTTTGTGTGTTGAGTCCAAATAGGTTTCAAATAAAATTTAATGCTAATAAAGGAAACCATATCTACAAATTAGAAATAAACCTATATGGAAAGCAGTTTGTGTGTTGAGTTCAAATAGGTTTCAAATAAAATTTGATGCTAATAAAGGAAACCATATCTACAAATTAGAAATAAAATCATGTTACAGCATACCTATATGGAATGTGCTGGTGAGTTGAAGTATCCCGATATTTTTTGGCAAGGCCAAAATCAATAATGTACACCTATGTGTAACAAAGGAAAGAAGTATGGCAGGTCAAATCACCTATCAAATCCAATTAACAGCCTAAATTGAAAATGTTGGGTGAACTTAAAAGATACCTGATTAGCTCGTCTGCCCAAACCCATCAGAAAATTATCGGGTTTAAGATCTCGGTGAAGAAATGATTTTGAATGGACAAACTCCACCCTGTTAATCTGTAAAACATGAATTTTAATTAGAAATGAATTTGTCAATAATCGACAAAAGCCTAATGTTTGGCAAGCTGTACCATCTGATCAGCAAGCATCAAAACAGTCTTCAAAGACAGTTTTCTACTGCAGAAGTTAAAGAGATCTTCAAGGCTTGGTCCCAGTAAATCCATTACAAGAACATTGTAGTCGCCTTCAACACCAAACCATCTTATATTTGGAATTCCAGCTGGAAAAGTCATTAATAAGAAAATACAATGAGCAGAAGTGTTATAACATTCATCAATAATAAAAAAAAAAGTTATTTCTAATTACTTCCTCCTTGAAGAATTCTGTACAGCTTTGACTCATATAGCAGCTGTGGATGCTTTGTTTTCACATTCTCCTGAAAAGGAGAAAAAATGGTGCCAAATCAAAATGCTAAAACATGAAATACTAAACCAATGGGACATAAAATGTTAGAAAGGACAACCTTAAAGAATTTTGTTGATAGCAATAAAAAAAAAAAGAACCAAACAAGGAAAAGAACAAGAACAAGATATTGGCTTTGTAAGTATCATGGTATGGATGCTCTATTAGGCAAGTATATTTGGCCAAATTCAAACTGGCACGAAAATGGGTCTAGAAAAAGCAATATTGTTCTGGATCTCGTCAATAATGTAGCATACCAAACTACGATTTTTCACATTTCAGGTTGGAAGGAGACACTGAGAAATCAAAACCAAACCCAACCCGCCACTCACAACCATTTATTGCAATAGTTCACATGCATGCAGACTATCACCTAGGGTGTGTTTGGCAATGGATTAAAGGGGAGGTTAGCATCCCTAATTCCCAAAACATAGGTTAGTGGCACAGATTAATTGAAGTTAATATGTACCACTTTTAATCTGTATTTAGCTAAATTTCTAAACATGGGTCAGAGACAGATTAACTTAATAACCCCCATACCACTTTTAACCTAAGAAACACAGGTTAAATCTAATACACCTTCTAATACACCTCAAAGGTGTATTAAGGTGGACATAGTTAAGGTTCTATTGGTAGTTTATTTCAGAAATTCCAATATTTCCTGCCAAATCTCTTGCATGTAAGGATAAATTTAAGAAGGGAGGGATTAAATTTAATCTTCTCCATGTTGAGTTAAATTTAACCTGAGTTTTAATCCTTCCAACCAAACACATCCCTAATAGGTCAATAGTGCTACTTATATACTAGTTATCTAGAACCCCATATTGGCTAAATCTACACCACAAATAGGACCACATAGCATGCAATTCACATCCACCAAGTTGTCTATTTTAACAGTGGTCTCATTAAAGATATTCAATTTTAGGCACATTTCTGACATCTAGCATCGCATTTATTGATTTCCATCTGACACTAGATTACTCTACGAACCCCATTCAATTCCAACAAAAGACGCAACAAAAGTGGAAATTTTTTCACCCACAACGAGTAAAAACCCAATTCCGAAATCAACTACAAACCAAAAAATAAAATAAAATTAAGACTTACAAGTTTTATCGCGACCTCTTCATTCGTCTGAATGTTAGTACCTACACAAAAAAGAGAACTTTCAGATCAAAACCCTAAAAAATAAAAAATGTCCACCCCAAAATGCAAAAACGCAACAAACCTAAATAGATCTCCCCAAAGGAGCCGCTCCCGATCTTGCGCCCAAGCCGGAACTTGTTCCCCACGCGAGGCTCCATCGCTGCAGAGCCAAATCCGCAAAACCCGCCCCCGAAGCCGAATCCCTAAAGCAAAATCAATTAACCACCAAAACGGACAAAAATCCCGCGCGATTACCCGAGCCCGCAGGAGGAATCGGAGAAGAAAACCGCCGGGGAGCACCGATTGGGACAAAGACCCATTCCCCGATCGAGGGATCGAGGAATAAACAGAGGGAATTGGGAGATCAGGGATTTCTAGGGTTTGTTGGGGCGGAGGAGGAAAAGTTTGGGAAGGAGAGAAGGGTTGTGCCGCAGTGGAAAATGTCGTGGGTGGGTTGTATTACAGCTCTGCAGTTTCCCGTTTTTGCCCCTTCTTCTTTTTGACCGTTATAATAGATAAGATTTTGGACTAATTACCTACCCGATATTTTCCTTAATTATAAAAAATGTCTCGAAATTTTTATAATTATATGTCTTTTTTAAAAAATTATCTACTTATAATTTCTTGATTATTATTCAATTAAATTTTTTTCTAAAAATTTCACTAATTTTATAATTAAATCCCTCAAATTATTTTCTCACACTCCGTTCTTTACACACAAATTCTTAAAATATTTTTACCTATAAAAAGGTATAAATATTAATATTTTTCATATAAAGAATTATAAATGACCTGACATATTTTAAATATTTACAAATAAATCCTAATATTTGTATATTTACAAATAAAACCCCTTAATATTTTTTATTTATAAAAAAGTCCAAATATAATATTTTTAAATAAAAAATTTAAAAATGACCTCTAATATTTTAAATATTTACAAAAAACATTTTAATATTTTTAATGTTTTACAAATAGACCCATATAATATTTTTATTTGCTAAATAAGTCTTAAATTTTCATTTTTTGAATAAAATTTATGAAAAAGCTTTGAGGTTTCCAAACTTAAAATTTCAACTTATAAGTTTCATATTTGTATATTTACAAATAAATTCCTTAAATATTTTTATTTACAAATAAGTATAATTTTTTTATCATTTTTAAAATAAAATTATACAAAAAGGATATTGAAGGTTTAAAAGGTTAAAATTTAAAGTTACAAACTTTCATATTTGTATATTTACAAATAAACCCCTATAATAATTTTATTTATAAATAAGTCCAAATTTTATTATTTTAAAAATAAAATTTTACAAAAAAGACATTGAAGGTTTAAAGGTTAAAATTTGAAATTACAAGTTTAATATTTGTACATTTACAAATAGACCTCTTAACTATTTTTATTTATAAATAGGCCTAAAATTTTATCATCTTTAAAATAAAATTTTACAAAAAATACATTGAAAGTTTTAAAATTTAAATTTAAATTTACAAATTTAATATTTGTACATTTACAAATAGACACATTTGAATTATTTTTTTTTATAAATAGGTCTAAAGTATTTATCATTTTTAAATGAAATTTTACAAAAAAGACATTAAAGGTTTTAAAACTTAAAATTTGAAATTACAAGTCTCATATTTGTATATTTACAAATAGACCCCTTGAATATTTTTATTTATAAATATTTCCAAATATTTATTATTTTTAAAATAAAATTTTATAAAAAATGCATTGAAGGTTTTAAAACTTAAAATTCTAAATTACAAATCTCATATTTGTACATTTATCTTAGTTATCTCCCACTTCTTTGGGTTAGCAAGAAATAGTCAAGCCGAGAAAAAACATATATCAGTGTTTGTATAATGTACTGGTGAGTGAATGACTCTAATCCAATTTATAGATAATTTTGTTCTTGAAGCCAATCATCAATCTGTGACTTTTAATCAACTTACTGTGTATAACTGCAATTTCTCTTGCAAACTTCTCGGTTCCAACCAGTGGTACTTCAGTTAGAAATGTTGCTTGCAACTTTTAAAGCAATTATCGAATTCTGTATGGCAAGTTACTCTTATCCATTACAATCAGAACACGAGCTCTAACGATTTTTCTTATTTTTGTTACAGTGACAGAAATGCATTTGACATAGCTGCTGAAGTAGATGAAACAACATGTTGTTTATAACTATCAAAAAATATTATTTATTTTAGAAATTTTTACATGCAATTTCCTTAAGATATACTCTATTTATAATCTTAAACAATTTAGGCATTTACTTACAATTCCATTCTTCTCCAATCTTATAACTTACAATCTCGGATTGAATTTTAATCAAAATTTAATTCATTTTTACAATTAAGCAAATTTTGCTCAATTGTTTTAAAAAATTTATATAAAAATGCTCACTTTCTTAAAAATTTATAAAAAAATTCTCTCATTTTTATTAAAATCTTAAAAAAAATCTTCATTTTTCTTTAAAATGTACAAAAAAACCCATATTTTATTGAAAATCTACAGAAAAATCCTTTATTTTATCAAAATTTACAGAAAATAATGAATTTTTAAAATATACAAAAAACACTTATTTTTAAATATTACAGAAAATCCTTGTTTTCCAAAAAATTTACAAAAAACCCTCATTTTCGAATTTTTTTTAAAAAATTACAGAACTGTTCTCACTCTGTAATCTTTTGTATAAAAGTTCTTATTTTATTAAAATTTGCATACAAGTCCTTATAATCTTATAAATTTGTAAAAACCCTCAATTTTTAAAAATTATAAAGACCCTCAATTTGTTAAAATTTTGTATAAAATCTCTCAAATTTATTCAAAATTTGCAGAAAAAAGATTTAAAAACTTACAAAAATCTTATTTTCTTAAAACTAATGCGAAAAGAATTCAATTTCCTAAAAATTTACAGAAAAATACTCATTTTCTTAAAAGGTTCAGAAAATCATCCTTTGTTCATTTTTTAAAATTCACAGAAAAGCACTTATTTTAAAAAATTTATAGAAAAACCTTTTTTAAAGTTGTAGAAAAACCCTCATTAAATTTTTAAGAAAATGAAGGATTTTCCACAAATTTTTAAGAAAATATATTTTTTCTGAAAAATTTTAAAAACAAGGGATTTTCTACAAATTTTATAATAAAATGAGGACTTTTCTATAAATTTTTAAGAAATCAAGAACTTTTGTGCAAATTTTTCTGCAAATTTATAAAACATAATGAGTTTTCTGTATATTTATAGGAAAATGAGGACTTTTTGTAGATTTTAAAGAATGAACTTTTTTCATTCATTTTTATGAATAACTAGTTTTTTGTATTTTTTTTAGAAATTAAGGATTATTTTACAAATTTTTAAAAACTTGAGATGTTTTTTGTAAATATCCAAGAAGACAATGAAAATGAAGACTTTTAGATAAATTTTTAAGAAAACAAGTCTTTTTCTGTGAAATTTAAAAGTTTAATTACTTTTTTGTAAATTTTTAAAAAATTAAAGGCTTTTCTGTAAATTTTTAAAAATATAGATTTTTTTGTAGATTTTCAATAAATGAGGATTTTTCTAGAAATTTTTAAGATAATGAGGACTTTTATGCCAAATTTTAATGAAAGGAGGACTCTTTTGTAATTTTTTAAAAATAAAGTCTTTTTTGCAATTTTTTGGAAAAGGAGGGTTTTTTGTAATTTTCTGGGAAAACAATTTTCTATGTAAATTTTACAAGTGAGGGTTTTTTTGCGTATTTTTAAATTTTATTTTTTTTTGCAACTTTTGATTAAATTAAGCACTTTTGATAAATTTTTTTGATAAAATATGGGGGTTTCTGTAAATATTAATAAAAGTATAGACTTTTTTGTAAGATTTTAATATAATGAGTTATTTTTTATAAATTTTTATGAAAATAAGAATATATATATATATATATATATATATATATAATATATAGATATATATTAAATTGAGTGCTTATATAAAATTTGGCTTAAGGATAAAAGTGAAATTTTTAGTTTGAATTTTGATTAAAGTTCATTCACGGATTGTAAATTAAAAAATTTTAAAAAAAGGAATTGTAAGTAAATATCAAAATTGTATGAGTTGTTCGTAAATGAAACATATTTGAGGGGTTGTATGTAAACCTTTTATTTTCTTTGAGTTTACATATGATTCACATCAACGTTTTTAATTTTAATCAACTCGTGATTATTTATGATATGTGATTATCATCTGCAATATGTAATTATTAACGGCAAGCAGTTTAACTAGTGATTAACAATAATTATTTATAATATTATTTTTTAATATACTAAACACTGATTTGATGGTTATGTTCGTTTTTCGTACATAAAAAAAATCATAATTTTAAAATTTTAAAATCCTATTTGTTATAAGTTTTACAAATGAATCGGAATTTAATTGAGTATGTCGATATTGTGAAAAATGGAATTTATTTAAGCATCGTAGTTTGTTGTTGTTCTAAGAAAAACAACGTTGTTTCCCAACACCATTAGATGTTGGTATGTTGCACGACAAATCGAGCTGCACAAGAAAGAATTCGATCCAAATTTTAATTTTTTTTCTTTCGAAAAATCGTTTGCCCAATTTCGATGGGTGAGGTTACTCGTGGATCGCTGTGTTGTGTAATGGATCCAAAAGTCCAGTGGGTTTCGCTGTGACCGACCAAACCCGACCCGTTATCGGTCCACGATTGTCGGATTGTACAGCAGGCAAAAGAGAAAAGACCTCTTTCTTGTTCGCCACTCCAAATCGAAGCTCTCTGGATCTCCGTCCGCTCCCCTTTAGGGTTTGTTCGTCTCGATCTTCGATTCCGCGCGACAATGGTATGCTCCTCGACTATCTCTTCCCCCGAATGGAAGGTTTTCGCCGGATCAAATAGTTTCAGTGCTAAATCGCATGTAATTATCATGATTTTTCGGCTTTCACTCGATCTCCTTGCTCGAAATTGGTCAGGTTTTTCCATTTTTCTCTTATTTTGGTTCTATTTTTGTCTAGTAATCCTCGGCCAAGTGTTTCGACAGAATCTAGGGTTTTTCTTCGCCACCAAGCTTGTCTAGAGGTTATCTAGCATGAATACCTAATCATCTGGTTACGCCCTAGAGGCTAGAGCGTAGTTTTTCTTCTGATATTTGTACTGTGGAAAACTGGGGACGAGTCGTTTTATTTTCCCTAAATTGATTGGAAACCTGCAATTTTTGGTTTCCGGGGACAAGTTGTATATATTGACCGCCAAAGTTTAGGTCTCAAAGCTACTTGGTTCTGCAGAGTATATCAAATTTCAGATATATGAGCTAATTCTTTAAGAGCGGATGTGATATGGGAGCTAATGTCTTGCAGGAAGAGAATTTGGATGCTCAGATAGATGCTGTCCTGAATGTGGAGAAGCAAATGAGGCTTGCTGGTGATGTCGCTGGGACCAAGAAGGCAGTCATTGATATAGTTGAGCTTTGCTTCAAAGCCCGTGCATGGAAGACTTTGAATGATCAGATTGTTCTTCTATCGAAGAGAAGGGGTCAGCTTAAGCAGGTAGAAATTTTGTGTTTGTATATTTTTAGCTTTCTATAAGGTTAGCGCATTGCTTGTTGATTATCCAGTTTAGAGTTCTATCTTTTAATGGGTGGAATGCTTCTTTTTTGTTAAAATTCAGGCAGTAACTGCCATGGTGCAACAAGCAATGCAGTATATTGATCAGACACCTGACCTTGATACACGCATAGAGTTGATCAAGACACTGAATAATGTTTCTGCTGGGAAGGTGAGATTGTTGTGAACCATTTGGTAGATGATTGCATTGGTTTGACTTATGCTAGAGGATTCTTTTTATTGTTTTAATTTTTTTCTTCTGTTTTAAGCATGAAGATGTGCCTCTTTGCAGATTTATGTTGAGATAGAGAGAGCACGTCTGATAAAGAAACTAGCAAAGATTAAAGAAGAACAGGGCCTTATTGCTGAAGCTGCTGAGCTGATGCAAGAAGTTGCTGTAAGTTTTTGCTATTAATTGCTTGATATGGACAAATCCATACAGATATTGTCCAAGTTCCTGCTGAATAGTTTAAAGCACTTTGGCTATGTTCAGAGTTTATTATTATGAGCTTTGATCCACCTGCTATCTGTATTAACTTTGCTTATCACTTCAGGTTGAAACATTTGGTGCAATGGCTAAGACAGAGAAAATAGCATTTATTCTTGAACAAGTATGGCTTCATCATAATCCTTGGTTTTCTTTTATTATCTTGGTATGAGCTTGTCTGGGTTCTGTGCTTATATGTTTTGCAAATTCCAGGTTCGTCTGTGTCTAGATCGCCAAGACTATGTCCGTGCACAAATTCTTTCAAGAAAAATTAGTCCACGTGTTTTTGAGGTTGATCCTTCCAAGGAAAAGAAAAAACCAAAGGAAGGTGATAATATAGTTGAAGAAGCTCCTGCTGATATACCTTCTATTGTAGAGTTGAAGCGTATCTACTATGAGCTAATGATCCGGTATGGATCTTCATCCTTAAACATTTGGAATTTACTGTGCATTCAAATTATCTGTCTAAATTGTTCATCTTCTGCTTCAATCCTGCATTTCTCCCCTATCTCTTGTTTCTGTGATGAAGCAGTTCTATGCTAGGTTGCTACTTTAGCATAGTCCGTGTTGCTTTCATAACATCAATGGTTTCAAACAATTATCTGTTTGGTCACTTCTACTATCTTTTGGTGACTGTGTCCCATTGACCTTGGATCCCTGTACCCCAATTATTGGTTCTAGCAGAGTATTCTCCTTATTGGTTGATACAATAGACTTCCATGAGTTGTAAGGCACTATGAGAAATTGAGTTGTACATTTGGGATTTAATTGATGGATTGGGACTGAGAACCTGGATAAAAAATTTGTTTTGGAGGGTTTTTTTGTGTTTTCTTTTGGAAAATGCCTGGCATTTCCTTAGTGCATTGATTTTTTAGTTTTTCTCCTCAAAATACCTTTGATTAGTAGGTGTTTGATGTTGCTGTACTTTCTCTCTCAGAAAGTAGGCATAAATATTATATACAAATTATGAGGTGCATGGTGCACCCTTCACTTCAGATGTCTAAAATTATTTAGGAAACCACAGCAATAGCTGTTTGTGGGCTTTTGGATAGTGACTTCATTGAGTTTTGTGGCCTTAATGCTGAGTTCTCAAAAGGGCTTTTAGTTACTGATTTCACCAAGTAGCCAGCTGTCCTGTGGGTTGGTGAACTTTAATTCTTTCTGAAAAAGGTCAATAGACATCGTCTAACAATTGTATGCGATTTTTTTCAATGCTGTGATCTGTTAATACTTATTAGAGGAACAGAAGTAGTCTGATTATACATTAGCATTTATATGGACAATGTATAACAGAATCATGTACTTCTGTTTTGCAAGTAGCATTGTAACAAAATGCACGAATGCTATATATATTAGATGTATAGAAATATGGAACCATTGAATGAGAGGTCTTCTATACAGATAAGTCCGTGCATTAGCAAAATAGTCCAGAAAATAGGTGTCTTCTTGTCTATACACTGTTAGCAAGCAGCTGCATAGGAACCCATATGTAGGGGTGAGCAAAAAAAACCGGTAAACCGGACCGTACCGGTTGAGAACCGGACCGGAAAACCGGTTATCAGTGCAAACCGGTACGGTTCCGGTTCTGAAATTTCACAGAACCGGTTTTCCGGTTCCGGTTCCGGTTGTTCATTCTCTGAAAAACCGGTTAACCGGAACCGTACCGGTTTTCTTCTTTATATATAAAACCCTAACCCTAACCCTAATTGCGCCTCCTCGGCCTCGCCTCGCCCTCGCCTCGCCCCTGCGCTCGCAGCAACGCGCCGCCACCGCCGCCTCGGCCTCGGCCTCGCCCTCGCCTTGACCCTGCGCTCGCAGCAACGCGCCGCCGCCGCCCTCGCCCTCGCCCTCGCCCTCGCCCTCGGCCTCACCCTCGCCTCGCCCCCGAGCTCGCAGCAACACGCCGACGCCGCCTCGGGCCTCGCCGTCGGCGCGTTGCCTCGCCCTCGAGCTCGCAGCAACGCGCCGACGCCGCCTCGCCCTCGCCCTCGCCTCGCCCTCGAGCTCGCAGCAACGCGCCGATGCCGCCTCGCCCTCGCCCTCACCCCCGAGCTCGCAGCGACGCCGCCTCGCCTTCGCGCTCGCCCCCGCGCTCACAGCGATGCCGCCTCGCCCTCGCCGGTCGTCGCGACGCCGGAGATCCGGTTAACCGGTTTATAACCGGTTTAGAATCGGAACCGGAAAATCGGTTCTTCATCCAAACCGGTACGGTTCCGGTTCTCAATTTTTTGAGAACCGGAATCCGGTTCCGGTTCTCAAACGAGCAAAACCGGTCCGATTAACCTGTTTTGCTCACCCCTACCCATATGTGCCTGTGCTTCCAGTACTTAGACATCATATAACTGATGGTGATTTTTTTTTTTAAGATTTATGTGATACCCAAGGGTAGCTTTTTTTTGTGAAGGTTATTGATTTGACTTCTTGTTTTTTCTCATGTGCAGCTATTATTCTCATACCAATGACTACCTAGAAATTTGCCGTAGTTACAAGGCCATATATGATATTCCATCTGTAAAAGAGGATCCAGCCCAGTGGATTCCGGTAAAGTGTCACTCTTTAACTGAATTCCCACTTGCACATTTTCCAATTCTGAAATTCTACAAACTCTCTTTGATGAAAAGAAGAAAATCCAAAACTTGTAGGTCCTCAGGAAAATCTGCTGGTACCTGGTATTGTCACCACATGATCCAATGCAGTCAAGCCTTCTCAATTCCACTTTGGAAGATAAAAATCTTTCTGAAATTCCTAATTTCCGGTTAGTGCTGTGTAATTGAGCCTTATCAATCGCTGTGAATTAGTGATTGTCTTGTGATATAATGGATGTCTGATTTCACCATGGGTTGGTTTGTTAGAATTCTATTGAAGCAGCTTGTTACAATGGAGGTGATCCAATGGACAGGCCTTTGGGAGATGTACAAAGATGAGTTCGAGAATGAGAAAAACTTGCTTGGGGGATCTTTGGGTTTGAAGGCTGCAGAGGATCTTAAGCAGAGAATTATTGAACATGTAAAAAATGCTTATTTCACACTATGCATTTCTTTTATCGCATTGTATTATTTGGTTCTTGGTATCTTACCTTATCTGCTGCATTTTCCAGAATATCTTGGTTGTGTCTAATTACTATTCAAGGATTACCTTAAAGAGACTTGCTGACCTGCTTTGCCTCAGCTTACAGGTTTGGGATTTTCTATAACGTTTGTTTCTTAAGATTTGCCCATGACTTCCATTTCTTGATTGTTGATATACAAGATTCAATCTTACTATCATCCTTGCAGGCGTTTGCATCATTGAACTCCTCCATTAGCCTCAAAGTTACTGGTATCAGATTTATAATGCTGATCATGCTTGCTCCAATTCTTCTATCTTTTCAGGAAGCTGAGAAGCATCTCTCGGACATGGTGGTCTCAAAATCTCTGGTTGCAAAGATTGACAGGCCCATGGGAGTAGTCTGCTTTCAGACAGCGAAAGACAGCAACGACATCCTAAACTCATGGGCCGTGAACCTGGAGAAGTTGCTTGAACTTGTTGAAAAAAGCTGTCATCAAATTCACAAGGAGACCATGGTCCACAAAGCTGCTCTTAAAGCGTAATTGGGTGATCAAGGTTTAAATACAGCTTCACTGTCAATGTGACAACTTGAGTTTGTGATCTCATGATTTGCTGTTTGTGATTCTACTCACTGTAAGAATCAAATTATTTTTAGAATTGTTTTCTGTTGCGAGACCTTGTTTTGGAAGCAATTGAGCTATATTATTTTCAATTAGTACCATTTGTTAGCAAAAATAAGTTTTGTACAAATACCCTCCTGCGTTAATTGCTAATATCTCTGTGTTTTCAACTTAGAATTGTACAGGATACAATTTGAAAAATTGGAGCAGAAAATCAGTACCTGGTTATCATATACCAAATTTTTTCTGTTATTTTAATAACTGAGATACGGGCGATGCCGAGAAGTTTGATTATTTACAACTTAAACACTAGTTTGATGAAAAATCATGATTGGTTATACTAATTAATTGTTTGATAACTTGTAGTCAACTAGATTTTTTCCTATTTTTAATTGATGATTAGATTTCTTTTGATCTAATTGACTGAAACAAAAAATGGAAAAAAATAAAAGAAAGGAGAAATGTTAGTGTATTTTTACAAACTCGATAAATGATTAGCTTAATCTCTGAAAGATAAGGGGATTATTTGCAAACAAATCAAAACTTACAAATTGCGAGAGCTTGCATCTACGTATTTGTACACAAATAAGACAAAATAAAGGGAGAAGCATACAAAAGTTCACTTGATCCAAAGCCCCGACTAAATATATGCTTCCCGACTAAAAACCCTCAAAGCCCCGAGAGAGTGCGAGGGAGAGAGAGCAAGTGATGGGGTGGAAGGCGGCTGAGAAGCTGATAACCAAATGGAAGATCCTCCGCGGTGACAACGTATTATCTATCGATTCCTATCTTTTTCTCTCATCGAAATTTTGAATTTTTCGCTTGATTTCTTCGATTTTTTTCGTGTCAGGTTATGATCATAAGAGGGAAGGACAAGGGCGAGACGGGCATGATCAAGCGAGTCATCCGATCCCAGAACCGCGTCATCGTCGAGGGCAAGAATCTGGTCCGCTTCCTCTCTCCAATCTCAATTCGCATTCGCTTTTTATTTCAGCGATCAAAACGAAAATTTTGAGAATTTGTCGAGTTTTATATGGATTCCTTCGACTTATAGCTTCAAATTCTGCTGCGGATTATTCTGGCCTGGCATGGCACACTTTTTTTTTTATGAATTGCCGCAACCAATTTAATTGGAATTCATTGTGTTTAGGGTTCATGCGGATGTATGTTGTTTGATTAGCATGACATGAAGCATGAAATGAGTTCATTTTGCAGGTTAAGAAGCACATCAAGCAGGGACAGGGACATGAGGGCGGGATCTTCTCTGTTGAAGCCCCTCTCCATGTCTCAAATGTCCAAGTTCTGGATCCTGTTACCGGGTAAGGAATGAGTTTGGATTTTGGCATGATACGAGTAATGCATACTGAGCATTCATCTAAAGAGGTGTTTTTGTTTGTTCCATTCTTTTATGTTCGCTGCTTGGGGGATTCTTTTATGGTTTTCGTTCAGGAGACCTTGTAAGATTGGGTACCGTTTCATGGAGGATGGAACAAAAGTGAGGGTCTCTCGAGGACAAGAGGCGTCAGGAGCCATAATTCCTCGCCCTGAAATATTGAAGATGAGGAGAAAGCCAAGACCAACAATCTGTAAGACTTATGATCTAGACAGATAATTACTTGAAATGCTCTTTACATTCCTTGGTTACCTATTTTTCTTTCCGCATTTTTCTATTTATTTCTGTGTTTACATCATGTAGTTCTCTCTATGTAAGTAGTGTCCTCTTCCTGTAAGATTCTTCTGTTGCTCTAAACCAGTTGTATGCAAGAAGCTTTAGCAAAACTAGATGATATGGTTAAAAAATGCTAATTTTTTGGAGTGAGTTGAAGCACCCTGAAATATTGTAGTTTGGATCTTTTTTCTTGGATTTAATACTATGATCTGTCATCTTTCATTCTCTGATTCAGCTTATTAAAATACATTTCCTCATGGAAGATGCCTCTAGGAATTTTTTCTAAGAATTGCCTTCTGTTCTTTACTCTAGTTTTTATCAAAGCAACTGGAGATTGGCATGTTGAGGATTTTGGTGAAATAATTTTTGTTACCATTTCTTGGAAGAATATGATTCATTAATGTGGTGGTGGGATTTTTTTTGCTTTCCATGTAACCATATTAATGTTTGACGTCGATGTTTCTTGATTTTTTGGTATTAAGCAATTCATGGAAAGACTAATAGTCATTAGTGGAATCAAAACATAAAACCTAGGATATAAGCGTCTCGCAATGGATGCCAGAGTACAAGAAGATATAACAGAGGACAAGGAGAGTTGCAATATGCAAATAGAGTGAAAATGTTTGGTATTCACATGGTATATGCTTTTCAATATCTTCCAGATCACTTTATTTAATGGTTTCATTTATTTATTTATTCCATTATACCAAAGACGATTTATCTTGATTTAAAATTTCTATATGTTTGTGCACATGTGCTTTCAAATTTAGTGCCATTTGTTCTCTCTTCACAAATGAGATGTTCATGCTGAATATATGCTGCTTATGTGACTCTGATGGATACCATAATGTCTTCTGTCTTCGCAGTGGGGCCCAAAGATACACCTATGGATGTTGTGTTTGAAAGAACCTACAATGCGAAAGCTGGCATTGGCATGCCTGATCTGTAGATCTTTGAAGCTTGCAGAACTCATTAGCTGATAAAAACCACCAATATTCTCATATAGCTCTCTTGTTCCAAATGCATTAGCAGAAAAATCTTGTATTTGGTGGTGTTAATTGCTGCCTTTTGCTCTAGATGAAAAATCTCTATTTTTGCAAGATTTAAGACCTGTTGCAAGTTGATGACAATCATGAGATCAACGTTTGTGTGTCACGATTTGGTGTAATGCTACCAATTCTTTTTGGCTGTTCATATTTTATTTTTTGGGATTTGGGGTATCTTGAATGACTATTTCTACTATAATTCCGATAGTTTTTTCATTCTATTTTTCATATCATAATAGTGTTTCTCAATGAGAGATTCGGTAGTACAGTATGCTATATTGTAGAATTATACAAGTTCATTGCTGCTAAAGATTTTAGCAAAAAATCACTTGTGTTGTCCTGAATTTGTGTAAAACCACCCTTTATCAGTATTAATAAAAACACCTGTAATATGGTTAAATTTTGGTAGTTACTATTGCCTACATAACATTATTTTCTAATTTAATTTTATGATTTAGTTTAATATAAAAAGATCATTATATTCCTAATTATTTAAGTTTTAGTGTTAAAACTTATTTTTCTTAATTAGTTTGTTTATTTATTGTTGGATAAGAGGGCTTCAAACATTATTTTCTCTCCAATTTCATTAGTTAGCAACAGTAAATTATTAGAAAATAATATTTAGAATTTTTTATGCCAAAAAAAGAGAAAAATAGGGAAAAAATTTAAATAATAAAAAGTATAATGATCTTTTAATATTAATTTAAATATTATAAAATGAATGAAAAAGAATCTTAATGAGGAGATTTTTTTGTTAATAATAATAATGGAGGTGGTTTTTCATAAACTACGATAATAAACATGCTTTTCTACTAAAAATCTCTTCCTGTAATTGTCATCCTTCTTTTTTTAAGGCATTTATATTTTTGAATTTTTTATTCCATCACATTTTGATTCAATAGTTGTCATTGTCATCTTTTTTGGGAGATTATTTAGTTTGATTTGGTTGCAGGTGAGGCGAGATGATATTTTCCTTCTATCTGGAGCAATCGACTCTATCAAAAACGTATACTAGATGATGTAAGCAGCCTGCGTTTCTTTTATTCTCCCTTTACAAGTTGCCAAGGTAACACAATGTCATACATTGGAAGATATCATACATTGAAGTCCCAGAAAATCTGTCTCCTGACAGCCAAAATATAACACGGACAGCCAAAAAACATATCCATATATTTAATTAACAAGCGAACATTTTGATTATACAGAGGAAGAAAACTTTAAGCTTTCAAAGAGAACAGCCATCTGTGGAAGTGTTCACCACTTTCCGTATCTCAAGCTATTGTGACAACTTCACCGCGTAGACCTGCAACAGTTAATGCCTAAATGAGTTGCTTGACAAGAATAATTAGAATGGAGTATGAGAAGCTTGTAGAATAGCTTACATCGCTCATACATCTCTTTGGCCAACATTAGCATTGATTCTGACTCCTCAGCCAATTTGCATATATGCTCTGCTTCTTTAACTGCTTCAAATGACAGATAAGCTTTAGCCTCCGCATCTGCAATTCTGTAAGCAGCAGTTTTGGCTGCTTCTTCATCTGAGCTCATGGCACTATGGAATCCTGAAGTATGGGGCATCTTTCGTCCGAGATGAGCTGGACCTTTCTGCTTCAGTGAGGTTACTGTTGCAAAGGAAGGTTCCCTCAGTAGGTATCCTTTTGGACCCTGCATTTGTTCCACTCATAAATAGTGAAAGAGTAGATGAATAAAAAAGCAAGCTCAAATATCCTTTCATTGATATAAGATCAAATGTTCACTAGTTCAAGTTCTACAGTTTGGCATGATATTTCATGTTCGACTACATTCTAGTACTGCATCATCTTGTAATATATAGAGGTCAAACTGATCATTGAACGGACAAGCTTCATTTCTATGAGCAGGTGGTTCTAGGATATCAAATCTGTCCTTGTTCTGTAGCTCAGACCTGGTTTAGTGCATGTTATTTTGTTTGATTATCCTCTTAATCATCTCTTGCTTACAAGATATAGAGAACAAACTCAACAAAGCACAAGCATAGAGAGACAAGTCAATTCTACAAATATGTCAACACCAAATCATGCAGAATATGCACAGAAAAAGACATACAATTATCGATAACTTCATAATTGATGCATATTTGATGGGCTCATCTAGTTCAATTCAATTGTCAATAAAAACCACTCACATAAACTTCCATGTAATTGTGGGAAGGTAATATCCTATTTTTCTGGTTTAGAACCAACTCCCTACTCCTAAACTCGGAAAATGGTTCTTATGATCAAAACCAATCACTGTTAATTTTGATTAAGACCCGTTAAACACCTAGATACCAAAACTTAGTATTAACATATAGATCTCCAGCACATCAATTTGATACCACAAATTGGACTATTATGAGAGCAATTATTTTGAAGGATGCAAGTACGAAGGAACGGAGTAAAAATTTTTAATTGTCTGGGGCACAGAATGATAAGAACTTGAAAAAAGACATAAAAAAAAACATGTTTTGGAAAAATTACTCAGTAATCCCAGGCTGAAGTCAGTTGAGCACTCACCTTGAATAATTTATTTTTTGCAACGTAGCGTCTCAACTTTGAACTGAGCAACCTTCTAAAGTTTGGAGGGACCTTTTCCCTTTGCTGTGTAAAAGAACAAAGCAATATAGTTATCACAGTGCAGCAAATAAACCAAAAACTGAGGGATGTCTGAATATTTACTGTATGAAGAGTTTCTCATGGCAGTATCTTGGATAGTTACAGCTTGTGGTATAGCTCTCATTAAGCAAAATCCAAGCCGATAACTTTTTAATTGACAAAATAGAAGCAAAGTTGAAAAAGAAAAGCTCAAAGGTATGATGAAGCTTAATTCACAAAACACATAATAACAAACTCTGAACATGAAATATTCTTTGAAGAAGTTATGGCCAATAGGAAGATGATGAACGCATAGGCTATACAAGTTCCCCATCAACTGTAAACTTTTCTCCTACTTATTCTGATGCCAAGGATGATGCGTTTCTTTGCTAATATTAATCCAGATGTTCTCCAAGAGTTGTCAAACAATAGTGAGCACTCAAAGTCGGAATTATAAGTTAGAAATGTGACTAAAGATAGTCCGACTAAGGATTTAGTTTTTTTATTAAAAAAATTAAAATTAATTATATAAATTTGTTATTAAATTAAATTATTACAAAAAATTAATTTGTTTTGTCAACATCAAATTATTGTAGGGTCAATTTTGGTAAAAAAAAGTACTACTCTACAAAAGTGTTTCACTATCTCCTAGTCGGACTATCTTAAATCACCTCGAACTAAACACCCCACTATAGACTATATATATAAGTATAAATAGTGATTGGTAGAAAATAACATAGAAAAGATGACGTAAATTATCATGATTATTTACAACAGCCATCTCTTCTGCAAAAACAAACATCATTATATACAACCTATTTGGATTTCTGATTCTATCCATTTTTCAACAATTTCCACCCTAACGAATAAGTGAGTGCCTTAAATTGATGGGAGGAGGGTTAAAACTTTGAAAAAAAGGTAAGATGAAACTGTCTCGGGAAGGACATGCAAACCGACCTCAATATATTTACAAATTGCACCAATTTCAGTTCCATCTTGATCTGGCATGGCTTTAATAGCATCTGATATTAATTCATTGTAGCTGCAAGCAAGTCGTACATGATCATTAGTTACAAAAAAATTCAACTGCCCAGACAAACATGGATCATAAGCAGCATCCTACAAATGCTCATTACTTGAAAAAAAAAAAAAGAAAGAACAACAACTGACAAATCAAAGTTTGCTGCACACCGGGGAGGGGCTTTTGTGCCTCGTAAGTTTTTTGGAGAGTCTATATATGTAGGCAGCCCTTCATCTTTAACTGGAGCAGAGACGACAGGGGCCTGAGTGCAAGGAGTAGCTACAATACCCTTATGCTTTGGTGTCCTTGACTTTTCTCTGGAGCCTTGGCCACCAGCACCAATACTCAAATTCCTCCATTTGTCCTAAATGGGCAGAAAAATTAGTTCTTACACAAGAAAAAGAAAACAATCTAGACAAGACATTATCATCACATTAAACAGTAAGCATTGTGTGACAGGCTTATGTTTTGTTGGTGATAACATGCATATTATTTCAAAACACAAGAGTAGGAATCACAAAGTCGAGGATGAACATAGAAGACAAAATTAGCAAAAAATAGTGCAATGCAATTACCTGATAAGGGGAATAAACAGTATAAACAAAAAAACAGCAGGATGAAATTTCCAGTCAAACAAGAAGAGTAATTGTTTCAAACCCTACAAAGCACTAGACACATTGACTGAAAACAAACCATTATTTAATGAACATTACTTTTATGCATCAACTACTAACACTCGTATTATCTGAATCACCAATATATTTTCTTTTAGAAGAATTGACCTTGTATGTTTTAGAATTTGGACAATTATTATCAATCACAAAGAAACCTGGACTAAATTGTCATGGACCTCAAGTTAGCAGAATAAGACTCAACATGAAAGAAACTCCCTTTCTGACAATATCACCATTCACCAGGATTGAAACATGCAACTTTGCAATAAAACAACTTTCCAATTTCGAGTAAACGAAATCCACCAACTTCCCAATAACTTGCCCTAATACTCCACCATAAAAGAATAATCGTTCCTCTATCAGCGCAGAAACAAATAGTTCATAAAAAATGTCCCAAATCACGCTCTTAAATCTAACATACGCTATTGAAATCCAAATTTAGGAAATTTTCACTTAAAGAGCTCACATTGATCTGTAAACAATCTTTACGCCTGAAAAATCTTCGGCAAGTAATCGTAGATCGCACATGATAAATCAAATTTGGAGAGAGAAATCAAAGAAAGAGAAAGAAGAAGAAGAAGAAGAAGAAGGGGAAACAACCTTGAGGTCGATGTTGGAGCGGGTGGCGAGGAGGTGGCTGAACTCGGGGTCCTTCTGGATGGTGCGCCACTTGCCGGCGCCGTGCTTCTCCACGCCGGCGCGCAGCGCCTCCTCCTCATCCGACGTCCACTTCTGCTTCGGCGCCCCCATCAATTTCTCGATTCTTCTTCTTCTTGTCCTTCTCCTTTCGCGATTGCTGTTTGGTGTTTGATTTTGGGATTTTACTGACATTATTTAGATTTTAATGATAGTTTATCCGAAAATTTTTTTCAGATAGTGTTAATAAAAATTAATACGAAAAATAAAAAAGGAGGTCTTTGTAAACTAATTTTGAACCAAATTATTTTCAATTTTTTTAAAAAAGATATTATTAATATGATAAATAAATAATAAATTACCAAAAAAAAAATCGCTAGATTAAAAGAAATCACATTTTAAATATATTTGGTTGTGTGATCTCTTATGGAAAATTCACTTTTGTTACTTTTAATATCACTCATCCTAGAATTTGTCACTTTCTCTTCTTTGAAAATTAAGAGAATTTGTATGGACTCATTAGGCCAGATTTAGGCCTTTGATTTTGTTCCACACCGGGCTAATGAGAGATTTTTTTTTTTTTTTTTTTTTTTTTTTTTTTGCACTTTTGATTGCTGTATGGATTGATAGCAAGCCACAAAAATTCTAAAACCACTCTTTCGGCTCATGAAGAATATGAGCATCATTTACCACCCAATTATCTAGTAAATCTAAGTATATTACCCTTCATGAGAGTTACAAATAAAAAAAAAAGCTGTCAAACAACTATGAACATCATTAATTAATATATTTCTATCCTGAGACTCACACCATCCTCCAATAATTATAAGATCAACCACTATTAAACTTGCTTCATTTAATGCTCTATGCAAGTCCTCACACCAACTTCCATGGCTACTGCTTTTCTATATTTTTTTGAGAAAGTTTTTATCTTTATTTATGCTTGTTTAGATGAAGATAATTTTGAGAAAATCTTCATTGAAACATTCTCCAAAGAAATGAGAGATATTCTTCAAAATTCCCACAAAGAAGTAAAAAAAAAAAATGAAATATGGTCGACTACAAATCTTATGAGGTCCTTATAATGGAGGAATTCAAGATGATTTCGAATTACTTAACAAAAGTTATGGTTATAGTAAGCCAAATGAGAAAAAAAGGGCTAGAAACTTGATGATATTCGAGTTGTGGAAAAATTTGTTATTCTCTTTTGTCAAAATTTAGTTATATTTTGGTGATAATAAAAAAGTCCAATGACTTAAATTCAATGAACTTGTGAATTCTTTACAAGTTTATGAGCAAAGAATTATGAGAAAAAAGAAAAAAAAAACTTGGAGCAAGATTTGCATACCAAGTTAAAAATAAAAGAGAAGAAATAAAGAGAAGGAAGCACAACCCTAAAATAAAGAAGTGTACAAACACCACCAAATAATATAAAGAGAAGTCTCAGCTTTGTAAGAGGTTGTGTCAAAAAGAAGACCACAAGGGAGACAACAATATGATAAGTTTAAGGTATAATATTATTCTTTTAATAATTTTGGTCATATTATCACTAAATATTAGTGAAACTCAAAAAATCATGTAGTAGGAAATGAAAATAATTCATAGAGATGAAAAACCTACTCTTTTGTTGGCCTACACTAAAGAAAACAAAGAAAGAAAGAATTCATGATACTTGGACATTGAAGTGAGCAACTATATGTGCCGGACGAAATGCGTATTTGCTACTCTTAATGAATCGCTAGATGGCTATATTACTTTTGAAGATTCTTCTAAAATTACAGTAAAAAAATAAAAGTATCCTAATTACTTTGAAGAAAGCAAAGCAAGAGAAAATCTCCAATGTTTACTTTATCCCAAATATATATGAAGATCAATATTTTGAGTTTGGGACATTTATTAGAGAAGGGATACTCTACTGATATGTAAAATTACATCCTAATCATTAAAGATCAAGCAATGCAATTGATGATAAAAATAAAGATGATGTCTAAGAATTAGACGTTCATTTTGAATATCCAAAATGATGATATAAAGTGCTTCAATGTATTGTATTTCAAAAACCTCACTTGGCTTTAGAAACTATAATATGAAAATCTCAATTTTGAAGACTTGAAGCAATTGGTGAGGCCATAAATGGTGAAAGGGTTGCTCAACACCTAAATCAAGTGTGTGAAGGTTGTGTTATTGGCAAGCATGTAGACAAATTTTTCTAAAGGAGTCACTTGAAATAGCAATAAAGCCACAACACCTTGTGCATTCAAATATATATGGTCCTATTGTTCTTATTTTGCTAACAATAGATACTTTTTTATATTTATTGATAATTTTTCTTGAAAGATATAGGTTTTTTTTTTTGAAAAATAAGTCAAAAGTCTTTGAAGTTTTCAAGAATTTTAAGGCAAGATTTGAGAAAAAAAATCCATCAAATAAATACTTTGAGATCCAATCGAGGTGGAAAATTCACTTCCAAAAATTTTGAAATTTTTTATAAAATTCATGACATTTATCATCTTTTATCAATCTTGAATTCTCCTTAATAAAACAGAGTTACTTAAAAAAGAATATAATTATATTAAATTTGGTGAAAAATATGTTGAAAAGTAAAAAAGTGCTCAAAGTTCTTTAGATTGAAGTAGTTAAATGTATCGCCTACTTATCAAATAGATGTCCTAGTAGAAGTATCTCAAACATGACACCTCAGGAAGCATAAAAAACCAAACATTGACCGTTTGAGAGTTTTTGGAAGTATTGCTTATGCTCGAATCTCATAAAAAAGAAGGAAAAAACTCGAAAGTAGGAGTTTGAAGCTTGTGTTCATCAGCTATGATGCAATATCCAGATATTATAAGTTATATGATCCTAATAAAAAAAGGCAGTGGTTAGTTGGGATGTTCAATTTGATGAAGAAAACTGTTGGAATTGGAAGAATCAAGAGAAATGGAAGAATTACATTACTTTGCCTAAAGAGTTCGAAGAAGAAATTCAAATACCCACTACCTTGTCTTCTCCATTTCCTTTGCCTAGTAGTTCTCTAGTCTCATCCTTAATTTTAATAACAATGGTTCCTTTTGAAGCTAGTCCAATTATAAGACCAAAAAAATGTGAAGATTGAATAAGATAAACTAAGTAATTAAAAACTAAGACAATCTTATTTTATATTACCTTCTTACCGATTATGAGTCTCTTCATTTGGAAAATACAATGTTTGATAAATCATGAAAAGAAAGCCATGAATGAGGATATCAAAGCCATAATGACACTTGGGAATCAACCTCACTATTAAGGAACCAAAAAGTAATTGGTGCGGATTGAGTTTGCAAGGAACAGAGGATTTTATGCACATGCAAAGTGGAGAAATTCAAAATAAGATTTGCTAGTAAAAGAGTACAATAATAAATATAGGGTAAATTATGAAGAAGTATTTGCTCCAATCACTTGACTTGAGATAATTAGATTACTAATTGCATTGGCGGCACAAAATAAATGAATATCAAGTCAATATTTTTGAATGGATACTAATTTTGAAGATGATGTTTAAATTGAAAAACCACTAGATTATATCAAAGGATACAAAAAATATTTTAAAATCGAAGAAGACTTTATATGATTTAAAACAAGCAATTCAAGTATGAAATAGTCAAGTTAACAAATGTTTCCAAGATAATAGCTTTGTTCGTTATCCTTACAAATATGCACTCTACTTCAAAATTAATTTAGATAAAGAGATAATTGATTAACATATATGTCAATAATTTGATTATCATTAAGAATGATTTAAAAATATTTTAAGGAGTTTAAGAATGAAATAATACAAGAGTCGATAATTTAATTATCATTAAAAATGAGCTAAAAATATTTAAGGAGTTTAAGAATGAAATAATACTAGAATTTAAAATGACCACCCATGGACTCGTGGCTTATTTTTTTAAGATTCAAGTAAGGCGAATGAAAGAGGATAACCAAATGTCACTTTATTTATATATAAAATTGAATATGATAAGATTAAAATTTTAAATTTCAGTCAAAATTACAATGCATTATTTAGAAAATTTGTGCCTATTCTCTTAGTCACCATTACCTATTCTCCAAATTGAACTAGTTTGGATTGTATCAACTATCACAAAAATCGCCTTCTATGGTAGAGAACTTTCCTTCTATCTTCGTAACACCCAAATATTATCACTAACTTCATACTTCTACCTCAAGTCTCAAAGACAGATTTATAGGGCACGTGAGAATTTTTTTTAGAGTATATATTGAACAGTTGTATCGAATTTTTCATATTCTTCGTGAAGATAATTGTCGGACTGATCTAGTGGTTAATAATGCTCAAGAACTCTACAGGTCCTTGTCTTAAACAAGAACTTGAACTTGATAACTATTAGAATCTGAGTTAACCCATAGCTAACACAGTTTAATCAATTATTCGAAATTTGGATCAATTTAGCGCACTTAATAATTTAGTAATCTTCAGTATTATAGTAATTGAAGGTCGAAATGGCTGTTTGTATTATAATCAAATCAAACTCATGTGAGCGACCTCCGGACAAGGTTGGGATGAACGAGACACGGGAAAGGGGACGGGGGATAGCGAAACCGGACAACCGGCGGGTGGTCCGATAGACCAGAAGCTTCATGAAGCATCAAGAAACTGGCCCGTCGACCCAATGCAATGACAAGGGTTTCACCTCCATGAAAGCTAACGTTGAAATGGAAGAAAAACCTCGGAGCTGTTCCTTTCGTGGATCTCATCGTCATTCCATTTTTAGAAATTATTTTCACTTATTATTGGTCGCTTTAAATCATTTTAGTCTCTCAGAATTGCACATTTTTACTCTTTTTTTTTTTTTTTTGTATAGTTTCTGATTTTTCTCGAAAGAAATGACAAAGATGGTGGGCATTTGGGTTCCTGATAAAAAATTCTCAGATATTTTAGTTCTAATGATTTTGCTAATGGCAGCGACTCTAAAGGAATTACTTGTTAAGGAGAGGGGCTGAGAGTGAAATTACGTCCACAAAAGATCGATCGATCGACGCTCTCGCGGTTGTCCCCGGCGGACCCGTCCCAAGCCAGCGTTTGATAACTGTCAACCCGCAAGAGAAGCCACGTAAGCAAAAATTATCGAGACCACGAGTCGGGCCCAGGCACGTGACGCCAACCAGTCACCCGGCGTCCGAGCAAATAGAAGGTAGCCACGTCAGCCTTCGCGATTTCAAGCCCACGAGCCACTCTCGTCCCGATTTTGAGCTTGGCGTCGAGCCGAGCCGAGCCGGGCGGCGCAGTTCCAAGTCAAGCGCCGGATTCAGCTGACGTGGGCTCCTGGTGGGTCCGTGACCCAGGTGGTTTTGCAGCCGTTTGATCGACATCCAATGATTGTGGCCCAGGATAACGACGGAGAGGTGGTCCAGAATCTTACATTTTCCCCCTGTTCGTTTTAATATTTGCATGGGAATCCGTTTTTGTCCCAAGAGAAATCTGCATTTTATCATGAAATCTTTTTTTCTTATTATATTTAAATCTACACAATATTTTAGATCAAAGATGACCATCTAAATTCCCAGACATGCTAAGCAGTTGTTGGGTCATCCAATTATTATTCTTATCATTATAAACAACTATCTAAATTCGTAAACAAATAAATCATTAATAATTTTATTTTATATAATTTTAAAATAAATTATTGACATGTGTAGAAAGAAATAGGAGATCAAAATCAAAATATGTTTTATACAAGAACATATTGATTGAGCTACTTGATATGTATATGTTGAAATTGACAAGCGATATTTATATTTTTCTCAAACTAAGAAGAATTGAAAAGAAATAAAAAACAAACAAAATGAGATTTATTTAAATATTAAAATTTTTAGCAAGTAATTATTTTTCTTATTATGAATTTATGAAAAATCACTTAACTTATCAATATTAACAAAAAAATCACTCATCTTATATTATAAATTTACAAAAAATTACCCCAATTAAAATATTATATTTTAGTTTAATTTAAATTTTATCAATTAAAATTAATATAAAAAGTCCAAATTATTCTTTTTTAATTTTGTTCAAATAAAGACTAAATTGTTATAAAAAAAAATTAAAAATCTAATTTTTTCAAACCGGTTGTCCGATAATTATGGACCAATTGTTAGAAATAAAATCGAATACAAATAATTTAATCTTTTATATTAATTTAATTGATGAAATTGAATTAAAATAAAATATTTTGAAAATATATTAATCGAGTGTTTTTTACAAATTTACAAATTAAGGCGAATGGTTTTTTTATTAATAATGATAAAATATGTGATTTTTCGTAAATTTATAATAAAATAGGTGATTATTTACTTAAAAAGTCCAAATATTATTGTCCAAAATAAAATAGTAGAAGTTGAATAGGCTTCTTAGCTGACTCACCCTGTTAATTAAAATCAATTTTGACTTTTAAACAATAGAGTCAAAATACGATTCTCTAGATATTTTAGAATCCTATTCAATGGCGTGACAAAATTGAAACACGGTGTGATTATTAGTATTTTAATGAAAGTTACATTACTTTTGAAGAAAGAGGTCTCCAGTATGAGTTGCTAATGTTGTGTCAGCTCACAGCAATGAGCTGTAAACAAGATAAGCAAACCATATGCATTCAAAAGAACCAAAACAGAAAATTGAAAGGCCAAGGACCTAACCCTTCGCTTGTTTCTAGCTCTTATCTTAAGGCTTTTTGCATATCCGCCCCTACAAATATGTCAATTTTCACAAAAGTGACCAGGTCTTCGTGCAAGGAAACCGCAATATTTTATCAACCAAAGCAGCGATTTATTAACGGAAGAGAATTAAGTGGATGGTGACACTTTTGTACAAGTCACGTAAATTATTTATTTTTCTTTTTTTATCATGAATATTCGGTATTGAGTATACATGGTCAATAATTTATTCGGATTTAAATTTCATTTTTGTGTGTAGAATGCAAGTGTGGTCAAAAATAATATTGAAAATCTTTGGTGTTTTATGTAAAAAACCAAAACAAGACTCAAATTATCGTCACAAAACTTACCCTGGAGAGGTAAGTAACGACCTATGGTTAAGGGCATGACTTGTCCTCTACGGAGGATATATAAGAGACTCTTTAGTTATCCAAAAGTAGATGAACATAGAGAAATTTTTTTTTTTTTTTTTACTTTTGATTCATTTCTAAAAATGATTAGTGATCGAAGATAATTCACTTTTAACATTTGATTAGATGAAAATATATTTTAAAATATAATTATTTATGTAAAAATATTAATTTTTTATTTTTTTATATAAAAAATTATTTATTTAATTATTTTCATAAAGAATTTTTTTGTGTAATTATTTATTTAAAATATTTTCTATGTAATTTTTTTATTAACAAAATTTTTTACGAAATTATCTATATAAATTATTATTTATTGATATAATTTATATTATTATGTATGTAAGGTTATTAATATTATCATAATTTATAATATCATTGAATTTATTTTTAAAAGTTATTTCAGATAAAAAAAATACTAAAGTAAAATTTAATTAATTTTTTATTTTTAGATTAGAAGCGTTCAGGAGTGAAGAAGTCATTTTTAAATAATTAAATAATAAAAATAGGGAAAGTTATTTCACTTTTAGCTATTTTTCTTATTTTTTTACCAACTAAATAGTTCCTAAAATAAAAAAAAATCGAAAAGATGGAATAAAAGTATCAAAATTGATGAAAAAAAAATCAATACCGATATTAAAAAATCATGATTACTTTTACAATTTCAATAAAACATTTGGTGTTTTATGCCAAAAACAACTCCTAGAAGGCCCATATTATTACTATGTCAGAGAACTTTATAGTACCACGAGGAGGACTAAGGACAAGTAAAGACACATGATTAAGGGTATGATTAGTCCCATATGACTAACGTGGTGGTGTAGACAAGAGAGGGTGGAGTCGAAGACACTGCAGTCCACTGAGGAGTTGGCAGGGGCCTCATGGAATAAGTGGTGTAATGGAGTCGAAGACACTGCAGTCCACTGAAGAGTTGGCAGGGGCCTCATGGAATAAGCGGTGGAAACATCCAAATTAGCCCCGGACCCTTTACCTCCTCCCCACTCTTAAACATTCAAACCCTTGCTTCGGAAGTGTCATTTGCAACCCATCTCCTCAAACTCATCTCCTCCTCCTCCAAAACATAACCAAAAAGCCTTATCTTTTTTCCTTCGTTTACTCCAACACTTCCCCCTTTTTCAAAAAGATCCCCTCCTCTTCCTCTTTATAAGCTCATCACAGCCCCTTTTCCCTCATGCAAGAAAGAGGTAGTCCTTCTTCTTCTTCCTTCTCTTCTTGATGTGGTTTCTATGGAAATTATAAATTCCTTGTGTTCTTTGTCTTCTTGTTTGCTTTTAGATTTGGCGTAGGAAGTTAGGAGGGAATGGACAAGCTCCCAATGGACAACCTCGGCTGCGAGATTTCGGTTCCGCCCTGTTTTTGGGACGACCGCAGCCACGACGTTTTGGAGTCGGCTACCAATTACAAGTTTGAGGTTTATGATGGTTTGTTTATCCCAAACTTGAAACTTGATGGAGCTGCTGAACTGGTGGATTTGGATCTCTCTGCTGTTTCTTCTGAATTCATCAACCCTGCTCCTGCAAACCCATTCGATGCCTCGATAACTTATCCGGCGAGCTTCGGCGGCGGGGAAAGCATCCAAACCTTGAACTCAAGCAGCAACTTCTCCGACGAGGCGGGCTCGCGCTCGCAGAGTTCCTCGAATTCGATCACTCCAAGCAGAAAGACAAAATGCGGAGCTTCTTTAGAGGGAGGCTTCAGCTTCAATGACAATCAGACCAAACCGAAGAAACCGCGAATGGAAATTTCAAGCATAGACTTCCGGGAAGGCGGCTGCGGGCCAGACAAAGAGGCAAAAGCGCAGGTGAAGGAGGTGATCTACCAGGTGGCAGCGCTAAGGCCTGTGAACCTAGGGCCAGAGGAGGTGGTCGAGAAGCCAAAAAGGAAGAATGTGAGGATCTCCTGCGACCCACAGACAGTGGCAGCAAGGCACAGGAGGGAGAGGATAAGTAAGAGGCTTAGGGTTCTGCAGAGGCTGGTGCCTGGCGGCACCAAGATGGACATTGCCACCATGCTTGATGAGGCTGCAAACTACCTCAAGTTCTTGAAGTCCCAAGTTACTGCGCTTGAAACCCTAGGTAACAGTTTTAACTCCACTTCAACCTTCCTCGTCTCTCACCCTAATAACACTACTAATAACCTCTTAACGACCTTTCACCAACTGTAATCCCATTTCAAAGACGAAAAAGAAAACCCTAATTCTAACATCTTGACCACAAAGTGTGCTCGTCACTTTTGATCCCAAAGTATTAAATCATGGCACCATAGAAGCCTGAGCAACGATGACTTATGATTAGGGCTCTTCAATTTGAAATACGGGCATTCCCTTTGACAATTTGTCCCCTTGATTCATGGCGAAGGCGTGCCACGGAGAAGAACACCGACATGCGTGGGCCGCCCGTGCGAATGGGAAAAGTTGTGTGTGATGCTTTGATGCTTCGACTTTGTAACAAACAAGCCATCTCTTCTGAATATTTTCGAAGCTATGTAACAAACTTGGAGTTTTGTGTATGTCATGTATTGCTTTATTATTATTATTTTCCTTTCTCTTTTTTGGGGAGGAAAAGGAGCGCTAGTGCATTGAAATCAAAGGTTGTTTTTGGTTAGGATTTGTTTGGTTGGTCAGATTGGGAAGTCAATTGAGGATACGGTGGTTTCGGTCAACCACGTATTGTTTGCAAAACGAGTTAGTTTATATGTGTTTTACTTTTTTCGGAATTGTTAAGTTCGTATTATAAATTTTTTTTAAACAAAAATTATAAGTATTATCAAGAATTCACGAAAAACCATAATTTTTTATTATTATCAACATATATATATATATATTACAGTAAAATTTATAAATAACCCCATACTAATTACTTTTTTTTTATTTTAAAAATTTAATTTGATGTGAAAAGATCATTATCTTCCTATTTTAACCGTACCCATTGAAATTTATTTTATTTTATTTCTCTTTTCTCTTTTACAGTTTGAGAATTTTGAACAAATACCGTTGTTTTTGTCGCCGGTTAAAAAAATTAGAGGAAAAAAAGATTAATATTTGAGATTATCGTGCTCTAGAAAAAAAAAAGAAAAATTGGATAAAATAAGTATTTATACTTAGATTTAAAAATTATGACATAATGATTTTTTAATTAAATTAAATAAAAAGTATTGTCAGGAAGTGATTATTTATAAAATCTTACAACAATATAATTAATGTTTTCTTAACAATAATAATTTTTTTTTTTTGTAAATTTATAATAATATAAATATTTTTTAGTGAAAAGCTCAAAGGAAAAAATTGTTGGCCGCTCGCGCATTCAATAAAATTTAGGTACTGATGAGAAAATAGAGAAAATATATGATGAGAAGTTATTTTATAATTATATATTATCTTGGTCATATGGCACAAGAAACCACGACAAATTATTACGATAAATTTGAGGGCGTTGATTAGTTGGTGAGATAAGATTTCAGCGTAGCATTGCCCTGGGAAGACAATGGGGGAGATGTGATATTACATGCAAAAAAAATAATAAATAAACAAAATAAATTGATCATGGTAAAACCACTCCCTAGGTTCCCATGCATGGCTTATTTCTCCAGCACCTTATTGCTACTAGGCCCAAGAGGACACAGACACTGAACAACGGATTTGCCAAAGCTGGCGAGTAAAACTAGAACCTTTGGAGTGCATTTAGTTGCAAATTACCTTAAAAAGCAAGTTATTATACTATTTTTATATTTATTTATTTAAATTTTAATAAATAATATAACTAATAATATAAAAAATATAAAATTTTTTAAATTATTCACTAATTAAATTAATATTTAAACATCAAAATTTTAATTAAATTCTTTTTTTATATATTTTATTATTAATTTTAAACTTAAATTTAATCTTGATCGCGAATCAGTACTGCGGATTCCATAAACCGGTGGCTTTGTCTCCTAAGTCGGCCCCAACCCTGGCTCTACGCTTTTCCACATCCTTCCCCTTCCGAAAGCAGATTAGGATCCCACGTGGCTCCGCCGCCCGAGGCCCCTCCGCCCCTTTCCTTTGTTTCTTTACTATTTCCCCTCCCCCGGATATTCCCTTCAGAGGTTTCGAGCTTTTCCGGCGAAATTAACGATTAATTCTGCAAATTTTGATTGCGAATTCTCGTTCCGATCTCATCTGAAGCGTCGATTTTCTCTGTTTTTTAAGGATTTCTTTTTGGTGGAGGGTTGATGCCGATGAAGGGGGGAAGGAAGAGGAGAAGACGATGGGGCCGATGTTTCCGAGGCTGCATGTAAATGATGCCGACAAGGGAGGCCCCCGAGCTCCGCCGAGGAACAGGATGGCGCTCTACGAGCAGCTCAGCGTCCCCTCGCGTCGGTCTGGCGCTGCGGCCGGGGGCTCACTGTCGATTCGGCCGCCACCGCACGCCGCCTCCTCGAGCCAGGTTGGTAGGTTTGACTATGAGCTTATTTTATTGTTAATTTTCACTGTTTCGTCGATATTGTACTTGTATTTGATTGTTCAAGTGGAAAAATTGATTTTTTTTTTCTTTAAGTTGATACTGGATGGTCAGAAAGATTAAAAAGAGGAAGAGATTTGTGGAATTTATACAGGAATTCTTAGGGAAGTTGTTGGTAGATAGCTGCTCATTCGTTAAGCTCTGTAATGCTGCTGTTCAGACATGAGGAAAATTGTATGTAGGCTGAAAATTTTGTAATTATTTAATCGCTATAGTATTTATTTATTTATTTATTTATTTTGCTCCCTGTTCTCTACTTCTTTAACAATGAAAATTTCACTGTAATTATATGTGCATTTCAGAGAATCAAAAGGGTACATAACATCTACAATTCAATCTAGGATTTAATTATGCTATACTTTTTGATGGAAGCCTTACAAGAAATCTAGGATTGCTGCTTATACAAGGATTTTTTGGTGCTATTAAACGTTTTAATGGAAGTTCATTGTGATGTCTCTGTTTAGTTATAGAAGCACAGTACAGAGCTAAGGATTCAGTAAAATTGATAATATTAATCATGCTTTTCTCACTAAATCGAAGACAAATCTTCATATAAGTTTGGACCCCCATATATATGCCACTTGGCTGACACAGCTTGGCTAAATGACATATTTCTGTTTATTTTCGTTTTCCTTTCTTACATTAATCTGTTAAACAAGTTATGCATCTGTATAGTTTGCCTATCTTCTGTAATTTGCCATTTCCTCTAGGTTTTCTTCCCATTATTCCATACAATCACACTATCTTCCTGAATGTGCCATTGATTGGACCTGTTTTCTGAGAGCAGCATGCAGATTTTTTTTTACCTAAAAAAGGAATAAAACCTAGCATACCATACTTCAACTGTCATTGTGTTCTAGGTGGGTCCTGATCATTATGCTGTTGCATCCACGAGAAATGTTTCAAGATATATAATGCTTCTTATTCATACTTTTATGATCTTTGAGGTTGATTTTTATGACTATAGGGTCGTGGACACAATGGAAGTGTCTTTCCTCCTCCTACCCAAGCACCACCCAATTCAGTGAAGAAGGTTTCGTCTTGTTCCTCTGGTGCAATGAATCATAATGCCAATAGAATTGGACCAGATAGAAAATCTACAGTGCAATTGAAGCATAGGTCTTCTGGTACCACAGGATTAGTTGCTCAATGCAGTTCAATTTCCCCATGTGATGGTGATGATGATTTCAGGTTTCCTACATCCATTCAAACTGGAAATACCTCATGTGCAAATAAGGATGCACCTTTGCCTGAAGCACAAAAAGGATCTCAAAGTGGTGCCAATGCCCAAGGGAATAGTTGCTCTGCCACATTTAGCACTTCAGTTCATATCTCAAAAACTCATGAGAAGCCCACAAAACAAGGCAAAGCTACTAATATAAACCTGAGAAAATTGGAAAGAGGCCAAAGCAAACCAAAGTCTAAAGAAGCCTCAGCAGGCATGGAACATGAGAAGTCTGAATCTCACCTGGGAACCAAAGGGAATCTTGTAGGATCATCACACATTGTGGAGAAATCATTGGAGCATGATCTATCAAAAAATATAAATGTTAATGGCCCATGTTTCAGTGTATCACTTAACAACAATTGTCAAGGTCCAAGTGTGGTTGATCGACACTGTCAAGAAATCAATCATGAGCCATGTGCATCACTAGAGATAGGAGACGCAGAAAGCAATTATGAAACCTCTGATGCCTCTATGGTTGATTTTCTTCCAGGGACAATGATATCTCCTGATGATGTTAGTGCAATGATTGGTCCAAAGCACTTTTGGAAAGCAAGAAGAGTGATGGTCAAGTAAGTATTATATTATGTTCATTTGGCTACATGTTTTGTCTAATTAATTTCATGATATGACTCATGATATTTATTTTTTGTTGACTTAGTCATGTTTCGAATTTGAAATTTTTGAAAAGCCTAATTAAATTAGGATTTATATTGAGGAGTAATTTAGTGAACGTAATGATTCTCTAAAATTATCTCCTATCAAAAGATTTTAATTAGTAGAATTCTTATTTGAGTTAGTCTCCTATATTAACTTGAATTCAGTTAAGCTGATTTTATAAGTATTCTATTTATGTAAAGATTTCAGAATAGCGAGATAGAAAGATATATATCAAAATTCTCAAAATGTCTTATAACGAATAAATTAATTAATCTTTTGTGAGAGTTGGTGATATTTGAGTTTCGCTTCTATCATTATAATCTATTCTTCTTTCTCATCAATACAATATCCTTCAAATCGCGTTCGCCTGTGAAGTAGATCGTAGATCGAATTACGTAAATCTCTTGTGCGTTATTTTTCTTCTTTTCTTTTCTTTTCGTCTTTTATATCGTGAATTATGGTGGATATTGGTATTTCATATAATAAACTATTATTAGAGTTTTGTTTAATATGTTCACTATAAAGTTCGATATAGAAAAATTTATTAGAAAATAAGTGTTTTCTCTTTGGCAAGTAAGAGTTTATGCAATTTTTATTAAATAAAGGTTGAGAAATACATTGGAGGATATCAATCTTGAAAATGTCACTGAAAGTGTGGAAAAATCAGAAGGCTATTGTATATAGCACTATCATCTTTAGTTTTACCAATGAGGTATTTTATCCGTTTCTTGATGAAATATCATTTTCAGGGATATGAAAAAGGTTGGAGAAATAATATATGAGTAAATATATTTCAAACCAAGTGTAATTAAAATAGAAGTTCTTTAATTTTCGAATGAAAGAAAGTACGAATATAGTTGATCATCTTAATAATTTTAATAAATTAGTCTTTTAATTATTAAGTATTGATGTTAAAATTGAAGATGCAAATAAGACATTTTATTATCATTTCTACTACATTTTCTTAAAAATCTGAAAACAACTCTCATGTAAGGTAAATATTTGAAATTTGACAATATTTCTACTGTTCTTCTATCTAATGAATGTTTGAAAAGAATTGAAGGAGATGAATCACACTCAGCACTATTGATTGTCAAAGATCGTACCAAAGAAAAATTAAAGTTATGTCGTTCTAGATCCAAATCCAAGAAAAAAAATTACAAGTACTATAAGAAAATGAGATATGTAATTAAAGAGTGTTGAAAGCTTAAAATAAAAAGAGAGAAATAATCTCAATCTAAAGAGCAAGCCAAGAAATAAGTGTCAATTGTTAAAGAGAGTTCTGATGATGATTATAGTAATGTTCTCTCTATTAATTTTACTTTTGATCGTTACAATAATACTTACACTCTTGATCCTTATTGTTCTTATCACATGTGTCTCAATAAAAATTAGTTTAAACATTATAAGTTTTATAATGGTGGTTTAGTTTTGATGGGTGATAACAATCCATGCAAAATTGTTGGAATTGAAATAATCAAAATTAATATGTTTAATAATATTATTAGAACTTTTATTAACGTTAGACATGTTTCTAATTTGAAAAAAAATTGATTTTTTTGAGTGTGTGAATTTTACTAGTTGTAAGTATTCTACTGAAGATGAAGTTCTTAAAGTTACTAAAGGTTTATTGATAATGATGAAAAACTTAAAATATGAAAATTTATATAAATTAGTAGAAAAAATTGTTGAGGGTAAAACAATAATTTCTCAGGTTTTTTCTGATATGACCCACTTATGATATATGCGTGTCGGTTATATGAGTGAGTAAGATTTAACTGTGTTCAACAAAACAAAATTGTTAAAAGGTCTCAACTCATATAAATTAGATTTATACGAGCATTGGCTCTATGACAAACAGTCCAAAGTAAATTTTAACGCTAGCATTTAGCATTTATTGAACTAAAGACTTAATTGATTATATTTATTCTGATTTGTGGTGCTTTTCTATTCCATTAAAATTTAGTGCTCCTTATTTTGTTAGTTTTATTGATGATTTTTTCAGAAAATATGGATTTATTTTATTTTTTGCATTATAAAGTCGAAGTATTTTCTGTTTTCAAATACTGAAAAACTTCAGTTGAAAACAAACCAATAAAAAAATCAAATACCTCAAAAATGATAATGGCGGAAAGTAAAAATCAACAAAATTTCTCAAATTTTGTGAAGATTGAGGTATTAAACGTCATTTTACTATTTTAGAAAAATTTTAACAAAAAGATGTAGTTGAAAGGATAAATAAAATTTTGTTGGAGAAAACACGCAGCATGCGCAGTGCAGCTAATTTTAAGAAGAATTGGGCAAAAGTAGTTAATACAGCGTGTTTTGTTGTGAATTGTTTTTCTCAGACAATCATTAATTACAAAATTCTTAAAGAGGCATGGACTAATGAACTTTCAAATCTTTTTTTTAAAGATTTTTGGTTGTTCTGTTTATGTGCATATCGTCAAAGATAAGTTCGATGCATGTTTCAAAAAGTGTATTTTTCTTGATTATATTAAAAATATTAAAAGCTATCGTTTATGGAATTTTGCTATTTCTAATGTAATTATTGAGAGAGACGTAATGTTTGATGAAAATGTTATGTTAAAATCTCTCAAAAAAATTCTCAGTGATATAATTCAAGTGGAGATGGAATCTGCAGTTTCTTCATAAGAAGGCATTTAGAGTGTGTCAAACTTTGAAAAGAATTTCGAGGGTCAAGTTAAAATTTTTGAAAAAACTCCACTTCGAAAATATCAAAAAAACATAAAGTTACTCGAAAGGCATGATTTTGAAAATACGATAGTTTTTACTTTATTTATTGACAATAGTGATTCTTTTTCAAGTAGTATAGGATAAAATTTTTTTTCAGTGACAAGTTATGAATTAAGAAATGGAATCCCTTCAAAAAAATCATACTTGAGATTTGGTGAAATTATTAGAAGGTAAAATAGCAATTGGTTGTAAGCGGGTATTTAAAAAAAAAAGAGGATTCTTCTAAAATAGATAGTGTTAAATTCAAGACTCGTTTAATTGCAAAAAGATATTTACAAAAGAAGGATGTTGACCTCAATAAAATTTTTTCTATTGTGGTTAAAATTACATCTATTTGTTTTCTAGTTATTTTAATTATTTTTCATAATCTTGAGTTAAGATAGCTTGATATCAAGACCGTCTTTTTTCATAGAAAATTAAAAAGAGTATATTTTTATACAACAATATAGAGAATTCATGCAAGAAAGTAAAAAAAATTATACCTATAAGTTGAACAAATTACTTTATGCTTTGAAAGTCTCCAAGACAATAATATAAAAGATTTGATAGTTTTCAAATATAATTGTTATGTCTATTTTAAAAAACATGTTAATAATTCATTCATTATATTGTTTCTTTATATTAATGATATGGTTATTACTGTTCAAGATATATTTCTAATTAATGATTTAAAGTTTAGAATGAAAAAAATTAATATAAAAGATTTAGGTGCTGGAAGGAAGATTTTCAGCATGGAGATTGATCGAAATCGAAAGTATGATAAATTATGACTCAAATAGAACAAATATTTCGAAAAGATCATTTCTTATTTTGACATGTAGAATTCAAAACTCATTAATATTTCTTTGACATCCCACTTAAAACTTTCAGCTCAATTATGTCCTTCTATAGACGAGAGTATGCATATATGGAGAATATCTCATTTTTAAATATTGTTGGAAGTCTAATGTATGGTACAGTATGCATAAGACCTGCTATTGTACAAGTAGTCAACGTTGTTAGTCGTTACATGACAAAATCAGAAAAAGAACATTGATAAGTTGTAAAATGGTTATTAATATATCTTAAAAGTACTCTTAATATTAGTTTATGTTTCGACAGTAATACAATTTATGAGGCCAAAATTTTTGGTTACGTCCATTTAAACTATGCTAGAGATTTTGATCGACGACGATCTTTCACTAATTATTTTTTCACTTTTTATGGTAGTTCTATTAGTTGGAGGTGTATATTGTAGTCAATTGTAACATTATTTATAACAAAGTTCAATTATATGACAGTTATTGAAACAATCAAAGAAACTCTATATTAAAAAAGTTTGGCAAGTAAAGTTGATTTTTCTCAATATATTTTTATTTTTTGTGACAATTATAGTGTCATACATCTTGCGAAGAAACAAATGTATAACGCGAGATTAAAACATATAAATATTTGATTTCACTTTATTCGGAATATTATTGAAGACGACGAAATTTTTTTTATAAAAGATTCAACTTCAAGAAATCTTACAAATATGTTAATAAAGGTAATTCTGATTGACAAGTTCAACTTTTAGTTAGACTTGATTAATGTTTAAGGTCATTGATTATGCACTATAGGACAATGACAAAAACATTTGTTAAAGATTCAAATTCAAAGAAAAAGATTAGAACCAAAATAGAAATTATTGATTTAGTTATGTTTTGAATTCGAATTTTTTGAAGAGTCCTAATTAAATTAAAATTTACATTAGGAAGTGATTTAGTGAGTTTAATCATTTTCTTAATTTATCTTTTATCAGAAGATTTGGATTAGTAGGATTTTTATTTGAATCAGTTTTCTACTTTGACTGAAACTCAGTCAAGTCACTTCTATAAATATTCTATTTATCTAAGGATTTTAAAACAGTGAGATAGAGAGAGATCAAAATTTTTAAGATGTCTTATGACGGTTATACTGGTTGGTCTCTTGTGAAAGTTGGTGATATTGAAATTTTGTCTCTATCGTTGTAATTTCTTCTTTTTTTATTAATATAATATTCTTCGAATCGTATTCGTCCGTAAAATAGGTCGTAAATCGAAGTATGAAAATTTTTTGTATATTTTTTAATTTTTTTATTTTTCTACATCATGAATTGTAGTGGATATCAGTATTTCGCGTAATAACTTTTGACATAATTGAAAGCATTAGCTATATTTTCTTTTTGTTGAAAATACATATACTATTTGGTTTTCTTTTAGATTTTTTGCCTTCTTGTACATTAATTTTATGCTTATTGTAGAAGGCTGTCTAATCCGAGATTAGATATGGGATTTCAAGGATTCTTTTTATCCAAATCTAATTTTTGTTTCCTAAGTATCGTTTAGTTTGGGATCAAGGTCAAGTTCAAGATCAAATTTTTAGTATTTGGATGTTAATTTGACTAGTGAATGATTTAAATTTTTTTTATTTTTATATTCTTAGATATATTATTTATTAAGATTTGAATGAATAAAGATAAGGGTAGTATAATAATTTAGTTTTTTAAGTAAAATAAAGATAGTCTATCTATTTTTTTGGTGTTTGGATGGTAGGCCGATCGGGATAGTGATTTTGATCCTGATTCTAAACCAAACGCGTCCTTATGCCCTTAAATTTATGACGTCTAAATTTTTTGAAGGTGATCTTCATCAGCAATGATTGCGTACTAGGTCTTTGTTCCTGAATCACCAATTTGCTCAACTTGTATGGGTTAAACCCACAAAGGGAACTTAAATTTGTACTCAATACAAGTTTCTCAACGGAATTGGAGACAATATTGACAGAGAACCTAAACACAAGCGAAATTGCCAGTCAGAAAATAAACATTCTTGTTCTTAAAACTGATCTTCTCCAGTTCCAGATGCATCTATATGTTATTCCTCTATTAATGTTCTTTGCACCTTTCTTGGAAATGTATTATTGTCACTCACTATTGCCTTGAGAAATAGACTATACAGCCTTTAGGAGCACATCATTTTTGCCCCCGTGTGCTGCCCCCTTGATAGCCATAGTTTATCATCTTCATATGTAAATATTTGTTGAATGGTTCAGATAGAGATTTGAAGCAACAAACTATATAAGATTTTAGCAGTTGGTTTATTTCATCCCTCAATGACATTAGGTCTGCTGCAAAATATACTTTTCCTTGTTGAACATTCTTTTTTGTTGCTGTGAAGGGCATGGGGCTTTCAAAGTCGTCTATGCTAGTTTGATATTTACTATTGAAATTGCCAAAAAATCATGACAATTTTTCTTGTTCTTCCTGTATATTCTTATTTATTGCAGTCTCTTGACTTTTAGTTAGTGAAGTTACTCGAATGATGAAGTGCCAGATACTTTTCTTTGTGCAGTCAGCAAAGGGTTTTTGCAATACAAGTGTTTGAGCTGCATAGGTTAATAGAGGTTTGTTTCATCAGTCACCACTGGAATAAAATTGTTGATATAAGTCAGAAAAATTGCTGAGCTAGTGTGCGTTTTTTCATCCTCAAACAGGTTCAGAAGTTGATTGCTGCATCACCACACATACTACTTCAAGGCAACCTGTGTTGGAACAAAACTGTGGAGGAAGTACCCACAAAGATTCCAAGGCATGAGTCAAGTACAAAGCCTCAACCAACAGATCCCAGAGAGAGAGATGATTCGCAGAAGCCAAACCAAGCCTCAGAATTCCCTGCAGAGAGAACAGTTGTTACCCCATCCAGGTATCATGAGGATGAATCACATAGAGAGCATATTGTTCAGAATCCGAGTCCAACCCCTGTGGCTCATAATCAGAAACCAAGTGCTTGGTGCTTCCGTCCTCCTGCTAATCAGTGGTTAGTTCCTGTTATATCACCTTCGGAAGGACTCATTTACAAGCCCTACACTAGTCCTTATCCTCCTGGTGGATTTATGGCACCCATTTACAGAGGCAGTGGTCCTCCAAGCTTTCGTCTGCCATCTGGGGATTTTATGAACTCCGCATTTGAGATTCCAATGGATCCGAATTACTTGCCGACTCCTTATCCTGATCCTGTTATGAACACCATGTGCTCCATCTCAGTTGTAGAACGGACGAGGCCCCATGGATTGACTGAACAGAGCTCATGCAACATGTCTAATGTTCTAAATGAGGTATTTTCAGGCCGAATTTTGAACGCGCAGACATCCAAGGAGAGTGAGTTACAGGGGAGCTCGGGAAGCAGTCCTTGTGAGAAGGAGCAAACAGACGGAAGGGATGCCCTGCCCCTTTTCCCAACTGCTCCTGTAGTTGAGAGTTCAGGGAATGAGATCCGGGTGATCAAGGTTGTGCCACGGAGTGCTAGCACCGCACCAGAGTCGGCTGCACGTATTTTCTGGTCTATACAGGAAGGGAGGGGACAACATGACTCATAAGCAGTGTAGACAGTTATTTATGGCCTCTGTTGCTTTTCCCCTTCTTGTAGAGAGTTTGTGATCGTCCTCATATGTATATTATTCACATGTAAATATCTTCTTTGCAGTATGTGAAAATCAATATTTTGTAGCTCTTTTCTGCAGCTCAGCACAACGAGAACATTTCATTATGGACGTGGGCGTGTTTGTTCTGCAAGAAAAATCAAGTCTTAAATATTGAGATTTTAAAAAATTTAATTTTTTGTATTTATTTTTAATTGTAATTCACAATTTATATCTGAAAACGCGTAAAAATAAATATATATTTATCTCTGAAAACTTGTAAAAATGAATAAATTGTAATTCACAATTAATCTATTCCAACTCGATCCGTTAGTTGCCTATGGGCCCTGTACAACCTAAAATTTGGTGATTAAAGCGAACAACCCATCAAGGCATCAAGACATGTTAATAACGGGCCAAAATCAAAACTAAAGCGAGTAGCCTCGACTAAACCGAATAGCCCATCAAGGCATCAAGATATGATTGATAAGGGGTAAAAAATAAATTTAAAATTAGTAAATCATTTTTATAAATTAATTTTTTTATTAAAATTAATCTTATAAGAATTTAAATTTTAAAAAATAACCAATTTTTTAAAATAATTTAATTTAATAGTAATATAAAATAATTAATATTAATTTTTAAGAAAATTTTAAAATCAGAGTTAATTCACTAATTACCAAATAGGATGTCAACATTTTTCTCTTCTATCATCTTCGACTTTCTTTGTATCTAAAATGAATGGTACACCAACCAACGGCTTTACCCAAAGGGAAATTAGAAAAATTGGAAAAAAATAAAATTTTTAGAATTATGGAATAGTTAAAAGGTAGAGACTTACATAATAATTTTGAAAGATTTTAGAGATTAGTATTAATCATCCTAATTCCAATTTAAACATGAAATATTAAAAACGAGGGATTTATTTGTAAAATTCATCGAATGCATTACTTGTCCATAACTCAAAATCCTATCCACAATATAATTAAGAATTATCATGGCCGCACGATCCAAAGCCCTATCTGTACTGCATCTGATTCCGAGGCAACCACTACTCTCTTACCCTATATATAGATTGCTCCAGGGCTCCTTCCGCGACTCCACTAAGCGCCGCCGCGAATCGTCTGACGAGCGAGCTAGGGTTTTCGTGTTCTTCCTCCCGCTGCACAGCCTAGGAACCGCCGAGCTATGGGTGAGTGTTCATTTCCAATCCATGGTTTCTTGATCATTCTGCCCTTCTCTTATCTTCGATATCTGCGATTTCTTATTTTTCAATCTGTTCATTCATCTGCTGCGGATGAAATCTAGGTCTTTGTCTGCATTTGACCATCCTCTAGTTTCGATCTTGGGGATTTATAGGGTTCTAATCCGTTCCTCGTTTTATCTGCTTCGTCCGTAATCTATGTTTGCTTGATGCAACCTGACATCTTTTGGGCTTGATCTGTGAGTTATCTATCGAGGGCTTTAATATGTTCCCCTGTCGATCTGGTTCGCAGGTAAAGTTCACGGATCGCTGGCTCGCGCCGGGAAGGTGCGCGGTCAGACGCCGAAGGTCGCCAAGCAAGACAAGAAGAAGAAGCCACGAGGTCGTGCCTACAAGCGCATGCAGTACAATCGTCGCTTCGTTACCGCCGGTGAGTCCTTCAGTCATTGATTCTCTGGAAGTCTTTTGGTGTTTGTGATCTATTTCGCTGTGTTTAGCTTTGCTTCATTTTAATTTCTCCAGTGGTCGGGTTTGGGAAGAAGAGAGGCCCCAACTCTTCCGAGAAGTAAATGCGTGGGAAAAGCTGGTTTGAATCGTGATGGATGGATTAATGTAATCAGTCTTAGATTTGGATCTTATTTTTAGAATGTAATTTTGTTATGGGTACAAGATTTTGTTTTGAAAGGATTATGGATTATTATGCTTGACGATCATCGTTTTTTTAGATAAATCAATATTGTTCATCTTTTGTTCCGCTTACAATAACCTCTCTTATTTATGCCAGGTATTTGTGGTTGTCTTTTGTGTGGCTGTGTTTTTTTTGGAATTGCATAGCTTAATCATTTCAAATTGTTGATGTTTTTGTTTGTACATTGAGCATCATTCTGAGGCATTGGATCTTCTTTTATTGTTATTTGTAGGGTATATACAATTTTGTGTATTGTTGTGAAATGTGCCAAGGGTTGTTTCCTGTGTATTGGATGTCAATTGGATGCCAAGGTTTGGTTTTTTAGGGCATTGTGTGTTTGTGTGAATTGTAAAAATTGTATCTTGTGAACATGTTATATTTGTTGTTGCAGGTTGCTACAGTAAAACTTTTGGAGTTCTAGGCAAATCTATACTATGTTGTTGATCAGCTAGGAGATGGAATTGGTCTACTTTAGGGAAAAAAAACAAGTGGAATAGGTTCTTTTAGTTGATCATAGCAAAAAGGTCTCTAGAAAAAATCTGGAGAAAATAAATTAGTTGATGGTCGTGTTTTGGTTACCATGGACAGAAAATGTAAAAGTTTGTTTCATATCGTAATTGGCTGGGTAGAGAAGAGTGATGTGGTTTGCTTGGGTTGCCTAACAGATTTGGTGATGGGTGATGCTGAAATTTAATCAATAGATTTGATGTGGTGGACAATGAATAAAATGTAATGATTACATTCTATCCACACCATCTGATGAGTACGATTTGCTGTTTTAGTACCAAAAGAAATCTACAAGTGTGGATTTTGTTGTGATTCATATATGGATAAATATTGTCTGCCTTGGATACTAAATTTTGTTTTTGATGCATCCTTAAAGCCTGTGTGAGTCCAGTCCTAGAAATTGTGATGCTCAAACCTTTTGAGTTAGTGGCTTCATGCTATCTTGGATGTTTTGAGTCACCTTATTGCCTCCATATTCATTACATGTGAGGCATCCTTAAATTTTATTTTTTATATTTGAGTGTTTATAGTTTGTATCATATGTTTCAGCTTTTAATCAGAAATTGTTTTCACTCTGATCATCATATCTAATTTGTATGTTTTGATGTCACTAAAACATAAGTTGTGGATTAGAAATGTCATATCCTATTTGGTTGGTATGACTCTATTGCAGGCTGTATGTTTTATTTTATTCGTATGCCTGTCTGTGCTTGCTTTTGGGGTAATGTTAAAATCAGAAGTATGCGGTACCAATCTTGTTTTTGGTTGAGCATCATCACCCCTATTTAGTTCGTGGGAGTTGCATGGTTCAATGTACTATGATTCTTCAATTTCAAAACCTGCCTGTGATGTGTTCCCACTCAGTGCGTTTGTGTTCTTTGTTTTGAATGTGAATAAACTGGTGGTTAATGTTATCAGCTGTCGATTGAGCATCAACTTGGATACAGTTATGTGCCTGTAGTGTGACGGACAGCCGTTCAACTGCGGGTAACATGGGCCTGTAGCGTGGGTGGCCCTTGCCCGACAATGAAGTCAGGCTGGACGGCCTTCATTAATGCTCCACGAAATAATAGGCCATGTAGGCCAATAGCCAATATTATGTCCCAGTCGGCCGCGATGGCCCCCAAAATGCTTCTCATGGACCACAACGTTAAGCAGCCGGTTGTTACAACGCAAAGCCGACAATGCACTGGGCCCTTATGGCTTCGAATGTGGTCCACAGAGCCTGATGAAAGGTGGGTCGTCACGGCCCATGGCATGTCTATGGCTTGTTTGGGCTGCTAGCGGCTCCATGGCTCTACATGCACGCCGTAACTGGCTATATGTTGTGATCCCATGCTATGATGTGGATAATCTCCCCGACGTCACTCTTTTCCTAATCTCAGTTTTCTGCTGCAGCACCGCTGCACCAGCCCATTTTAAGCATTACTATTAGGAAACTGGTATCCTGGATGCATATTGGTAAAGATGCCATTTGAAGCATAAATCAACAAACTTTTCACTGCAGCTGAATGTTCCACGCTTTGGAAATAATTGAAAGCGGAACACAATGCCAAAACAAGTAACCACCGCACAATGAAGCTCCCAATTACAACCTTCAACAAGTAGAAACGGAAAAACACTAGGAAGACCAAATCTATAAACATAGCTGGGCATTGTCATTTTAATCCGGAAATGATCTCCATTTGCTGCTTAGCGGTGGGCAAGCTTGAAGTACAAAATCAAAATAATCGCAAGCACCAGAGCTATGATAATACAACCAATTATCCACTTGTTTCTGTCCATTCTTTTTGACATGGCTGATAGAATTTTCCTGCTCTTGCCTATGACATCATCCGCTCCATGTAGCTGCAAACCAGATTAAAAAAATTTATCAAAATTTCAGTATTTCAAAGCCAACAAAAGGACAAAAATACGACAAACTAAATTGAGGACAACCACTTTTGGCTAACATATTGATCAGTTGCAACATTCTGTGCTTAAATGAGATTTTTAAACCGTCAATGATTGAACTGATGCCCCACATCATAGTCGAGTACCATAATGATAAACCGGAAGACTTGTGAGATGGCAAATAAATAAGGTAAGATTTGGTGGGAGGCAATAAACAGTTAAGCAAAAAAGAAGCCAAAATAAGTTACTTAAATGCACACTCATACAGTGTAGTGATGGGAAATTTTTAAGTCTTCTGATGGGCCTCTTAATATGCATATGAAATTCCTTGCACACCACATTCTGTTAGCAGGAGATAATTTTTGAGTCCTTTGTCAGAAAAATTGACAATCCCATATATAGTTAAATAAGATATCAACAATATCTCAGAGGAAAAAGTTTGGACATGAGTATTCCCTCCAAATATGTCAACGACAATTACTAGATGATGAAGACTATACAGCTAAGTAAATCCAACCTTGTTCAGGTTCTTTAGAACAACAGAAATTGTCCACAAGAAACACCTTCATATAAAATAATAGGCTTTCCAAGCCTGGAACAGAGCTTGTGTATATTTATGTATGTTTTGCACAGCAATGCATGAAAACCACAAACGCATGTGCACTCATACAAAATCCAATTTCAAAAATACCTTAACAAATATAACTCATCAAATGTGACAACACTATAAGCACAAGAAATCAATTCAATTATTTGTTTACGCATTCACAGGTTTTGCCTATGTCACAAGTCTTAGAAATACAAATTGCTTCAGTAAAAATCTTCATCCCTAAAGCTGATTAATAGTACAGTTTGGTTCCAAAGGATCAGATACACACACACACACACACACACACACATACACGCAGACATGCATACACAAAATACAATCTAAACAATACAAATAAAAATCTAATTCATCAAATGTCCTCCCAATGCTATAAGTGCAAGGAATCAGTTCAATTATTTGTTTAGGAATCAAGGATCAGTGCAGGAAATCACCAAATTTCAAAAAAAAAAGAAGTACAATTTGGTTCCAAAGGATCAGATAGAAATAGTACAACTTAAAATAGAAGAGAAAGAAATTTTTTTGACAAAAACAAAATATGGTGCACAATGAGATTAAGGCAGTTACAACCAACCTAATCACCTCAAGATTACATCAGAATTAAACAAGAAATAAATGGTCTCCCTTCAAAACAACCTTGACTAAACTGCTCAGGATGTCTGAACAGTCTGGGAGATCACATCCCATAAGAAATAAAGGAGAAATGTTAAATTTGTTTGTAAGATTCACAGATTTTTCCTATATTGCAAAGTCTCAAAAATACAGCAGAATTCCTATGTGCGCATCTTTATCACATTTACTGTCAAACGAAATTAAAGCAGTCATAACCAACCAATCTACTGCCAGTAGAGATCACACCAGCTGCAAAACAAATCACAGAATTCCTTTAGAAACAATAAACAAATTCCCCTCATTGTCACAGTGTAAGTTGGCAGATCATATCTCTTGGCAAGCTGAGAAACTAAAGACATGTCTTCGTTCTAGATGCAACTAAGCATGCTTTTTCACATTAGGTTTAGAACAAGTGTAACATTTCAGAAGTTTATTTGAAAAAATGGACATCTAAGGGACATCTTGCTTTCCTATGGATTTTAGATGAGTTGGAATATCAGGCTTCAATTTCAGCAAGAATTCAAATGACTGTATCAGACATCTTTTCAATATAAGATCATTGGGATACTTCCAGATATGAGTATGAAAACAAAAGCTGAAAATAGAAAATAACTACTTAAAATGATTCTCCAAGAATAGATTGAGATAGTAGATATATAAGAAGCTTTTTTTTTTTGGGTGCACATGAGAAGGCTTTAAAACAGCAGGAAAATTATACTGCTAGAGGATCTAAAAGGATGAGAAAATTTCATATATTTAAACATACAGTATTATCAGCATGCAATAGAGATTGGCGTTGTTGGTGGAGGTCTTGTAATATTGAGACACCAAGTTCTTCAGTCTCCAACATGGTTCTTCTACCCTCCCTGATCCTATCACTGGACTGATTTAGCCTTTCTGTAGACATTAGTAATCTTCCTCTTTGATCAGCAGAGGCCTGCATCATAGAGCACCGAAATTTTCACACACAACTTGCAGAATTGAGTGAACTCCCAAGCATAAGAGAATTAGAACTACCCCTTACCGTTGGAAAAAAAAAATAATATCCAAAACAAGTAAATCTAATATGCAGTATTCCAGGGACACAGGAACCAAAAGAGTCAAAAAGGAGGGTCAACAAAAGTTGCAAAAATAGCTCCTCTAAAACAGGAAATGTCTCAACGGCAACCACAACTGTCCTCATAGTTTCAAATTCATTGCTGTAAATTTGTACAATATATGTCATAGGAATCCATGTTTCCAGAGTTCCAATTATAGTATGACTAATATACTGTGCAGCAAACAATACCTGATATGACACATAAAAACCAAGATAATAAATGAGTAGAGCCTATTGTTCAATTATGCATTGCCACCCTTATGTGTTTTAAATGCAAAATTATCGCATGTGAAGTGTAATGGTGATGCTATATCAACTTGAATATCGAAAATGCAATTATATTTATCAGGACCTCAATCAGTAAGCAAAAAAACATAAGAAAGAACCAAGAGCATATCATACAGCGAGCGTATCCGCCATGCCAGCCTCCAACAACTCCTCTCTAGCAGCCTGGTTTGTATTGGCCAAACTGAGCTTCTTCACCTCACTTTTCAAGTTATTCAGATCGGATTTGTACTCCCGTATCTTCGCAAGCAACGTCGCCTTCACGCTCGGCTGCAAACTTCTCGCCTCAAGATCCATCTTCCGAATCTAAGGGAGAAAACCAAAAAGAAAGCCACTTAATCCACTCAAATCGACAACAAGAGGCAAGAAAAAAGTAACATCGACATTAGTTGAGGCCATTACCAAGGTTTCAGCATCATCTATGCCGGATTTCACTTCCGAAACCTTCTGCTTCCTCTGCTCTGCAAAAATCAAATCAAATTAGCCAAACCCTAGCTGATCCTTCGATTAGGGCCACGAATCGATGGAAATCGGATGAGTAATCGCACACCTCCATCAAGATGAGCCGCCGACGTGCACTTGCGCGAGAGCGAGGCCGAGATCTCGCAGTACTGGTGCTCATAGCCCTCAAAAACCTCGCTCATGGTTGCTCCGGCGATGTTTCGAATCAAACCCTCAAAATCCTGGACAGATCGAAGGACTCCGCGATCTAATCGACGGCGGAGAGCGAGATCGGAGACCACAATCCTCAAAACTCTAACCCTAACCCCGATCAGAGAAATCGAGAAAATAAATAGGGAGAAAATGAAGGAACATCCACGAAGAGGTCAAAAGAAATGGATCGGTAACCAGCCGGCAAAGCGGACGAGAAAGCAAAGGAGAGGTGGAGGTTACCAGCCGGCTGTGCATTTACTTTGATAAAGGGCCTGTTTTGTTTTGTTGATAAAAAATGGGATGAAAATATTAAAAAAAAAAAAAAAATTATTTTTAACTCACTTTAAAGATGATTAGAATAGTTTATTTTTAATATTTGATTAAACAAAAATATATTTTAAAAGTATAATTATTTACATAAAATATTAGTTTTTATTTAGAATATTATTTATTTATTTAACTATTTTTATAGATATATTTTTTGTAATTATATATAGGTCTGTGCAGTATTCGGTTAAAACCGAACCGAACCGACCGACCGAAATCGAATAACCAATTCGGTTCGGGCTATTCGGTTCTCGGTTCGGTTTCGGTTTTGAAAATAAATAAATAAAATTCGGTTTAGTTTCGGTTTCTGATTTTCGAAAACCGTAAAAACCGAACCAAACCGAATTATATATATCTATGTGTATTGGACAGCTGATTTCGGTTTTGGGCTAATCGGTTTTGAGCTATTCGGTTCGTTGCTCTCTTTCTCTCCAAATCAAACCGATTTTCGTTTTCCCTTCTCTTAATCTCATTCCCTTCTCTTAATCCCATCTCCCTCTGCTTCACCGACGACGACGACGACCGTTTCACCGACGGAGTTTTCTGGGTTCCCACCGCCTTCCTCGACGACGACGACGACGACGATGTTTTCCGAGAGAGCGAACCGGAGATAAAAGGAATCAGGCAGGGATGTGCTAGGGTTCCTTTCGCTGGTGAGATCCGGAACGGTTTGGGTTCAGATCTAAACTTGCCGACGGACATCTGGACGAAGATGGAGTGTGGAAAGGGAAGAAGATGCCGTTACAGCGTTGCTTTCCCTGGATCAGATCTGAACTCGGACAGATCTGGCCACTTCAGCCATCTGAACCCGGACAGATTTGGCCATTTGACGGCTGAACCCGGAGTCTCGGACAGATCTGGCCATTTCACCGTCAAATGGCTCACTCCTTCCTCGACGACGAAGAAGATGCCGTCGCTTTCCCTGTATCAGATCTGAACCCGGACAGATCTAAAAGGTGTGTTCTCTACGGATGAAACCTCATGGAAGCCAAGAGAAAAGGAGCAGCGGCACCGGGTGCAACAGCGTCCAGATCACCCACTTCCGCCACTGGGTCGTCTTCTTCAGTTCTTCCAGCAGTACCTCCGCATCCCCACTGCCCACTCGGACCCCGACTACACCGCCGCCGCCTCCTTCCTCTCCTCCCTCGGCCTCCAGGTTCGCTTGGGCTTGGGCTTGGGCGCGGGCAAAATATTCGATTCTAATTCGGTTATAACCGAACCGAACCGAAATATTTTGGTTCGGTTTCGGTTCGATTTTTTTACTATTCGGTTCGGTTCGGTTTTGGTTTTTGAAAATTTCGGAAATTTCGGTTCGGTTGGTTCGGTTGGTTCGGTTCGTTTCGGTTCGGTTTTAACCGAATGCACAGCCCTAATTATATATGTAAAATATTATTTATTTATTTTTTTTCATAACTAAAATTTTTATGTAATTAATTATGTAAAAAAATTATTTATTTATTATTTTCATAAATACTTTTTTAATCATTATATTATTATTGTGTATAAATTTATTAATTTTATTATAATTTAAAATACAATTAAATTCACTTTTTAAAATTATTTTGCATAAAAAATATATTAAAAAAATATAGTTTATTTTTATTTTTAAATAAAAAATATTCAGGAAGTAAAATGACTTTTGAAAATTTATTTTTAGATAATTAAATAATAAAAATAAAAATAAAATGAATTCACTTTTTCTCATTTATTATCAACCAAATAGGCCCAAAGCTGTATGAAAATACCCTTTTGTGAGCTACCGTGGCTTTGGATATGATCTGAAGCAGATGGCTGGCAAGTTCTCGCGGGAAGGATGTCGGATTGGTATTTTGCGATGAAGCCCTTGTAATTTTAGCGCATTCAAATACGATATATGGCTTGTATAATATTAAGCAGAAAACACCCTCGAAATTATATTTATTATTTAAATGTTCACCATTTGGGAGGAGCGCGTGTGTATCATTTGGTGTTATTCTATTCGGAAACCGCCACTGACGAAATGTCAAAGTAAATGAAAAGAAACTTCTTTGATAATTCCCTAAATATGGTAAATATAGGTTTATAATTGGGATATTTCACAAATATAGCTTGTATTTTGTATATTAAAATTTGCTTAAAATTTCTCTACCGAGGGATTTTAATGTAAAATTTTTTGTAGTTTTTGATCACCCAAATAAAACTCTCGTTGAATGATACAATGAAAATATTTTATTGCTTTGCTTAACCCTTTTAACATATTTGGACAGAAAGGTTCGTCTTTGTCAATAAAAATTGGCCATTTTATTGAAATATAATTTTTAGCAATAACTAAAAAAATAAATAGAGGATATTTGTCAATGTCGAAAAATAGGCGGTTTTGACGTATTTTACAAAAATTTATAAAAATATTAGAAAATATCATTTTGAGCCCCTCAATTTTTCTTTTTTTCTTTTTTAATCCAATAAAATTTTAATTTCTTATCAATCTTTTGTGCGGCTATCTGAAATGCGATGTTCTATCGTCCGATCGGACGGACAAGCACATAAAACAAAGACGAAGTTATTGCACTGTTCATGAAATCCATGCATGATTTTCACTGGTTCGTTGGTGCGTCAAGTCTCCTGCATAACTTTTACATGTTTCTTAAAAAAGCATAATAAGATAAAGGTTTTTTACATATATTTTTAAAAATATTTTGTAATTACATATATCTCTCTTTATTTTTTAAAATTACATATTTCTTTTCATTTTTTTGAACTATAAAAAATTCTTAATTATTTCAAATTAAAATTAATTATATTTGTGAAAAGTGATTTTACCTTCCATTTGATTTAATTATGAATCCCAAAAATTGATAAACTAAAAGGACAAAGAAATTTTTAGGATAGAGACGTAGAATATTGTCATGTTTTGACCAACACTTCAAAAAAATAATATAAAAATAATCAATTGAATATAATTAATATATAATTATATAAAATAAATGATAAAACTCACTTTTTATAAATATAAATAATTTTAATTATCGATGATTAAGAAATCTTTTTATTTATACCGTTTTAGAGAGATATATGTTAAAAAATCTAAGAATATGAAAAATATATGTGATTTTAAAATTATGGAGAGAGATATATATATATAATTAGAAAAAATTTCATGAGGCGTGAGGGTATGCGTAAAGAACTCAAAAAAATTCTGTGCATACGCTGGAAAAATAAAATGGATTATATAAATCAGAAAGTATCCTTATACATTTTGAGATATTTGCAGGGTTTGTGTGTAAAAAATTCAAAAGAAACCGCCATCCTGCTTGCTTATCCACGAATCCACCGTCCAAATAAAAATCCAAAAAAGAAAAAGACGAAGCAAAGATGTGTTTGGATGCCACTCGACAAGCGGCGAAAATAAAATTACTTTCGCCACTTTTATTATTTAAAAATTATTTAATTTTTAAAATAGATAATTGGGTTTTAAATTAAAATAGAAGCCACTTCTGTAAGCTCCTTTCAGAAGTGGATGAGGAAGTCGTTGAGCAGTGGAAGAAGTGGATGTGACCTCTCTCTCCTTCTTCTAATGAGTTCAACGGTGACGAAGGGGTGGCTTCACCGCTTTTTCGCACCAAGTCGCTCGCCCTCGCGATTTCGTCCTCATCACTCGTACATCCGCGCCTGTCGTGGCCATCCCCATGCTTCGTTGAGCCACACTCGCAATAGCCTGACTAGGTCCTACCGTCTCTGATGTCGCCCTCGACCTCGCCTGAGCCAGCCTCCTCGCCATGCCCGAGCCCAAGCTTGGGGCTGTCCCGGCTGTTGCCGCCTCTGCACTCGCCAAATCTGCTCCTGTGTTGGTCTAGCCTGACCTACCATCTGCAATCTGGCCACTGATTTCACCCTCGTCGACTTCGTCAATTTGGTGAAGTCGCCGACCCACCAGCGGGACACGCGAGTGATGAAGGAGAGGAAGGTGAGGAGAGACTAAAGGTTCTACGTTGGCTAGTGCCTGTGTGCCGGAAGCTGTCGGTGCCGAACTTGCTGGAGGAGACGGCTCCTCAACCTCATCATCAGCACCTTCTACTCCAACAAGGGGAACTTCCTCCACGAGCTCATCTCCAGCTCCTCCGATTCATGTTCTGCCTTTTATGTTTGCACGATCAGTTTGTTTCTCCTTTCTTTCAGATTCTTTGTTGTGTGTTGGTATTTCTATGAGCATTGTGAGCCAGAGATGTTATACAATCTCGTTTTTTAAGACTCGAATTAAATGAATTTTCGTATTGTTTTGATGTTGATGCTATTTTGATCGCTATTTTAACCATTAATACGATTTTTTAATAAAATCTCAACTTCTTGTCATAGTTTGATTTTTTGCATTTTCTTTGTTTTGTTTTCATGAGCATTGTAAGTCAGCGGTGTCGCGATTTTTTAATACCACTTTGATCTTATAGCGTTCTAATTTGTCTGTAGATTATGTTTATATTGTTATTTTAGCGTAAAAGATCAATATTTGCTGACACATTGGATAATTTTGATACCGATGATGTATGATATATGAATTGATTGCCAACCTATTGTTTTTCATTTTCTCCTAGTCCTACAACTAGTGCAACTGTCCTAATTATTATAAATATTATAATTAAATAATTTTCTTACTTATAATTAATTTTTAAAATTATAATTATATTTTTTTATTTATTAATGAATATTATTTTTTATTAAAAAAATTAATAAACCAATTTTCTTTTTCATGTGTCACATATCCGAAAGATCAAAATTATATTTTTCACTTCAAAATCTTATAGTTACGAAAATCAAGAAACTGTTATTTTTTTTTTATATATTAAAATACTAAATAATTGAAATCATACTATCATTTTTATTATTTTTTTATTTTTATCATTTTTATTATAGAAAGTGAAAGTTTGTTAGGATCAGTTTCGAAGGCGGAGCCGGTTAAACAAAATCAACAATTATTAAAATATTCAAACGCCAAACGTAACGCCGTCAAAAATCTCAGCTGTGGTTCCGTTGATACCACCAAAAACGTAGCGGCGAAGCCATCGGTTCGGACGATCTCGGCCGTTGGATTCGTGATCAAGGGCTCAGGATGGAGGGAAGGGGAGACTATAAAATACGAATTTTGAAAGGGAGAGAGAGCATTGCGTTGGAGCATAACTCGCAGTTTTCATCCCTCTCTTTTTCCTCTTCTTCTTCTCCGTGTGTATTTTTGGAAGAAGAGAGCAAATCGAGTGGGGAGAGGGATGTAGGATCGGTTGCAATCGAAGATCTGAGCTTTGTCTCAGTCTTTGGCGTAGAATTTTGGCCATTTTGATCTTTCTTTTGAAGGATTCTGAGAATTATACTTGATCTTCGTGAAATTTGCTGACTTTGTTGTCGTGAAGAGAAATCAGCTTGGAGGTATGTGTTCTGCGAGGAGCTCGGGTTATCATTGTTTTCGTGTCTTAATTTGAAATTTTTGGTTATTTTATGGTTGATTTGTGGATTTGCAGTGAGAATTCGGAGGGATTGCGATTCTCGTGAAGAGGAGACGAAATCTGAAGTAGAGGTTTGTTTTCCCCCTGTTCGGGAATTAGTTTGTGGTTTGAACTGCAGAAATCCCTCAGTTTTGATGTCGATTATAGCTAATTTGGGTTGATGATTGAATTCTAGTATTGATTTTTGTGATTTTTCTTCTTTTCGTGCAGATTTTTGTGTTCCTTTCATCGGATCGGAAGCCCCATTAAATCATTGCAATCGGGGGGGGGTTAACTTTGGCGATCGAAGCGTTTCATTAGACTTGTTGATATGTTCTTCTTCATTGCCTTTAAATCCGTCAGCGAAGAAGGAATTCTTAAATAAACATTCAAAGGTGCGAGTTTGTTCTTGTTTTCTTCCGAATTCCTTTTCTTAATTTTCTACTTCTAATTCCCAGACCATCCCTAAGATCGGGATCGGCGAGAATTTGATTTTTTGTTTTTTTAGCAGGAGAGAATTTGAAGTATTCGGTGACTATTAATCAAAGTTCTGATCTTTTTTCCTCAATTTGCAGATTAGTTATACTGAATTTCTCTCGGGAAGAAAGGAACTGCATTTGGACGAAGACCAAAGAACTAATCTGAAAATTAGTTCTCATTTTCCCAGGATCTCCTATTCAGGTCGGTGCAATTCCTCCGCTTTTGGTGTTTTTCTGTGATAATTTAATTGAAAATTTGTGTTTTTCGTCCTCTTTACTCCCAAATCGTCTTCTCTCCTGATTTAAATTTTTTTTTTTTCTTTTTCCCCATTTTCTCTGGTCGATTCCTCGACCGCCCCCCGCCCCCCTTCAGCATCATCCAACTGAGCTTTCATTCACCCAAAAAAAAAGTTAAGAAATATTATGATTGGAAATTACGCAAATGTGATCTGATATTATTCTTCTTCCTCTGAATTGTGTGTGGAATCCCTGTAGCTTTGTGTTACTCTAACCACGGTTGGGGGGAGAACTAAGCATGGTTAACCTTCACAGTTCGCACGTGTTTGGAGAGATGGAGAGAGAAGCGAGGAATCATTACTACACGCGAGGCTCAGGCGGAGGAGGCGTCGCTTATAATCATCGGGGCGAACCGGACCTGCTGCTGCAGTGGGGCAGCCGGAAGCGGCTCCGGTGCGTCAAGGTGCAGCGCCGGGACGACGGGTGCAACAAGCCAACCGCCGGCGCCGTCGTTTCGGCCACCACGATTTGGGTTGACCGGCGGGTTGTCCGGGCCAACAACGAAACCGGTGTCCCCACCCGCCATCGAGTCCTCAGGTACTTTTTTTGATCAGTTTTATTTTAACATGGCTTTTATTTATTAATTAACGTACAAACAATGACAATAAATAACAAGAAAATGATGCAAAGTTGAACAGGGTTTGTTGGATCCGGCGACTTAGTTTTTTTCTTAAAAAAGTTTTTTCTTTTTTACTTTTCTACAGTCCCTACTCCGTGATTTGATTTATTCCGAGGGGTTTTGGTGCAAAATGCATAACTGGGATTTGGTCTAACTGATAAATTTTGATCCGCACGACACTTGACGGAAAGATCGGGCTACTATAAATAGTTTGAATCTTTCCCATTGTGACTTGGATTGCATTTTTTTTTAGGGAAAAAAAATTTGCAGGATTTGTAATAATAATAGTTATAATAATTATCATCCACGTGGCGTTGGTATTTTTGGGTAGCATCGAGATTTGAACCCACATTTAGATTCGTGCCGTGTAGAAACGACCCACCTCCCATGCTCCCCGCCATCGGGCCCCTTTTATCGGCGAATATTCCGGTATTTTTACGTTTAAACGATAAATTGGCTAAATGAAACCTCAAAAAACGATTTGAATTATTCGGATCCGTTGTTCTGACAGAAACAATTCGGAGGCGATGAGGACGCAGCAGCAGCAGGTCAACGTCGGGGCCACGGCGACGACGTCGGCGGCGGAGGATAACAAGAAGGGAGGGGCAGAAGGCTCGTCGTCGGGGAGCGAGGAGGCGGTGTGGCCGAAGTTCGCGATCGCGCTGACGAACAAGGAGAAGGAGGAGGACTTCCTGGTTTTCAAGGGGTCCAAGCTTCCCCAGCGCCCCAAGAAACGCCCCAAGCTCGTCCAGCGCACGCTCAATGTAAGCCTCTGTCGTTTTTCTCGAACTCAAGCTTCCATTTTTTTTTTCTGTAGCTTGATTATTATTAATCATGAAATGATAAAATAAGAAATTCGATGGAAAGGGAGGAAAACGGAGGAGAAGATGCTGGTCTTTAATTGAATGCCACGTGGCTGCGGCCCGTGATATCCGCGTAGTAAGGTGGTTTTTTGTGTTTTGACCCCTCTTAGTTGGGGTAATGACAACAGAATCCCTGGTGGTGCTAGCGGATATTATTTAGATTATGATGACGATATTGTCTTTACGATGATTGAAGTTGCCCCTCACATTGAAAAGATCAAATTTTTATGAAACATTTTTCTTGAAGATACGAAATGAATATTATCAGGTTTCTACGTGTGTTCGTTACTTTCTGTGTATATGATCATTCTGTGATTTTTGTTATATTTTTGTAGCAACGAGCCTATGACAAACTCTTGTACTGTGTTATGCGGGATTCTAGTGTTTTTTAGTTCGTTTGTCACTGATCGGTGCTTAGAGTTAAGATGCCTTGTTGCTATCTACAAATTCGTAGTGTCAATAGCAGTTTAATGGAGGTGTTGGCATGACGATGTTCGAAGTTGTTTTCTTGTACTTTTTTTGAGAATAACAAGGCCATTAATACTCCACACATGATCTCTTATATACAAAAGATGAATACAACCACCAAGCTAATGACTCGGTGTGTAAAGTTGCGTTCTTGTCAACGCTCTGTTCCTCTTTAACCAAGTTGACCCTTGGGTATTAGAAACTAATATAAATTAATTTACTGAAACTCGGTTCGTTTTTTTTTTTCGCTTTCTTATAGTTGGTGTGCCCTGGTACATGGCTATGCGATCTCACTGTAGAACGGTATGAAGTGCGGGAGAAAAAGGTTTCCAAAAAGGCGAGTTCATTTAGCATATACAACTGTGCATTCCAAGTTATTTCTCTAATCTTCATTTGGTCTATGTTCTTACAGAAACCCAGGGGTTTGAAAGCAATGGGAAACATGGAGAGTGACTCGGAGTGATGAGAAACAGAGAAAAGAGCAGAACAGGAACAGGTAGCAAAGAAAGATGGAAATGCAGAAGCACTCTGGTACATTATGAACTCGCAATAGGCTGCAAATAGTGCAGAAAACCCGATGAAATTTGGCTAAGGAGTGGCATCAGGATGACATGTTTTTCGCCAAGAGATTCTTGTGTTCCCATGTCAAGCTTTGTACCAAATGCATGAATTGATTTTTTTGTGGGCCTGACTTTTCAATAGAAATTATTCAATTTTTTGTAGCATTGATTTGTTTTGCAGAATTGATTCGATAAATACTTCCGAGTTGAGCATCTTTTGAATGATTAGCAAAAGCTCTCTTTATATCCTAAAATGTTATTCACTTGAATTAGGAAACCAAAAAGAGGAAAGAAGGAAATAAAAGCTTCGGAGATTCATTCTCAATAAAATCATATTTTATTTTTTTATTAACGAATTTTATTTAATTCCAACTAAGAGGGAGAAAATTTTTTTTCATAGAGATATATTAAATCCTAAAAATTATTTTAATTCAATTTTATTAATTAAAATTGATATAAAAATAACATATTCTCATTTAATTTTTTTCGAATAATTATTAAATTAACATTAAAAATAAGTTATTTTATTAAAATTTTTGTAAGAAATTAGTTGTCCAGAATTATGAACTCAAAATTTTAATTTTAATTTTATTAAATCACATTATTAGTAGTTGTGAACTAATTATTTCAAATAAAATCAAATAAATTTATTTCTTAAAATTTAATTGATAAAATTTAGATTAAAATAAAATATTTTTTTAAAGTCTTTTAATTAAAAATATTGTTTTATAAATTTATAATATAACATAAGTAATTTTTTATAGTAATAATAATGTACGTGATTTTTTATAAAATTAGAATGATTACACGTAAAAAAGCACTTTCTCCCTCGCACCAGAATCCGGAGCAAAACGAAGAGCAGCAGCAACGTCTTCCGATCTTCTCCCGCGATGTTGAAGAAGCCGAAAGAGTGTCAAACCGAAATAATATAGTAAGCCGAACACCAAACCATCCCAAAAATTTAAGCTCATGGGATATGAGATTTTTTTATTATATATTGAACCCTATCTATCTAATATCCGATGTGGGACTAATTTATCACACCTGACATTATAACAATCTCCCTCTTCAAGTGTGATTTAACCACATTAATTAACACTTTTAATTAAGAATTCTTTTACTCGACCAATTTTATCGTGTGACCCATGCCAACGGGTTTTTGTCTCTTTTTTTTTATTTTTGAAAAGAAACTAACATACGACTCAATTCAATCATACTATCACGGTAATTTCGGTTTTAAGAGTTTGCACAATTTCAAATCTGAAACTCTGATACCATTTGTTGGAGGAGTCAAAAAAGTATCGAATCGGAATAATATAGTGAGCCGGACACCAAACCATCCCAAAAATTTAAACTTATAAATATGGACTTTTTCACTATATATATATTGAACCCTATTTATTCAATATTCGATGTGAGACTAATTTATCGCATCTGACATTATAACACCGCAAGCCAAAGAGCCCGAGGTCCACGAGTACATGGTGGGGATCCCGAATCGGATCCACGAGAACCCGGAGCTCGGGTTCGAGGAGTTCCAGGCCTTCGAGCTCGTGCGGAGGGATCTGGATGCCTTGGGGATTGCTTACGAGCACCCGATCTCCATTACCGGCGTCGTCGGCTTCGTTGGGAGCGGAAGGCCTCTGTTCGTGGCTATCCGGGCTGATATGGACGCTCTCGCAATGCACGTCTTGGTCTTTCCTGACTATATTTGTTCGGGATTTTGTGATTTCTTCAAACAACGAAAAGGCCTTTCGGTATTGTTTGAACTATTTCATCAAATTTGGTGTCTTTCGGTTTGGATTTTGATGTTTTGATGGATTTCTTCTTCTTTTAATTGGTAATATTTTGATTTCACGAGCTATTTCACCAAATAAAATGAGAAAAGTTTAAATTTGGCAGCCCTCATCTTGTTGCCAAGTTTGGGATTGTGTTATTACTTTGTTTAGGTGAACTTTGTGATTGATTTTTCCTTGTAGACTTTGGTTCAGACTTGTGTTCTTAAAATTTTGAGTGGGTTACACTGGAAGGAGAATGTGGAGTGGGAGAACAAGAGTAAAGTTCCTTGTGAGATGCATGCTTGTGGTCATGATGAATATGCTGCGAGGTGCTGGCAGGATCCTTCAGGAGCATTGCGACGAGGTGAAGGTGTATCATTTGTTTCTTTTCACTTCCACATCTTAAACTGTTCAATGACTAGTTCCAAACCATATCGTTGCTGAAGTATAATATTAGAATGTTTGCATGGAAGTCTGTGGGAATCGATGGTGATTTCAAAGATTTTGAAGGTTGGAATGATAGATTTATATTTCATTTGAAATGTTGTTTCGATCATCTGTATTAAGATTTGTTGTCTCATAAAAGATGTCAAATTGCATTGCCGTCTACTAGGAATTCTTTTCTTTTTTTTTATTACAATGTATATAAAATGTGTTGATTGTTGTAACTGTACATGGATCTCTGCTATATTTCATGCTTGCTGTTTTATGTTATTTCAAGTTATTTACTGACTGTTTATGATTCAAATGGACCATTGCACGAAGCACATTCCCTGTACTTTGAGGTCAATGAAAAAGATCTTCCACATAGCACTGCTCTTCATGCTGCCCTGGCGTTCGGGTACCTTGCTGGATCCTCGGTCCCGTCTTCATTTGGTGGGGGTGATGTAGTGAGGGTGACTATCTATTACACCCGTTGTGAGTAGTAGGTGCCACCACAACGAGATCATGTAACGGACCTCATGATATCAGAGGCAATGGAGTGCCTCCAGTGTGTGTGTGCACGGACAGCATACATACGAGCAAACAACTAGCTGTGGTGGTCGGTGCCACTACGAGGAGTATCATGCGAGGGAGCACATGATCATGCGAGGCGACGAACTGCCTCCAACATGTGTGTGTGCGGGCAGCACACATAGCAACAAGTGACAGCGTCACGACATATTCGGATGGAGACCCGAACAGCCCAAACAATCCTGCAGAGCGAACAGTGGGACAGGTTAGCTAAAGTAAGCTGCAGGAGCATGTGAACAGCCTGAACACTTGGCGTCGCAAGCTGAAGACACGTGGCTGTAGGCTGGAGAAACCAGAGCTGCAACTGTCAAGGGACACGTGGCCAGCAAAGAGGCAATTGAGGGCTCGTGGACAGGTGGCAGTAGCCCAGACAGTCAACTAACTGCCAGGAGAATATGGCCTCCAGCGGTTGAACTACAGGGAGAACATTGTGGAACATGTTCTCCATGATCTCCAGCAGTTGCTCACAGCCAAATATGTGTACTATTAATAGACTAGGGAGTCTATTGAGTTGGACACACACACAGGTAGAGAGACTTGTAGTGCCACTCCGTGTTAAGAGTTATATTTCCTTTTATGTGAGCAATAAAAGATTGGCAAAGTTGCTGTACTTCTCTTCTCCTCTATACTCTTGTGGGCTTGTGCGAGTTTGACGGACTGAGGTGGGCAAACCTTGGCGCCATCACAGATGAAATTTCAGGGTAGAAATTTGCCGGTGTGACAAGTGGTATCAGAGCCCGGTTTGGTGAGAAACCGGTTCAGCGGAAGCCAAGATCAACAAAAGCCATGGTGACGCAAGTGGAGCTTCGGGATCGGTTGATTCGCATCGAGGAGATGCTGGGGAATCCTCCAACCGAAGATGCGGGAAGCTTATGGGCGCAGTTGGCTTGGCAAGAGAGGCAAAATGCTCCTCTCAAGGAGGCCCTTGCGAGTGAGGTGAAAGATGCGGAGGAAAGGTATGATGCGATCATGGACTCCATGAGATCAAGTCTAAAGTCCTTGGAGCAGGACTTGATGGTGGTGAAGAGAGCGGTGGCAAACTCCATTGTTGAAGGCGGAGCTCCTTCAAAGGTAAGAGTTCCAGAACCCCGCTGCAGGAATGCAAAGGAGTTGGAGAACTTCTTATGGGATATGGAGCAGTACTTCAAGGCTACTCACATTTCAGAACGAGAGAAAGTCACCATCATCAGCATGTACTTGAGTGGAGATGCCAAATTATGGTGGCGTACCAGAGCATCGGAGAATGCTCGAGCTGGGAGAGCTCAGCTTGAGGATTGGGAGATCCTCAAGAACGAACTAAAGGAGCAGTTCCTTCCGTGCAACACAGGGTGGGTTGCGCGAGAATCCCTGAAGAAGCTACGGCATTCGGGGACCATAAGGGAGTATGTGAGGGAATTCAGCTCCCTCATGCTCGACATCACCAACATGTCCGAGGAGGACAAGTTGTACAATTTTCTTTCTGGCTTGTAGCCGTGGGCTCAAGCTGAACTCTGACGGCAAGGAGTGAGGGATCTTTCTTCGGCCATTGCATCTGCGGAAGGCTTGGTGGATTTCAAGCTGACAACATCCACCAAAATAGCCACGGAGGGAAGGAAGATGGGGCGTGCACATAAGGATGGCAAGAAGCCTGAGGGAAAGGGCAAGAAGGTTGCGGAACCAAGCCAGTCCAAGTTGCAGCCCACCAACAGAGAGCAGGGCTGTTTTATATGCAGTGGTCCTCATCGGACAAGGGAATGTCCAAGGAGGGAAAAGCTATCTGCTCTAACTCTCAGGAAATCTGAGGAAGAAGGACGTGGTGTGGTGGCAACACCCCGCATGAATCCATTGCAGCTACTCAACTCAATGACAGCAGAAAGACAACCGCCTTGCAAAGGGTTGATGTATGCCTCAGTGCTATTAAATGGGAGGCCTGTTTTGGCTATGCTGGACACAGGAGCGATCAACAACTTCTTCTCCCATAAATTGGTAAGTGAATTTAGTTTGCAGGTACAACCAAGTTCATGGAAAGTGAAGGTGGTAAACTCTAGGCCAACTCCGATTCATGGAATGGCCAGCACAACCCTCAAAGTTGGAGCTTGGGAGGGAGAGATCGGTGTGACAGTCTCGACGCTCGATGAGTTTGAGTTTATCATGGGGATAGACTTCTTCGTCCAAGCGAAGGCTAGCTTGGTGCCTCACTTATCAGGTATGCTGATTTCTGTGGAGGAATCACCATGCTTTATACAGGCAGCGTATGGAGAGAAAACGACAGCAGCGGGTATGCAGTCTCCCCAACAGCTGAAAGCAGGTCTCAAGAGGGGCGAGACCACCTATGTTACAGCACTGATCGAGATACAACCGGATTAGGTCGTGGAGGTACCTGATGATATTGCAACTATCCTGGTGGATTACGCGGACTTGATGCCACCAAAATTGCCCAACGAACTTCCCCATCGGCGAGCAGTTGACCACAAGATTGAGCTGGAGCCAGGTGCTAAACCTCCAGCTCAGGCCCCTTATCGTTTGGCAAATGCGGAGCTTTTGGAGCTGAGGAAGCAGCTCAACGAACTGTTGGATGCGGGACTGATCCAACCGTCAAAAGCCCCGTATGGTGCCCCGGTGTTGTTTCAGCAGAAACAAGATGGTTCACTTCGGATATGCGTGGACTATCGGGCACTAAACAAGGTGAATATCAAAAACAAGCACCCGGTGCCGAATGCAGGTGATTTGTTTGATCGATTGGGCAAGGCGACATACTTCACCAAGTTGGACTTGCGATCGGGGTATTGGCAAGTCCAGATTGCTGAGGGAGATGAGTCAAAGACGACATGTGTCACGAGGTATGGCTCATTTGAATTCCTAGTCATGCCTTTTGGATTGACAAATGCTTCAGCAACCTTTTGCAACTTGATGAATGAAGTATTGTATGAGTTCTTGGATCGATTCGTGGTGGTGTACTTGGATGACATTGTCATCTACTCGGAGATGTTGGCAGATCACGTCGGCCACCTCAAAAAGGTATTCTCTCGGCTTAGAGAATACAAGCTCTTCGTCAAGAAGGAGAAGTGCAAGTTCTGTCGGAAGGAAATCAGGTTCCTTGGGCACAGGGTGAGCAAGGGACATATACAAATGGATGAGAGGAAGATTCAAGCAATCATCGATTGGGTGGCCCCAACAAAGGTATCGGATTTTCGTTATTTCCTCGGTTTGGCTAACTACTATAGAAGATTCATTCAGGGTTATTCAAGGAAAGTGAATCACTTGACTGACTTGCTGAGGAAGGATCGAAAATGGGCATGGACAGACTCATGCCAAGCGGCGTTTGACCAGCTGAAGGCAGCAGTGTCAACAGAACCAGTGCTGCGATTGCCTAACTTCGAGCTTCCATTCGAGGTACATACGGATGCCTCAGATCGTGCTCTTGGGGGAGTTCTTGTTCAGAAAGGACACCCAGTGGCGTTTGAGAGCCGCAAGCTCAAGGACGCGAAGCAACATTACACCACACATGAAAAGGAAATGACAGCAGTGGTGCACTGCTTGGACACCTGGAGGCATTATCTATTAGGAACGAAGTTCAGGCTTGTAACAGATAATGTTGCGAACACCTACTTCAAAACCAAAAAGAAATTGACCCCCAAACAAGCTCGGTGGCAGGAGTTCTTGGCCGAGTTTGATTTCATGTGGGAACACAAGCCTAGACGATAGAATCAAGTAGCGGATGCATTGAGCCGAAGGGAGGTGCAATGCTACGTAGCTGCGCTGTCCACAGTGCAGTCAACCCTGCTGTAGAGGGTTAAAGAGCAAGCCGACGCAGACCTAGAATACGTCCAACTCAGGGGAGAGGTACGTGAAGGGGTAATTAAGTATTATTGGCTTGAAGATAACTTGTTGTATGCTAGAGGTAACAGGTTGTACATCCCGAAGGCAGGAGGGCTGAGGCGTGAGCTGTTGCGAGAGACTCACGATCCTCGGGCAGGACATCCTGGAGGGCAAAGGATGATGACACTCTTGTCCAGGTCATACTATTGGCCAAAAATGGGGGAAGACGTTGAGATGTACGTCAAGACTTGTCTTGCGTGCCAGTTTGACAAGACGGAGAGGAAGAAGCAGGCAGGGCTGCTGCAACCCCTGCCTATTCCGGAGAAGCCGTGGCAGTCCATTTCCATGGACTTTGTTTCGGGCTTTCCCAAAGTGGATGGGATGAGCTCAGTGCTAGTCGTCGTCGACCGAATCTCGAAGTATGCGGTGTTCATACCAACACCACATGCATGTCCAGCAGAGGTAGCAGCTGGGTTGTTCTACAAGCATGTGGTGAAGTACTTCGGTGTCCCAAAAGACATTTTGAGTGATCGAGATGCTCGATTCATGGGCAGGTTCTGGACAGCACTCTTCAACTCGATGGGTTCAGAGTTGAAGTTCTCTACGGCTAATCACCCGCGGACGAATGGCTAAACGGAGCGCATCAATGCCTTGGTGGAGGAATACTTAAGGCATTATGTGACGGCCAGCCAGCAGAATTGGTTGGAGTTGTTGGACACAGCCCAATTTTGTTATAACATCCATAGGTCGTTAGCTACAGGAAAGTCTTGCAAAGCTTGTCATGGGACAGCAGCCTCTCACTCCTCTCGAGTGGGCTCAACCGACGGACCAAGGAAAGTGCCCTGCTGCATATCGCTTCATCAAGGAGAAGGAGGAGCTGATAGAACAAGCTTGGGACAGCTTGCGCAAGGCAGCAAAACGCATGAAGAGACATGCGGATGAACGAAGGCGTTCATTGGAGTTCCGGGTCAGGGACATGGTGCTGCTGAAACTCACTCCACAGATATGGAAGAAAATCAGCAGCAAGACTGTACGAAAAGATCCTTGCACACCGGACTATGGGGCAAAGCAAGAAGAATCGACGAACTGATTTTCTTGTGAAGTGGAAAGGCGGCAGCGAGGCCGATGCCACGTGGGAGCGGGACTCTACACTATGGCAGTTCGAGAAACAAATCAAGGAGTACATGGACTCTACTTCGACGAGGACGTCAGACTCTTCTGGTGGGGGTGATTTGTCACACCCGTTGTGAGTGGTAGGTGCCACCACAACGAGATCATGTAACAGACCTCATGATCTCAGAGGCAATGGAGTGCCTCCAGCGTGTGTGTGCACGGGCAACATACATACGAGCAAACAACTAGCTGTGGTGGTCGGTGCCACTACGAGGAGTATCATGCGAGGGAGCACATGATCATGCGAGGCGACAGACTGCCTCCAACATATGTGTGTGCGGGTAGCACACATAGCAGCAAGTGACAGCGTCACAATATGTTCGGATGGAGACGCGAACAGCCTAAACAGTCCTGCAGAGCGAGCAGCGGGACAGGTTGGCTAAAGTGAGCTGCAGGAGCATGTGAATAGCCTGAACACTTGGCGTCGCAAGTTGAAGACACGTGGCTGTAGGCTGGAGAAACCAGAGCTGCAACTGTCAAGGGACATGTGGCCAGCAAAGAGGCAATTGAGGGCTCGTGGGATAGGTGGCAGTAGCCCAGACAGTCAACAAACTGTCAGGAGAACATGGCCTCGAGCGGTTGAACTGCAGGGAGAACATTGTGGAACATGTTCTCCATGATCTCCAGCAGTTGCTCACAGTCAAATATGTGTAGTATAAATAGACTAGGGGTCTATTGAGTTGAACACACACACAGGTAGAGAGACTTGTAGTGTCACTCCGTGTTAAGAGTTGTATTTCCTTTTATGTGAGTAATAAAAAGTTGGCAATGTTGTTATACTTCTCTTCTCCTCTATACTTTTGTGAACTTGTGCGAGTTTGACAGGCTGAGGTGGGCGAACCTTGGTACCATCATGGGTGAAATTTCAGAGTAGAAATTTGCCGGTGTGACACTATCCATGACGAATGTAGCCTTTTTCTCTAGCTGGTGCCATTAAAATGTGTATATTATAAATCAAATTACAGGGGACCGGACAAGCTTGCAATTGTATATTTGTATGATGAAACACAACTTGGAGAGTAGCGTACTTGTAAAGGTTGCAATTGTATTTCCTTTTCGAAGATATTATTTTTGTCACTTAAAAAATGTAAAGGTTGCAGTTTTATGCAGTACAAACCAAACAAAATGCGATGACATAAATGGTCCTTGATTTTCAGCAATATTATTCTCAAATATACGTCTAATTTGCGTTTTCTGGGCTTCAATGCCACTGATCGAACAATCAAAGTATCCTCCAAAAATGAAATTCCACAGTCAAATTAAATTTTCGGAGAAAAATATTCCATCGCCATCCCGCAAAAGCTCAAAAATAAGCATCAAGGGCACAAAAAATGCTTAGGAAATCAATGAAAAATCAATATATTTAGCATACGAAGTCGAACATACATCTCGATTCATCAATCCAAATCAATAATCCAAAGACACACCGCAGTATCCATCCAAGAATGCTCCGAAAAAAATCCCCAAAACAAAAGCAAAAACCAAGAGGACGCACGAGGGCCGAGGCCACCCCAGATCGTTGGAGAACCTCTGGCCAGAGAGTCATCGGGATTCTTCAGTGGCGGAGGGAGCCGAGCAAGAGCGCGGCAGCGGAGAAGGCGATGCCGGCGGCGATCTGGGGTGAGAGGGAGGCGGCACCGGAGGCCGGAGCCGGGGCGGGGCCGTCGGCAGCGGTGGCCAAGCCGGCGAGGGCGACGATCGCCACGATGGAGGAGAGGAGCTTGGCGGAGATGGCGGCCATTGTAGTAGAGGAGAGGTTAAGGTTAGGGTTTCAAAAACAAGAGGAGAAGGACGGAGAGGATTTGGAGTCGCTGTGATGCGAAGGAGAAGAAGGGGGCGGGGTGGTATTTGAAGGGAAAGGGAGGGGCTGAGAGGGAATTTTGCGGGTGACAGGCTGGCACGTCAGTTGGAGACGATGGTTGGCGGTGGGTCCCGCGCGGGTCTTACGGCGACTGGGTCGCCGTTTTTAAACGTTTTCTGAATGGAAGGGAACCAGAAATTAATTAACTATTTGATTAAGAATGGAAAATGTTATTTTGAGGATTAACAAGTGGACAACAAAATTGGTTTGGTAAATGGTCTGTGCGTTTCTTTCCGTCGAAGGTAATTTTTTCGGCTGGTTCAGACGCGCATGACAGCGATTTGACAACGCGTTGTTGGAAATTTCCGGTAAGTTGGTTGGGGGATTTGGTTCGCCGGAAAACTAATCCCGGAAAAAAATTGTTACCTCTGGCGTTTGTTGACCCTCAAAATCAATTTTTTAAGATGATATCGAAATCTGCCGTTGGAGCAGAAGACATCCGATTTCCTGTGTTTGAATTAACAAATCTCGCTCCCAACTGGATCAGCTTAGGAAGAAGAAATTTTTAATTTTTAAACATTTTTACCAATCAACTACCTTTTATTATCGTAAGTTTATGAAAAATTTCTAGTCCTGTCATTATTAAAAAAAATCATTCGCCTTACACAATAAACTTATATTAACATATTTAACTAATATTTTCTTTTAATCTAATTCTATGAATTAAATTAATATAAAAAATAAAATTATTTTTATTTAGTTTTATTTTGAACAATCGATTTATAATTATCCAACAATTGAAATGATCAAACTGAATTTTTAATTTTTAATTTCTTAAATCGAACAATCAATTTTTTATAAAAATTAAAATAAAATAAGTTATTTCTAATATTAATTTGATAGTTGCTCAATCTAAAATCAAATGAGAATATTTCAGTTTTATATTAACATTAATATGTAAAATCGAATCAAAATAAATTTAAATATTTTAATCGTTGTGATTTTTTATAAATTTATAACATAAAATGAGTGATTTTTTTACTATGTAATTTTTTTATAGTAAAAAAATTATTATAAGAACAGGTTTTTTTTTTACTTGAAACCTAACTTTTTAATTAGTAAACTTATGTTCTAAAGTTAGGTAAGCTCGGCTCTATGGTGTAGTGGTTAGCACTCTTGACTTTGAATCGAGCGACCTGGGTTCGATTCCCGGTAGAACCTTTTTTGTGCTGAATTAACAGGCAAAACATAATGAAGATGAGTCGGCGACCTTCTATATGATCAGCATGAGGATTATATCTCTAATCCCAATCCAAATGAAGTTTATGGCTCGGCATAAGTACAATTTTTATATTTTGATCAAACGGAAACTGAATTTTATTTGGATCAAAATAAAAAAGTTGAGCTAACAAAATACTAACGTGGACGTTGTGGAAGACTAGGTAAACTATTTAACTTCGCTTCAGCCTCGTCAACCATTGAATCCAAATCAACAGAAAACAACATTAACTTCGTTTATTTTAATTGACCGTATTGTTCTTCCGAACCTAATTCAGTACAATAAAAATGGGGCAGGTGGCAATACGAAGCATGATTTCCACGTCAATATCTCCACCCAACGCGTTGCGTAGAGGGAAAGGTGGTCCCTTAACAGTGGCCCCTGCGGGCTGGCGTGTCTGGCATAATTTTTTTTGTAAAATATAAATAAAAGGAAACTGAAAAAATGCGATGAATTTGATTTGAAAGCTGAATCAACTCGGCCATACAACACCACATGGCGGGGCCGCCGTTTGAGTTGGCCGAACAAATTGAACATGATGTGTTCCACCTGCTCAGACAAGTCACACAATAGCTCATCTTTTATGCGCTGAATCATTGCGTTGCAAGCTCAGCCAGACATCGCTGATGATTCAAATTTGCTTTCAAAAAAGAAATTCAAAAAAAAAAAAAAACAAGGCACCAATTCAATATTTGAATTAGCTTGACACCACATTCAAGCTTTTCTCATTCGTCCATGTGTTCGCAGAATTTTAGAAAGGCAAAACACTAACGGGAAGCTTCGCCTCTAAGCATGTCTGCTTCTTTGCCTGCTCGCATTTCAAAAATAATACAAAATCCTGATAACACAGCGAAATCACAGAGCAAATGATGCCACAAAAGAAATTTCCAGCCACCGTATCTCGAATCGATTGGCTGAAAAACGATAGAATCATCCGTAGAAAGGGCGCAAATGGAGAAAGAAATGGAATATATGAATCGAAAAAGTCTATAACAGTAATCCAAACCAGCAGATCTGAGAAAACAAGTAGCGATGCAGAGTATATGAATCTATGGAGAAGAACAAGCCACATATCTACAGGACAGACTCAGATCGGATGCACCCATCTTATTTCCCTACAGCCACTCAAACCACACGACCCTAGAATCCAGATCGGCCTCGAAGAAGCCAAGAAAAGGCTTCTCCGGCGGCCGATCTGAACAATGCTGGAAGGAAAACAAGAAAACCTAATATAAGACGCATGAACAAGAGATCCACGAATCTAAACCGAGACATGGCTGAAGAAATCACTGGCGGATGGATCCGAGCAAGAGAGCCGCTGCGAAGGCGACAAGGGTGGCGACGAGAGGCGACGAGAGGGCGGCGGCGTCGGAGAAGGGAGCCGGGGCAGGGGGGTCGGCGGCGGAGACGGATCCAGTCAGGGCTAGGGCGGCCACGGCCGCCATCAGGATCATCGCGAGAGCCCTCGCCGCCATTGCTTCTCGATCGCCGGAGAGGAGTCGAACTCGAGACGACGGAGGCGATGGGCAGAGAATGAAAGGCCTGTATTTATAGGGGGATGAACAGTAGGGCAGGACGGGCAGCTGCCCGGTGACAGGCTGGAAGGAATAGCTGCCTGACAGCTAATCTCGATTGAAATCGGATCTTGACCGTGCATTGGGGTTTCGGATGATAATATGGTCCGGATCCGAGGACCGGGCGAGGAAATCGGAGCCGGATCCTGAACTGCGGGTTCGGATCTTTCTGTTAAACTGAAGATACAAAATGTGTTGGGAGGTTAGTTTACTAGAAGAGATAAATTAAAGTAATTGATTTGTTACTACAATGATCGAGATTATTGCAAAATGATGTGTATATTTAAAAAGAATAAAATATTCTTTGAAATCTCGTAAAATTGTTTATTATTTTTTGCTTAGCTATTTTACTACAAGAGTATTTTGGACTAGGATTATATCGTTACCACCAGAATATTTTTAAAATATGTTGCTAAACATACTAAAAACATTTTAAAAATATTTTCGAAAAATACTAAAAATAAATACGATATTGGAATAGTTGGAGCTCAGTTGGAGCCGTTAAAATTCGTGTTGAGCCTATAAATAGATTGAAGTTTCTAACTTTTGTTAATGATTCTAATAAGAAATTTTAACTTGATTCATATTTTTTTGCTTTTATGATATCAAATTTGGTTCGAAACGGTGTAAACCATTATTGTAATGTATCGAGAGGATGGAGATAATGAATAGTAAAATAATATTTTTTTAATTTTATGATTTTTATAAAAAGATTTTTACAACTATATAATTTTAAAAGTAGATGTTATTTATACGAAATTTTAAAATTTTAAAGGATATAAAAGCAATTATAATTTTTATAAAGTTTCACATGCAATTTTGAAAGTTTTCAATGGTATGCAAGACAAGAAATCCCAATAATTAATTACATTAAAGTGATTTTTACTCATATATTTAAAAAAATCTTTAACAAATATAATGGATTCCAAACAAGAAAATGATTCTTGGTGTTGTGGCAATGGAGAAAATTTTGCTCATTTGTAGAGTAGAATTTGGAAGCTTTGCTAGCTTGGAGACATCTTTTTGTTCAATATCAAGATCAAATTTAAGTTTAAAATCAAAATTAAAGTAAAAAAAATAATCTAATCAAGTTTTTGATATTTAAATGCTAACATGGATAGTAAATAATTGAATTTTTTTTTGAACTTTTATATATATTATTTATTGATATTTAAACAAATAAATATAATGATAGTACGGTAATTTATTTTTTAAAATAATGTACAAATAGTCTGATTATTTTTTTCGATATTTAGATGATAAATTGATTAAAACAGAATGATTTTGATTATAATTCCGAATAAAAAATAACATAAAAAATTTGGAGCTAAAATACAGAATGAAGTGTGGAATGCAGGGTGCCGCGCAATTGCAGAAGCATGGCAGGCAGTCTCCAGCACAAAGAGAAGGTTCGCTAAAGTATGTCATTTTACTTGCTTACGAAGTATGAACTCCAATAAACAAACCTGTCATGTGCAATGTGACGCTGGAATGTTCTCCTTTTCTGGCATGTATCCCTTTGGCGGCTCATTAATGGTGGGGTTAGGTTCGCATTCGCTCTAATTGGGGCATTTGTTCTCACCTTAACAGGAGTAGATTTTGGTCTCCGCCGCCCCGTCCCGGCCGCCGTCCGCCACTCCCGTTGACATTCGCCACAACCACTGTCTTTTCGTCTTGACACCAAACCGAAATCCAAACATCTCGCTGAATCTGCAAGATAACATTTTTAAGAATAATTAAACGAGTCCTATTAAATTAATAAGCAAAATGGGACAGACAGCTCAGACGCAATTGCTTAGTTACCAAACACAAGTCCAACGAGACATTGATGGACTATAATTATTCATTAGTACAACTCATGAGACATGATTACCAAAATAAGTTATGAAGATGCCACATAAATTATTTAGCTTAATTGAATGCACATTTAAACTGAAAGCAGTGTCCACCAGCCCAACCCCGAGGGAACATTATCGCTGAAACCAGAAAGGAACACAAGTCCCAACTACCAAATTGTTTCACAGCAATGCTGAACAAGACATAGAATCTTCAGCAACGTGGACTTGTCTGTATACCTTCATACAAGTCCAAAGTTCCATTAACGATACCTAATCTCATCCAACCTTAAAAGGAAGCTGTCAAACCTACCAAAGCAAAAAAATGTATACTTGCACATTTCGGTAATCCTTACCGGTGGGTTTCTCTTGCTTCAAGGAATTCCCATGGGACCATTGTTCATCTAAAATAGACAGCTTCCACCAAAATGAGGTGTTCCTGATGAACTGGTAGCTGACTCACATGCCACCAAGTCAGCACCTTTCACCAATCAGGCAGCTATACCTGTATGTGTGAGGTATTTTTCTGAAACATACTCTACTTTTAGTGTTCTGGCAATCTGTAATTTATTTCTGTATTCCCTGGACAACATGCAACCCAACACGATTAGAATCTCTCTCAGCCGATGTACAGCATATGCGGCAACTAACTGAATTGGAATAAATGGTTGTGGGAGTTGCTAGATATTTGTCTGGGCGGTCTTCTCTGTCACATAAAAGATGGAGCAAGAGCTACTCGATTGGTGAGGGAATTAGAGCGCATCAATAGTTGAAACCCCCCACCTGCTCTGTGTGATAATGAAAGCTAATGCTGCTTTGGAGACTCAAGTCTTTAATAGTTTGATTTGATTTAATCTATCATCAATGATACTTTTAAGTAGAAATCAATGACATGTGGCTCCTGTTATGGGCCAATTAAACAAGCTTAAACCAACAGTTTGGCTAAGGTCACTTGTCAATGGAACACATTTGCTGATCAATTTCTCAGAAAAAGATTTCTAATAATAATAATGCTTTATCCAACTACTCGAAAAAGAAAAGTTCTAGCTAACTGCTTAATACTTTTGGAGAGAATCATGCTTTACAGATTTCTTACTTGGAGTTGATAAAAAAGAAAAACAAATCTTTCATCAACTCACTTGAGAGAGAATGGTAACTCCGGATTGACCAGAGTTTGAATTCCAATAAAAACAAATGAGAACAGTTTTGATGTCCCACAACTTGGTCTTGGGATTTTAATGACACCAGTATGCCATTTGCTAAAATAGCTACACATAAAAATAGTTACAAAACTTTGAAGGATGGTTTGTAGGCAAACAAGAAAAGAAAAGACAAGAACAGGAAAAAGAGCTCCCATATCACTTTGCTACTTTTCATATGTATGCTTTTTCCTGCCAACTTTTGTATGATCTAAAAGACTTTCATAGCGTGGGAAAAAGGGATGTTGGCTTTATTCTTTACGGCAATCTAACTGGTGGGTGGAGTCTTTATATCTATGAATATTTATTGAGCATTATACTTCCTAAAAATAGGACAAGATCTCTCAATATCAAAGACAAAAAAAAGGAGGCAAACAAAAGAGAGATCCACTGCAGAATTATTTATAAACGCACCCACTTTCTTCTTTGTGAGTTTAGGGAAGTTTTGATGACCTGTTAGTTAATCAATATGGCAATTTTAATGCACACTTCTCTCAAAAAAATAACAATAATAATGCACGTAGCAACACAAAAATCATTTGTATCGTTCCAATTTTATCAGATGTCTCCTAAGAGACAGTAACACAAATCCTACACAACATTGATTCCTATTAAAATTACCAAAAAATAAGAACATATTGGTTTGTTTCAAGTAGTTGCAAAACGATCCATCAATTGGACAATGGATTTGACCGGTATCGTTTAGCTAACAATGGACTCTGCAACTTACTCTCAGCAAAAACAAGGACTCCTGAGCTCGATGACCCTAGACATTGCTGAACGCATGAAGCCGGCCACTTGTTTACGAGACAAGACTTTTTAACACATTTATATGGTTCGGACTTTATACAAATGCCTGATGATGGTACGTCAATTCATCTCAAGTGACCATCTCAAGAACACATGTTTCTTAAGAACATCAGCAAGACTCTTGCTTGAGATATGCTATCTTTGTCATAAGAGAATGGCAGCCAGTAAACATCAATAATATGTGGTCCACTAATATCTCACTTTAGCTATGATAATAATATGCGGTCCGCTAATATCTCAATTGAGCTATGCTATTTATATCAAAAGAAAATGGCAGCCAGTGAACTTCAACAATACATAAGCTAGTAATTATTTACCTTAGAATGGATCTGGCAAACTTAGCCATGACAGCCATCCTCTCTTTTCTGATGTCTGAATTGCAGAATCTGCATAAAGCTCATGTCTTCTGTGCCATATTGGGAAGGTTATCGGCATTGTGCCTCAAAAGTCTGCACCTGCACGAGAACGAAAACAGAGATTAATAAAGGAGTTTGTATGCCAGCTTGTTACATATTGAGCTCACTACAAAAAAAGATATGCCCAGCATTTCAAAAACTGTCTCCAATACTAAAAAAATCTTCGGAAAAAGATTACTGGTGTTTTTTTTCCTGCCGTTTTATAAACACTGACAATAATATAGTCGTGAATATTTTCAGTGTTTCTTTACTGTCGAAAATACCTTTTCTCGGCGTTTTATGAGGACGTTTGAAAAACACCGACAAAAAAAAAAAAAATTTCCCGATATTTTCTAACATAAACGCCTGGTTTTTTCAATGTTTCTAAGAAAAACATTGACAAAGTCTGGAGGTTTTCCCGGCATTTCACTGAGAAATGCCAGAAAACCTCTCGTCATTTTTCCTGAAAAAAGCTCCGCGTTTCTATGGTTTAGCTCAGAAAAAGTCCGAATTTTCCTCGTGTTTCTATGAAAAACGCCGGTGATCCTGGCATTAGAAAATGCTGGGAACATACCGAAAATGCGGAAAAATTGCATACATTTTTCGTAAAAACGCGGAAAAAAATCTAATATAACGCTAAAATATATTTATTATTTTTTTTGTAAATATCATGTATCTAATAAATCTTGCTAATATACTGAAATAGACAAAGTATTAAAAACTAAAATCGCAACGTACATATTATACATTGACATAATAGTCTGAAATTAAGTTACATATCACCGATAAATTACATATAAAATTTTTACAAAATAATATACATATAAATCACAAATTAGATGATCAATAACAATGATTGTAATATATCTAACTCTTTATATAAGTATGGATCTTGGATTGACTCTGATTTTCCTATAAAAATAAGTAATATATTAGTAATGTATGAGATAAAAATAGATATTACAATATAGGCTTGGATGATTATCTCATGAGCTAACAAAGAAACAAATGAGTCTTCTCTGAAGCTCACTCATGTATCAAATCTCTAATCGATTTCAAATTGATTTGTTCTGTCCAGAACTTATATATCACTAAGAAGTTAAACAATAAGGAAATAATTTAAGTTAAATAATAACTAATACCATGAAAGTAATAGTGTGTCTATTGCCAAGACAAGTTTCTAAAGTCATAAAGGCACTTTATAGTATAACTATAGTTTTCTGAAGAGGATAAACATGTGTATCTACTTGTTTTTATATCAATGTGTTTATAAGCAGATTTATTTCACCATCTATACAGCAACATTCAATACGGTCATTCTCGAAGCTAATCCGAGATACTTGTGTAGACATGGGTTTCAATTTAAAAGTTTGTAGTCGACCATATTTTTCACGGTTAAATATTTTGACGTGAATTTCGTTTTTAGCTGCAGTATCCAATTGAGAATCCTCCAATAGCGTTTGTTGTATTTACTCAATTTGGACCTATAGACAATTAAAGATGTAGACAGATAAATCATAAATAAAATAAGAAAATACATTATACATAATTCTCACTATTGCTTTTGCAGATGCGACCAGTTATGCATTTTTTTTTATGAGAAACCAAAAATGCCTCAAAACTTGATGGTTCAGAACCAAACTCCTCCAACTATATTGAAATGTGCAATATGAATCTGGTCCAGGAACTTGAAAATAATGGATTGCATAAGGACAGTGTATTCTATGGAACTCTTATAGCTATTTGTGCTTCAAATAATTTATCTGAAGAGGCAGAGTCATTTTTTCAGCAGATGTTGAATGAAGGCTGTTCTCCTAATATCTTTCGTTACAGTTGTTTGCTTAATGCATATTTTGTGGATGGAAATTATATTCACGCAGAGAATTTAGAGAAGAGTATGAAGTCATCTGGATTAGCTCCCAATAAGGTAACCTTTTACTTCAACTGTCCTCTTTTATGCTAACTCTTGGACAAAATGGTTTTGTGCTTAATTCCAATTGCTCTTAGAACATCTATTCAATCGACCATATCCTGTAAATTTCTTTCTGGAAGTTCTACTCTGATACAATGAACTCTATTATCTTTCTTAAACTAATTCTTTTGTTGCTCATGAGTTTACTTCATTAGTTGAGCTTTCGTCTTTTCAGCTAATGTATTTCAGGCTATAATCGATAAACTATCTATGAGAAAGATATTAATTGTATAAAGCATGTTTTTTGTGATAGCAGGATATTCTAATTCACACAACTAAAGACAATTACACTCATTAACGGGTGATTCTGTCCATTTTACTGAAGGTGCATGCTAAGAGGGGCCTTTTTGAGAAGGCAAGGCAATTACTTGCTGAGTTAGATGATTTGGGGTTCGCTGAACAAGAGGTAAACTAGAAGTCAGTGAAATTTAATACCATATGTATGAATTTGTTTTTTCAAATTGTTATGCCTCTTTCAAAGGAACATCCAACAAACTTCTTTGGTTGTGTTTGGCTGATTGTCCTCTAAAGATTCAGAAAATAATAAAATCTTTTTTATTTTATTTTTTAAGATGAGCTATTAGTACCTATTTTTGTCTTCTTTGCTTTGGCAATCTGTGATACATTCACTTTTATATCATTTTTATTTGCACTTATTGTGTAATTGGGATGTAAATTGAGATAAAAATAATCAAGTTTTATTGGTTGTATTGCCAATATCCATGTTCTTGGTTTATTAAGTCTAAGGAAGGAGATGCCTGATTTGAACTTTGTGTTGTTTAAAGTAGGGTTAGTGGGTTTCAAGCCAAATCTATTAAAAATTTCGAAGTTCTTCTCACGAGGTCCAAAGCAGATGCTTTTGGACCTGTCAGATTTTATCCAGTCTGTTGATTGTCGTTGGTGTATATGGCATTGTTGTATTGTGTTCTCCTATTCCTCACTTGACCAAATGTTATGTGTTTATTAATGTATTTTCTTCTGTAGATGCCTTATTGCTTATTGATGGACAACCTTGCCAAGTCAGAGGACATAAATGAAGCAAAGGCAGTATTTTATTAAATGAGGGACAAAGGCATACCATCTGGTGAAGTTCTCCTTAGTTGAACAAAAGGGCCTTTAAATCTTTAAGTGACCAATTATCAATCATATGATATTGCTTGATTCTTTTTTCTCGAGAATAGTTGATGATAATTTACGAAACCAAAAAACAAAAAATATTTTTAACATACATGAGTGGAATTTTTTTTTTTTTGAGGCATAGTCAGTCTTAATTTCCTAAAAATCTAAAAGGGTTGGTCCATCTGATTTTCTAGAGGGAATCAGGATGGAAGCCCCCATTCAAATTTTCATCATCTGGCTTTTTCTTATAGGCTTTTTTTGAGGCACATCACTTCCATCTAGCTTTAGATGGTTAAGAGCAAGGAATGAGTCCATGTAGTTCCCTTGACAGTTTTTATATTAAACCTGAGATATTGAATTCCTGATTTGTTGAAAAGAATGGATCCGTTTGATTTAGTTCATTGTTTATCATCTTCTAATTTCCTTCTAATGGCCTTCTGTGAAAGTCTATATGTCATTTTCCTTGAAATTTGCAAAGCTTATGGATTCTTGTTTACACTCAAACTCTTTGCTGACCCTAAGTTTTAGCAGTTGTGCATGATTGCTAATCTGCAGTTGAAATTCACTTTCGGGTGTAAAAGTTTTTTTTCGAGGAACACAAGAAATGTTCTTGTTGTTGGGCTAACACATGTGATTGCTATGCGTATGATTGAGCCTTGTGTATATTTGCTTTCCACTTGAGCTAAGAAGTAAAAAGTCTTCATCATTGTATTTGGTAGTGTGATGGATATTACTGCAAATTGTTCAAGTAACTTCCTAAATTTCATTCCTGTTCCTGGTTTCTGCAGATGCATATTCTTACAGCATCGTGATTTCTGCTCTTTGTCTGAGTGGGCTGCTGAAAGAAGCAAAGCAACTCACCAAGGACTTTGAAGCTAGTCATGCCAAGTATGACATAGTAATATTAAATATGCTGCTTAGAGCTTATTGCAACTCAGGTGACATGGAAAGTGTAATGCGAATGATGAGAAAAATGGATGAGCTGACCATAACACCAGACTGGAACACATTCCATATCCTGATTAAGTACTTCTGCAGAGAAAAAATGTATAACCATGCCTACCGAACTGTTGAGGATATGCACAGGAGTGGCCATCAACTTGATCAGGTAACATGTTGTTCATCTTTTCTTCTAAATTGCCAGCCATTTGGCATGTAATATTGGAAGACGTTATACTTCTTTCTCCCATTACTGTTATGTTTGGTCCTTATTGGTTGATGCTCTGTGGGCAAGTTCCAAGCTTGATAAATTATAGGCCTGAAAATCTTGTTCAGGTACAATATTAAACTGAATTTCTTGCTGACAATAATTTTGGTTATGCATACAGATAAGTGGCTATTGCTATATACTATATCTGGGACCACAATCTGCTATGTTACTTTTCAGCCCATTATGGAATAGTTGTACATTGTAATCAGCTTGCTGCTTGGCTTTGGCCCTACAATCACAATCTTGAATGACACAGATTGCTCAAATTTCTTGGCTATTTAGTTACTTATACAGAAAGTTCTGCTGGAACTCAAATTGTGGTTTCATTGAGGACAATTTTTGGGGAAATATTATTCTGATAGGAAGAGGGATGGAGGCTTATTAAAGTTTCAATGAAATTCTGATTTCATGGAAATTTCATTTGCAGGAACTTTGTTCTTCACTGATTTTGCTGTTGGGGCAAGGTGGTTTTCCTTCGGAAGCATTTTCTGTATATAAGTTCTTGAAATATAGCCAAAAGAAGTTGTCCAAAACTCTTCATAAGAAGAAGTTAGACATCTTAGTTGCAGCTGGCCTTCTTAAAGATGCTTATATTATAATGAAGGTATGATTATTGTGCATTATTTTGGAAGAATGTTTTCCAAATTCTTTTAATTACCCTTGAGCATTAATTTATGTGTAGGATAACACAGAAGTGATATCTGATGGCCCATTAACGAGATATGCAATTTCTTTCATGAAGTCTGGCAACATATACATGATTAATGACGTTCTCAAAGCACTTCACCGAGCTGGGCACAGCATTGGCTTGGTATAAGAATCTGATGCCATACTGATCTTTAGAAATTTTTGTTTTGTTCTAAGTTTATAATCAATATTTTTTCAGATGGCTCCTTAAATTTGATAGTGGACAATAACGTGTTTATTTTGCATAAATTGTTGGGTTATATTTATCTTCCATTAATTATTTTCTTTCATCGAGTATTGTATTGTCTGATGGTAATGGTTGACAAATATCTTTTCCTTGTGCATATGTTATTTTTCCTTGAAGATTATGCTCTTGGGTAACAGTACTGCTCAATTAGGGCCTGTTATGTGAACTTCTTGTGGATTTTAACTTCTGAACTTATTATGTTTGTTTCCATTATAACCATAACATCTTCTTTTCATGCATCACATATTATTTTTGTTTTAGCAGACTTTGATCAACAAAAACAATCAGAGACGCATGCACGTCTTTATTTTGTGTTGATTTGAACCATTTCATTCGAGGTTTTCAGGAGGTTATCCATCTTGCTATTGCACCTTGCATTGCAAAACCTGAAAAGAAGGAGCTGCTTTTCCTGCAATGGATGTCAGGACAAGGTTATGTTGTTGATTCAAATTCAAGGAACTTGCTTCTCAAAAACTCAAATTTGGTTGGGCAAAAGCATATTGTCACAGAAATTTTATCCAGACAGCAGATGATGTCGAGAAAACTGAAAAGTCAAGAAATAAAGAAATAGCTCATGTGCAAAGAGGTGTATTTCAGTTTCCATGATCATCTATTCACAGTGGTCATCTCATTCTGCCGATAGTCCAATGATAATTGCTATGGTGAATCTCGTGAATTATTGCTTCAAGTGTATTTTGAGATCGCACTCATGGAAGCTGGATTTGTCATCACCATATGTGAGCTGTGTTCTTCCCTTGTATATCTGCAGAGAACCAGATTGCTCATATGTGATGCCCTGATTTTGTATATGCTTTCTTGGAAATTGCTGATAGATCTAGACTCCATACTACGACTTAGCCGATGCTCTCAAACTTACAAAGAAGACCGGATTTTGTACTTCTTAGAGTTTCCTTTTGGCTGGAGAGAGGTTTTCTGGAGTCTCTTTTCTTTATATTCTTGGACAAATTTTGAAAGTTTCTTCTGGTCTGAGAGGGGAACGAATATCTGTCTATTGATGTTGGTGGCAATTGTAATGCTCCTGTTAAGCTGTTCCTTTTCATTTTCTGATGTGTGACAGTAGTGGGGGTTGTTTCATACTTTGCGCCATTCAGATGTGTAAACTATTCTGGGTTATTTATATGATAAATTGACTGAATTTTTGGCCAGAAGTCACTCATTATAAAGACTTTCAAAAAATATTTAAGGGAATTCAAGTTTCTATAATAAAATATATATGAAAATACAAAACAAAAACAGGTGTTTTTAATTCTAGAATCATTCACAAAGATCTCAAAAGCCTTGAGTTTTCTTATCCCTGAAGTATGGACATTGATGGAGATCATATACATGCAGCTAAATAACATCGCAATATCATCCACCTCCGGTTCTAGCACAGTGGCAATGACACTGCTATCCAGAATAAAATCTTGTGTTTTAAATTTCCACCAAAATATTTTGATTTCAGATTCAACCAAACCGTTTGGCTATGAATAGTTGATTTCAAAATTTTAATAATATTTATATTTATATACTATTTTTATAATACAACTAAAATTTAGCTCGGTAGTTAAGACGTAATCCAGGGATTACATTTGACTTGGATTTAATCCAAGTTATACAATTTAATAATTTACATAACAAAAAATAAATTCTAATTTTTTAACATTTTGAGTACTTTTTTACCAAAAAAATTTATTTAATAATTCTTTCAAAGATATATATAATCTTTTTAAATTTTTTTTTACTTTTTCTAGATTTAAAATCAAAGTTTAGCAAAAAATATTTAAAAAATAATTTGATCGAAACCAAAATGAATTGATTTCGGTCAAAATATATTGAAAGGTATTGATTTCAGTAGATACCGAAGTCGTTCCAAAACTAATGCTTAAAATCTTATTTTGAACGAGAGATTTATAAATTGGCCAACACATTTCAGGCCGTGGTTTAAAATATTTAAATTTTTAAAATATATTATTTATATTTATATATTATATTTTTGCCACAAAATTTAATTAGTTTAATTGATTAAGACTTTGATATTGAATTAGGATGACTTAGGGATTAATTCTTGGGTGATGCAATTTTTTCTTTCACAACATTTAAGCAATTTTTTACCAAAAAATTTTTATTTAATTAATTTTAAATATATGGATATAAATTTTTTTCTCCCAATTTTTTCAAATTTTAAAATATTTTTAAATTTTTAAAATCAAATTTTAGTAAAAAAAATTAAAAAATAATTTAATTAAAATCAAAATGAATTGGTTTTAGTGGAAATGACCAAAACATATTGATTTTAGTGAATATCAAAATCGATTTCAAAATCGAAACTTAAAACCTTGTGATTTAAAGAATATCATGGCTCGTCGAGGCTATTCAAAATGGTTAATTAATTGGTTAAAATAGAGCTTTTAAATCCAATCAGGGATGTATTTTTAAAAAATAAATAACAAAAGAATAATAAAAAGAACAATTGGTGAAGACTTCATTATTGAATCAAGTGATCTGGGATCAATTCTTGGGTGATGCAATTTTTTATTTCATATATATATATAATAATATATATTTATATGATTTTTTTTAAAAAAAATTTAAATATTTTTTAATTTAAATTAAATTTCAGTAAAAAAATAATTTGATCGAAGCTCAAGCGAATTGATTTCAACAAAAACAGATCAATATGACTGAAACATATTAATTTTAGTAAATATCAAAATTAGTCTGAAATTTAAAACCTTGATTCCAACTTTTGTGATGTATAAGGTATCACGGCCGGTCGAGGCTATTCAAAATGGTTAATTAATTGGTTAAAATAGAGCTTTCAAGTCCAATCAGTGATGTATCTTAAAAAAAATAACAAAAAGTCCAATAAAAAGAACAAACAAAAGAACACATGTGGTTGAGAAGCATGCATTCTTTCTTTCATTATTAATGAACTTTGTGGTTGATAGCTTAGACAAGTGGTAGGCTACAATTCCAATTCACAATAAAGCAGGTACTAATTGGTAATTAACTGCTAATCCTTCTCTAAATAATGCAACTAGGTCCTCTTTAATTGGTTGTGTTTCCCTTTCACCTTGTCCCTTTGTAGTGTCACTTAGCATGAGATTATTGTTGCTGTTAATTAAATCTGGGTTAGGTGTTTGCCTTACAGTCCACAGTGGAGATGTGTTGATGAACTCCTTGTATATTATGAATTATTTGCAAACAACTCCACTCTTTTTGCAAAATTTGCAAATGACCCCCTGTAATCTTTCTATATTTATGAGGATATCCTGGGTCAAAGACCCATGAATCATAAAATGCCATTACCGACAAACAATAACAACAATAATAAGACTAAGAAGCCTACCACTGATGGCTCCACAACTCTGATACTCGACAACAAGTGTCCAATTGTAATTGGCAGGTCTACCATGTGATCCTAAAGAATCGACTGAAACAAGATAGACATGAAAACTAGATAGTTTTACCTAAATTCTATGTGACTAATGCACAGTAGTCAAATACCAGGTAGTTCCCCATTGGCCCCCTCCAATAGACCAAGTCAAAGAAACCCATCGACTCCAAACCAGCAAAGCTACATTGATGGGAGAGAACGGGAAACATGGGTCGGCTCATCTTTTTGCCCTCTCCCATTGGCTATGGAACTGGGAGAAAAAAATTAAAAAATAAAGAATGAGTGGCCAAATGGTTCCTTGGAATAGGGAAACAAGTGTCTTATGCCCTCAAGCTTTTGATTCTCATCACTTTACTCGACTGCATCCGCATGCAGAAGTGCTTGATAAAACCCATCTTTAATGCCTTTTTCTCAGAATATACTTTGAAGCCATAGCCCAAGAGCTTGAATTCTCTCTCACTCTCTCTCTCTCTCTTTCTTTTTCTTCTTCTTCTCCCTGTAGAGGGGGATATATGGGAATTTGTGCATCATCTGCAAAACTGGAGAAGCACGAGAGTGATGGGAACATAGTGTATGTGGTGGAAGAAGAAGGGTTGAGTAGTAATGCGGAAGAAGGGATGAGAAGGCTGGCCTCCCTCTACTCTCAGCAAGGCAAGAAGGGACCAAACCAGGATTCTGCCATTCTTTGCCAGGTACTTTCTAGACTTGGATTTTGATTTATAAAGTGGTTTTTATTTTACAGTTGTAATCATGAACATGTCAGAATTCATGAAGATAGTTTCTGAATTATGAAATGGATTAACTAAAATGAAATCACCCAGGAAGCCCAGTTAATTAAATTTTTTTCTGATTGCATGGGCTCTATCTGATCTAGTCTTTTTCTGGGTGAATAAAGAGTCTCTGTTGTTGTTGATGGAAGAATAAATTCTCTCTGTTTTAGATAAGTGGAAACTTCAATAAACTTTGATGTCTGTTCGTCATGTGAGTGGACAATAAAAAGTCTATCCACCCCACTTATTCCAACACTTCTCTTTCTTTTTTGAGAGAAAATTTCCAACTTAAAGAGTGATGCTTCATAGGCTCATAGCCGACCTGATCGGTAGAAACTACCCAACAGTATTTGATTTGGTTTAGAATAGCCCAGAAAAATCACTTTGATAGCATTTTCTAATTAAGACAACAAGATTAAATAATAACAATCATTTTGATGCGCTAAAACTCTGAATTTCCCCAGGTTAAGACAAGAAAATAAAACAAGAAAAAATATTTTGATGCTATCGAACTCTGTATTCAATATGTAAGATTAAGGCAAGAAGACGAAACAATAAGAAGTATTTTGACTCTGTCACTGTATTTTTATCTCTTTTATTAAATAATTCTTTTGATGGAACCAAAGGGATATGGAATGGAAGAAGGTGTATTCTGTGGGGTGTTTGATGGGCATGGAAGGAATGGGCACATGGTGAGCAGGCTGGTTAGGGACTACTTACCATCCATACTGCTTAACCAGCGTAATGCCCTCATGCTCGCGGATGATGGCAACAGCGAGTTCACCGACAGTGACGACACTAGCTCCGTCAACGGCGAGGACTACTACTCGTCCTCGCCGGAACTCTTTGACGAGTGGAAGGACTCCTGCATCAATGGCTTCACGGCCATGGACAAGGAGCTCAAGCTCCACTCAAACTTGGATTGCTCCTACAGTGGAACAACAGCTGTCACCATCATCAAGCAGGTGAAGCCTTTGCCTGCGAGATTAACTTAATCAATTACATTTTAACTAATACAAAAATTGTTATTAAAATTGCAGGGCAAGGCCCTGATTATTTCTAATCTTGGAGACTCGAGAGCTGTTTTGGGAACCATATCAGAAGAGGGCCGCTTGAAGGCTGTTCAACTTACTACTGATTTGAAACCAAGCTTACCTGGTAGGCTCCTTAATCTCTGAATAATTAACCAGGTAACCTCGAATTATGGGAAAGCAGCTGTCGTCTATTGACTCTCATTGGCATTGCAGAGGAAGCAGAGAGAATAAGAAAGAGCAAAGGTAGGGTGTTTGCCCTGAGGGATGAGCCGAAGATTCAGCGCGTATGGCTGCCGAATGACAACTTCCCAGGACTGGCAATGGCCCGTGCATTCGGAGACTTCCAGCTCAAGAACTACGGGATCATCGCCGTCCCACAGGTCTCATACCGCCGCTTGAACTGCAGGGATCAGTTCCTTGTGCTTGCGACTGATGGGGTGAGACATGTTTCAAACACTTGGTCTTTCATCTTCAGAGAAGATGTTGATATAGAGATTTGATTCTTTCCCCAAAAATGCAGGTTTGGGATGTGCTCAGTAACGATCAGGTGGCATCAATTGTGTGGTCTTCGAAGCAGAAGGAAGCGTCAAAGGCAGTGGTGGAGGCGGCGGTGCGGGCTTGGAAGAGAAAATATCCGTCGTCAAAGGTGGATGACTGCACTGCTGTTTGCCTGTTTCTGCAGGATAGGAGGGAAGTCATCAAGGTTTAACCACAACCCTGTACAGTTTGGGAATGCGGCAGATGTTTTCAGGTTTGGGTGATCTCATTGTTTTTGTACCAGGACTGGCGTGCAATGAGTAATAAACTATTGTGATCAATGCCACAGAAACACAAGAACTAGAATGGCATAAAGCAGAAGTAATACAACGCGGGAAAATCACGCTTCCGTGCTTTATATACGATGATCACTTTCACAGGTGAAGTGGACTTTCAGTAGCCTGGAAAACAAAAATCGAACTCGTCTGTTCTTATGGTGATTCAAACGTTATAACTTCACTAACCGAGTACTCTAAGCAACGTTATTACTTCGCTAACCAACAAACTGCAATTAATTCACTAACCGAGTACTCTAAGCAACGCTATTACTTCACTAACCAACAAACTGCAATTAACTCATATAATTAGTGCAATAATTCCATACCCGAGCTCCTTCAATACCTCGCGGCCTTGTCTATAAAGCTTCGTTATTCTTTCATTCTCGAATAGAAGAGGATTTCGCCAATCAATCTTCAATTATATTTGCTATTTTATTATTTTTGTAATCACAGCTCTTGTTTCATTGCGAGTACCCAACTCACATAAGGCTCGTACAATTAGCGCAAACAACTTACTATAATAAAGTCCAACAACAACATACTGCTGCAATGAATACCGAGTTACCAAAAAATGACTTTCTTCCTGCCAAAATAAAAATATGCAAAGTTGAGCGTACAAAATTAGAAAAAATTGACGCAAAATTAGAGCCGGATTCAGTTCAAACCGAATAAATAGATGGAACCAAAATTGAATAATCGATTCGATACGGATTAAATCGAATTATTCGATTTTCGGTTCGATTCGGTTTTAAAAAATAAAAAATTTAATATTCTATTTCAGTTTCAATTTTTTATTTTAAAAAACCGTATTTTATTTTTTGATTTTAATTTAAATATAATTAAATTTAAACTGAAAAAATAAAATTAGTTTAAATTTTTTGTTTTCGATTTAAACCGAACCGAACCGAAATATTTCAGTTCGGTTTTAGTTCGATTTATATAGTATTTAGGTTCGGTTTGATTTTTGAATTTTTAAAATTGAAATTTTCGGTTCGGTTTATTCAGTTTGGTCCGTTTGGTCCAATTCGGCTTTCAACCGAATGTACAAAATTTGTTCTAAATAAATCAAGAAAAATAACTAAAAGCATGTCATTCTATGTATTGGCGCATTGTATTTTCCTTTTCTTACCTTCCATTTTGCAAAATAATTCACAAAACATATTAGTTTCTTTAAATAATTTAAAAAGAGACACATATTTTTTACATAAGCAATTTTCACGTGAGTCATCATTTTCAAAAAATTTACAACAAAGACCTAAGATTTTACAAAATTTGTAGAAAAGTCATGGTTTTAAAATTTTACATAAAGTCCTTATTTTCTTAAAAATTCGCATGAAAACTCTTTTTTTGCAAAAAATTTATAGAAAAGCTTTTAAAAATCGAGGTCCTTTTGTAAATTTCTATGAAGACAAGGGACATTTTGTAAAATTTTTTGTAAAATGGGGAGTTCTTTACAAATTTTAAGAAAATGAGCCTTTTATGCAAATTTTTTTAAAAAATTGATAATTTTTATTCAATTTTAATTAATCAAGGGCCTTTATGTAATTTCTTCAAAATATATGGTTTTTCTGTAAATTTTCAACAAAATGATATTCTTTTGTAAATTTTAAATAAAATATGGGTTTTCTGCAAAATTTTTTTTAAAAAAGGAGTTTTCTATAAACTATAATAATAATATAATACTAAAAAAGAGAGTTTATGTGAAAATTGACTTAAGAGGAAAAGAGAATTTTTTATCTTAAATTTTAATTAAAATTCAATCGGGATTGTAGGTTGCAAGCCAAAAGAGAAAAAAAGTTGTAAGTGAATACTTAAATCATAGAATTATTTATAAATAAAGTATATCACGAGGTTATATGTAAAAATATTCATTTTTCCATAAATACATACGGTTGTTTTTTTGTGTTGTCTTTCTCTTATATAATATTTTAGCTTGCTAATTTCATCCTCATAATTGGTTTTGTATGATTTTTCTCTTCCATCTATTTGTCAATTTTTTTTGTTTGATTTTTTTCCTTCCAATGTTTATTTTAATAATTTAAAAAAAATTACTTGCTATTTTTAGATTTTTTTTTTGCATTAATCTAATTCTCTTTGATAAGTAATATTCTCATTTATAAATTAGCATGCTTTTTATTATTTTTTATATCTATTATAAATGGTGAATCTTTCGTAGGTGTGGTTATACATAATGATATGCTAGAGAATTTACCAAAAGGGAAAATTCTCAACAATATATTGTTATGCTTATCTCCTCGGTATTTTTCCTTTCGTTTCTGTTTCATCAATCATATGTGAAACAAATTTTTAAAAAAGACCTTGATAAAATTACATATTCATGTATGATATTATCTATTTTGACCTTTATAATTTAATTTCATAGTACTCGTCTAGACTTACCATCAGAGCTTTTGATTGAATTTCCTTATGAGCTGGAATATGTTGTTACTTGTGACTGTAGTTGATGACTGGAAATACTCCTGATTTCATCTATTTTTGAGAAAACTACTTACATTAGTATTATTTCTGAAATATAACCTCATGGACATGATAATATCTAACAATGTGCAAGTTACATGGATCTACACTCAAAGGCAATGGAAAAAAAAGAAAAAGAATAAACTATAAAAAAATGCGGCTGAAATAGTATTTACCTAAAACAAATTAATATTAATAGTAATGATTTTCCAAAAGATCGATAAAGTTAAAGTAAGAAGTTAACCTTTTGTCAAACATTTACATAAAGTTTGAGCATCTGCCACGAACTCTCCCAACTGCTATAAATATATATAAACTCCAAATCGAAAGAAATAATTGTCATACCATTTTGAATAAACAATTATATCTATCTAAAAAAAGAAATTATATTTCTCTATTCACAACTATTTCAAAGGTAGCTCCGGCAAATAAAAGCCAGCAGATTAGATGGGGCAAAAATGCAGAAAGAAAGAGAACAAAAAAAGCTTTGAATGTGGCAACCATTAAATGGCCTACTTGTTGGGAGCAGCTAGATTTAAAGGAGCTCTTGCAAATGTATTTAACCAAAAGCCATTCCCCAAGCTCAGACAGTAAATGTAACAAAGAGTAACGAAAAATATAAGAAAGATACAACATGAACAGAAACCTGCCAAAATTATTCTAAAGATATTCAACTACTTATTGCCTAAAGAGTATATAAAATTCAGAATTAAGAGTTCATTACATAGAGCAAGCAAGAGTCAATAGCACAAGGCATATGCAAAAAAAATTAAGATTTCCAGATAGCATCCAATCGTGCGATTAATGAAATCAGAAAGAAAAGCTACTTTTGCCCAAAATTGATGGGCAATAATGTGGATATGTCATAAACCAACCCTTGAGTAGAGGGGCATAGAGTAAGAAAAATATCAAGCTTAAAGGCTGCAATTAGGAAACAAAGCAACCAAAACATAGTCACGGCCAAGGAACCCAAGGAACAACGGCATTTTCTAGACAAACACCAAAAACAGCATGAGCTTAAAAGATGAGGGCCTATTCAAGGTCGACGCGAGCCATCAACTATGTGACAATACCTAGCACAAGAAGCAGCAATGGCTGCCAGCAGATAATAGTAAGAAGAGAAGAGGCAGACAAGAGTACTAAGCAAAAAGAAAGAGAAAAGACGCAGCATGATAACTTTGTATTGGAAACAACTTTGAACTCGAATGAGGTTCAAACAAAAAAATTCTAATTAAAAGAGAAGTAAAAGAAAATACTTCTTAACGTGACAAACGGACAGCTAAATAAGGTCAAAATCATGCATGCACACTAAAAATAACAAAAGCTAGTAACTACATCAAATCCTGAACATTCATAAAGTGGATACAGATCAAAACAAACAAACGGAAAAATCAACAAGATTCCACAGTACAAGTCACTCAGCAGTTAGGAACTAGAGTAACAAATATGCATTCTGAATATCAGTCAGCAAAGGTAACAAATGTCACATAACAAATTAAAGCATATAATCAAAACATAAAACCGAATGAGAAGTCATCCAAATTCAGTACCTGGTTGACGACGACCTTGGCCATCTTGGGGAACTCTTTCTTCATGACCGAACAATGGTAGGCATTCTTGGGCTTGTTCTGCTTCTTCGTCTTCGTGGTAGCCAGCGCAATAGATAGATCCTTCCCTCCCGACTGGATCAACGCCGTCTTCTTGTTTGCCAACCCTAAATTACAAAAAAAGAAAAAAAAAGGGCAAAGTTGATATAAGGTCCGGTGGGCTAGTGGATCAGTGGACATGCAACAGGACTTGTGACTGGTAGTAGTTATTTTAAATTTTACATCAATAAAATATGGAAGTCATAGACTCAACAACTAGAATTTTTTTCGGAGAGTCGGAAAAAATAAAACTCTAAAATCGGATGGGTCACGGGTCACAAACAACTAATAATAATATCATACTAGGTTGGGGTGTCACATAGTAGTATTAAAGTCGCTTTTCATCTCTTGATCAGTACGAGAAACCTCAGTGAGAACATTGAACCCTTGAGAATGAAAAATTATAAGATCCCATAGTCAAAGTGTCAAAGTTGAAACTGAACTATATATAATGATTGTCGTAAACTCAATAATAAAGCATTTTCTCGAAGAGTCAGGAAAAACAAAATCCTAATATCATGTGGGTCATAAGCCGCAAATACATAATAATAATATCGTACTAAGTTGGAGGTGTTACATAGATTTTTGGCTCACTCCATTGATTCTCTTCATCCATGGGAGTATAGCCGTTAGGCACTGGTAGCATTGGTGTCTAACTGAGTTCACCTACAATAATAGTTATCACTATGGTATTTAAATAACACCTTATAAGACTTTATACAAGAGAACGTGTAAATCCACTGTTTGTTAGGCAGAGATTGATGAAAGGTAGATTTTTGGTTCAAAGTTGATTCAACTGGCTACCGAAAAAATTGAGGTGATTCAAAAGAGATTGCTTACAGTACAAAGTAGACAAAGAAATTATACTAATACTACAATGTTGGATCTTGAGTTTCACATGAGCAATCATGTCTTTGTTAAGATTTTTCCAATAATGGGTGCAATGAAAATTAGAATGAGGGGCAAATTAGCACCTTGTTATATTGGTCTCTTTGAGATTTTGGAGAGAATTAGAGCAGTTGCCTATGAACTTACTTTACCTTCGGTCTTTGTTAATGTGCATAACGTTTTCCATGTATCCATGCTGAGGAAGTACGTTATAGATACCATACATGTTTTTCATTTCAGCAGTTATAGCTGAGGAAGGATTTAACTTGTAAGGAGCAGTCCATTCAAGTTCTAAAGCGGAATGAGTATATGTTAAGGAGAAAGATAATCCATTTAGTAAGGATACTATGACAATATCACTCTGTCGATGAGACCACTTAGGAGAGAGAGGAGAATATCAAAGTAAAGTATCCTCATATCTTTTAAGGTATGTTTATTTTAAATTTGAAGACCAAATTTATTTAAGGAAAAAGAAATATAACCGCCCACTACTTGGGCTCACTACCCATGATCCAATAATTGCTCCTATATACATAGACAATAATCATCCACTATCGAGTAATTAGAATTTGGGAATAAATTATACATTATTTGTGACAAAGAGATAATAAATTTTTCTGACACTAAATCTTTTCAGATCGCGAGTTTGTCTGAAGAAAAGAAGAATGAGAGAACGATCATCATGAGGGTATGCAGAGTAGCAAAAAGATTTAGGAATATCACCATCGAATTTCGAGCTAAGTGAAGTTTTTTTTTTTCAGTTTTTATTAGTTTCTATTTCTGAAATTTCTCCATATTAAATATCTTATAAATTTAGTGATCTTCAGCATATATTAATATATTAGGTAAAATGATGGCTTAGATTTAAAAAGAAACTTGTAAAAATTATTAGATCCAATTATCTTTTGATCGGAAAATAATTAAGCATTGGTTGTATAAGAATTTGATTCATATGATGCAAATGGGGTATCTTATTAGGAATAGAGGTCTTAGAGGGGTCTTTTTACAAAGTGATCATCCCTTTCCTCCCGATCGAGCAGCCACAGCTGCTCACTCGGCGGCCAGAGCAGCAGTGGCTGGCGACGGCGTTGGAGCGCGGTGGCCAGGACTGGCGGCTCACGCGGCGCAAAGCGCGCAAGCACGCGCACGCGGGCGGGTTGCACCGCTGCACACGGCTCAGGCCGCGAGGCCCAGTGGTGGCAATGCGCAGTGGCACGTGTCCGACAATGGCGCAGTACGGCGGCAGCAGAGGCGGTGGAACGGCATGGTGGCAGTGCGCGCTCCACGCTGCTGCACAGCTGTGCGCGACGGCAAATTTGGATTTTGAATTGGTTGGGATTGAGGACTAATTTGGATTGACTATAAATTAATTTGGATTGATTATTGGTGGTTTAAACTTATTAAATCAATTAAGGGATTGAATTTGATTCTGGGTAAAAATGAAACTGGATTTAACCAATTAATTAATCAGATTTGGAGGACTATATTTTGAAATAATTATAATTAACAATGCGGCTTATGAATTTGATTGGATTATAATTTTGATGATATTTGGATGGGATTAATAAAATCAAATTATTAAATTATAGTTAATTTGATCCGTTAATTAAAGGATAATCTGATATGGATTAGGAAATTGAGTTAGTTATTGATGCTGAAGAATTATACGTGGAAATGAGTATTATCCAGGGTTTAAGTGGAAAATCATTTTTAAGGACGACATGTTGAATTTTGATTCATTAGGGGCTTATATGAAAATTTCTGAAATGAATAGCGAAAGATAGTAATTTGAATGATTTGAGGATTTGAGTGTAAAATTGGCTGAATCAATTACTTGAGGATTGAAGTGACACATGGGTCTTTCTATAAATTTACCTTTACTGAATTCTCTCCGGATGATTTAGAGAGGATTGAAATAATAATTTATATAAGTGAGGGGATAAATTATATAAATATATTTAAACACTCGTCACTCTCTCATTTAAACTCCTAATTTGAACTCTGATTTTGATGATTAAGGAGTCGGTCGACTCGTTTTTTCATGCAGATTTTATTAGTGGTGTCAAATTCTTTTATTGATAATATTTTCTAACTGATTTAGTTAGATTTGTAATTAAATTAATTTCTTTTTGTCTTTCGATAATCTTAACTCAATATTTATTGGGACTGAGTCTTTGGTATATTGAGAGATGTATACAGTAAGACTCTATTAGGTTAGTACCAATCGACGATTTTCTATTTCGATAAGGAATTAACAAGACTGTCAGATATGACAGTAGTCAATTTTTAAAATTTTAGAGGAACATGATTCATTATGTAACTAGACGGTATCACACTTTATTAGTAGTTAGGAATACGGTGTGGTATGACTACTTGGGAGGAGATCCAACCACACCTGTAGTTGATTTACATGCAGATTGATTAAACCCTACTTAGTGGGAGGTGCAACCATTTTAGTAGATCGACAGAGGAGTCCATAATTATTGTACCTAATTATTAGCTGTCTTGGATGCAAAATCATTTTCTTGTTTATTTATTTTTTATTGTAAATATTGATTTTCCTAATCATCAATATCGTTTTATTGTGATTGTTGTTACTGTTATTAATTTCTTCATTACCTTCCATACATTGACCTCTCATATTGTTAAAGATGATAACTCTCTATCAAGTATTCTTGACTCACTCCATTAATTCTTTTCATCCGCATGAGCGTAGCCGTTAGGCATTGGTGGCATCAGAAGCAATGTATATATGTATATTTGTATTTAGAGTTATTTTTATTTATAAGTTATATTATTTTTCTATTGAGAAGTTATTATGAGAAACTTAAATATTATTTATTAAAGTATTTTTTTATGTCATTTGGACTATATTTATCTGATTATAATAAATCTTTAACCCTATATTTTCTATAAATCTTATTTATCTTTATATTGTGTTGTGGTTCAACATCGGACACGACGGGTGTGTCAGTTTACAACCCATTCTTACCATGAACTGAAACAGAAAAAACCAGAAAGTAATCATAATAGTAAATATAACTTTAATTAATTTAAATTAAATTGTATAGTTAATCACTTAGTGGGTAGACCAACATTTAAATTTAGAAATAATAATTACATTTAATTCACTAGAAAAATTTTATCTATAAATCTCTATGCGATTCTAGTTTAGTTTATATAAATTTCTTGAATAATTTATCTTTGTATTTAACGATTTTGAGTGCATACCAATCTTAGTTAGTCAGCAATATTAACTCCTGGGATTCGACATAAATTTATTAGAAATAAATATTCAAAATAATTTGCATGTAAATAGTAAAAATTATAGGGTATTAAATTTAATCATCTCTAAATTCTAATATTAATATTTCGACACTTAGCTTTTATGTATTAACCAAGATTTTGAGTTTCGATTTCAGAATCGGTTTCGACACTCAGAGAAATCAACGTGTTTCAGTGAAAACCATTTTCATTTCAGTTTCGACCAAAATAATTTTTTATTTATTAATTATATTTTGACCAAAATTTAATTTAATTTAAATTCTTTTTTAACTTCAAATTAAAACTATTATAATATGTTTAAAATTTTTTTAAACAATGAATAGTACTATACACTAAAAACTCATTCACGTGAACAATCCCCATGTACGTGAATAGTATTTGATATAAACTAGCGAGGGCATGAGCGCGTCAATGTGGGGGTCAGGCCGGCAAGGCCGGCGGGGGAGTGGCGCCAGGCTGGCCCGCATGCAACTGCGGGCGCCAAAGGCCGGCGCTAGGGTGCTGGAATAGGGGCTAGTTTGGCGCAAGGACGCGGGTGCGAGGCTGGCTAGGGAGCATGTGCCAAGCTGGCGAGTGCGCAGGTGTGGAAGTCAGGGCCATGCTGGCAAGGGCATGGGTGTGGGTACAAGGCCGAAGAGGGCATGAGCGCAAGCGCGAGGGGCGGCGAGTGCTCAAGCGCGGGTGTGGGCACCATGTCGGCGAGCTTGCTCACGCTTGGGTGCAAGCGCCAAAGGCCAGTGCGAGCAAGCTCACTAGCCTAGCGCTCACACCTGTGCCCGCCTTTGGCGCTCGCACCAATGCGCTCGTGCAAACGCAAGGACGGGCGCTAGGTCGGTGAGTGCACAGGTGCGGGTGCTAGAGGCCCACACGAGGGTGCAGGCTCGAGGCCAGCGAGAGCTCGGGCGCGAGCACCAGAGGCCAACACGAGCTCGCTCACCAACCTAGCGCCCACTCCCTCGCCGACCTTATGTCAGCACTCGAGCCCTCGTCGGCATTGTGTCTACGCCCTCGCACTGGCCTTTGGCGCCCGCACTCATGTGCTCGTGCGAGCGTACTCATGCCCTAGCTAGAGGCTGGCGCAAGAGCGCAGACATAATGTCGATAAAGGGCTTGGGCGTTGGCGCGAGGCTAGCGACAACTGCATGATTTCCATGCTCGTTGTGTTTTTTGTCACTTCAAAACCCTAATCCTAAAACCAAAACCATTTTAGGAGAAATGTTTCGCTACCGACCGAAACCGAATCATTTTAGACGAAACGTTTCGCCGTCGACCAAAACCGACCGAGATTTAAAACCTTAATTTATAGTATATAGTAGATCGCAAAAACCCTAGAATGTGATGAGACGAAATGAGTAAAGTGACCTTGAGGTTTGACTAAACTAGGTTCGAGCTGGAATGTTGGACCAGTCTGGACCGATTTAGGGTCACTCTAAAAGAGAAAAACAAAAATAGAGATAGTGCAAATTGTGAAGTGTTTTTTATCTATCATACTCGGGGCCAAAAAAATTAATTTTGTTGTTCAGTTCTGATTTCGAATCTGTGAGATTTTTTGGTTATTTTTAATTAATTTTAATCTTAAAAAAAATAAATATTATTCATTTAATAATGACTAGCGAAAAATACTCCGATTCACTTGTATTACTCTAAGGGAAGATAGAGTTTTTTATAGGAGAAAAAAGAATTGAGCTTGTAGATAAAAAAGAAATGCTAAATTCCTTTACATGTATGTCTTCTTTTATTATATCAGATATCTTAGAAAACTTGATCCGATCATCTCTAATGAGTCGGCCATAGTTAGTGTATGAATTAACTACGAGCATTTCGAGAGTTTTATCTGAAATCTCGTACTAGAATCCTGTGGATTTTATCATCTAATAGCATATATAGCAAGTAACAAAGTAAGAGTTGGTGTCAGAAGAGCTTTCTCTTGCAGGACACCACGATGTCCATCTCTCATAGGCAAAATATTCAAATAATTTGTCATCTATGTGTCACTGATTTATCCTAGTTAAATTGTAAAACTCAACTTCTGATGACTGAATTGTAAAGTCCATCTTCTAATAATCAAACTATGAGACTCAATTTTTGACGCCCAAATTATGGGGTTTGACTTCTCAATTTTAAGCTGTGGGATTTAGCTCTCTAAGACTCCGTTGAGCTCAAATACAATGATAATACCAGCAGCTCCGATTTCAGCTGCTTCTCCATTTCCCATGAGACTCAACTTTGGTTCAGACACATACGTCCGCTCGGTTCGTTGGGCTCATTGGGCGAGCGCAGCTTGTTTGATGAACCGTCCTGGGGCATACAATATACACGTAATTAAATTGAATATCCTCCATGATAAATTATACATCATTTACAGAAATTAACAACCTCAAAAGGTTGAAATTCTCCAATGATGTAAATTGCAGAAGGTAAATGATAAATCCTGGGAGAAAAAATGTGACCAGGAACTCCCTACTCACTGAAAGAAGGGAAACACAATGAACTAGGGCATATTTACACTATGAGCTACAGAAAAGCTCCAATCTGCAGAAATGTGAGCAGCCTTAGTCCACTCGTACCTCGTAGAACTCTTGAGGGATAGAAACCTGAACAGTATTTTTTTTCTCAAGACGCGAAAAATATTTCCTAAAATTGCTTTGGCGTGTCAAATGCAGCTCAATGACCGTCCCGGGTTGCTAAGTGCTTCATTTATTCTACTGAAAACAAGCCTGAGAGGGACACAAGCAACAGCAGTGCCACCAATCTTCTCTACAACCGGTTTTCTCTCGTCTTCATTGCCTCTGCGATCGACTGTAATCAAAGACAGCCTGCGGATCTTTCTTGAAGAGAATCGTGATTTCCTGCTTCTGGAAGATCTATTTTTCGACGAACAAGTTCTACTTGTCAAGGTCCCAGATATCATTCTTTCTAGCTCCATACCTGACTGCAGGCAAAACCGAGATTTTGGCCGCGATTTATTGAACAGATGTGTACCTGAAGCTATTGGACTACCTTTGTTGTTCTTCAAGAGATCAGCACAGGAACCATGTTGCAAAATCTCCACTGTGACAGGATGCCCAACAATTGCTATATCGTCCAATTTACTTCTGAGAGAAACTAGAGGAACACATGGACCATGATAACTTCGCTGCACATTCAACTTGACATCATGTAGTTGTGAAAATCCTAGCTCGCTTTTGTCTGGCTCCAAAACCTCATATTCAGGATAAGTTGAAGCATGATGGGTAGGACTCTCGTCAGGCGACATGGTGGAGACAGCGACATCGCCTGTGAATAATGTTTCACTATATCTTGCAAATGGGAGGGTGTAGGAGAGATTCTTTGCATCCTCAGCTGCCTGGACATGTACTTCATTTGCAAAACCTTGTTTCAGATAGTTCATGTCAGACAAATTTCTAGCTCTTGAGGCCTGATTCTGAGGCACATCACTCACATTTTCTGATGAAGAGTCACATTTTACCATCTGGCAATGACTTCCATGTGAAGAATTTCCAATTATTTTACTATCCGCTGCTCTTTCCATCAAATAATTACCAGATTGGTCAACCTTGTCAATAAAACCCTCTGAATATGCAGTTCTGCTCAACACCACATATCTTGATTTCTTTTTCCTTCCCAAATTTGACCTTAACTTTCCATTTTCAGATTGTGGCCGAAATGGACAGCTGGCAGATCCAGTCTCACCAAGTCCTTCGTGTAATTGTGCAATAGTCTCAACTTGACTGCTGCTATCAGACCGCCTTGCACGGCCAGGATGGAGCTTCCTGGGTGCACAGGAATGAGATGCGCATGCAGAATCTGGCAGGACAGATATTACAGACAGTCATAAGTAGGAAATCCCAATTACAAACTATAGAAAGATTGGCTAAATTCTAAACGAAGCATTTGAATTTTGCCTATCCCTTTATCACATTTATACTGATATCGACTTAGTGATAAAAATGGGTGCTGACACTTATGTTAATATGCAATACAAAGTGGGTATAGTTTCTGCCAGCTGAAATTCAATTTGTCATTCCAAAAATAAGATATCCAAGCCTGGCACAGTGAATTGATCGCTTTTTCATGAGGCAATCTCATCCTTTGTTGCAGGTTTTCTTGTTTGTAATCTACTCTTCTTATCAACTATGAGTACATAAGAAATGAAGCCTTCCAAAGAACAACAGAAAAATCTTGCCAAGAGAGAGCATTAACAAACAGAAAAACTTTATGAGTGGAATCCAACAAAAGGGAAAACAGAGAACAATTCAGGTTCACCAAAAAGAGAAAGTGGATTTGCTCAAAGTGCCCTGAGTTCATTACTGAATAGTAGGAAATAGTAGATTTATCCAAGTACCCCCACTTCATTACCAAATAGTAGGGACTATTAGGTGTTGTCCTCAAGGAAACATTATGGCACTTAACTAGTAAGTAAATCTTGCTAAAATGGACTCGGTCAACATAAATATCCCACTTGTTTAGAGTTCTAAATCATTTTCACCAATGCATCGTGTTCAATTTTTTTTTTTCCTTAAGATAATAGTTCACCACATAGATACAACCTAAAAGTCAAATATAGCACATTAATAGCTAAAATGCTAAAAATCATACTCACAAAATCATCTCAGCTGCATATAACAAATAGCTACTAAATCACATTTTACATGTACTTGACCACACCAACACTATTGTTCCATGGAGGTCTTCTACCAACCTCAAATTTTGTGTTAGTTAATATTGCAAGTACAGTGTGCACACCTAACAGCAACCAACCCAAAATTTAGTGATGAGATCAATAGTTGATGAAACTCAGCCTATAATAGTAACACAAACAATAAACAAACTTTAACACAAGTTAACAAACAACGTTCACACCTCTAGCCAATTGGAGCCCTTTGGAAAGAAAGGAAACACATGGAAAACCATTTAGAGCTGGAAAACCATACCTCTAGTTTCTCTTTCCCTAATGGCAACAGAAGAATTAAAGCAGCTATCAGAGCATTTAACACCACTCAGTTCCAGGATGGTTGAGTGATCATAATTCTCCATTTCTGCACCATAATTGTTGTCATCCAGTGCATCACCGCAAGTATTCTCGGAAACATCTGACATGGCCCCTTTACGTGATGTGCCTGAGTTGTCCGATCCATCATCAACCAGAAACTCTCTAGTGTTCATTCTAGAAGTTTCTGCAACCTTCAATTCATTCTGTGCAGTTTTCTGAGCTACCAATTTCTCTGCAGGATTTCCCTGATCAATTGATATCCTGGTTGTACCCTCCAAAACCTTTACTAGTGGTAGGTGCCGGCTTTTCTTTCTATAATTCTCACGAACTTTAGTCACAAGGGATTGCTTCCTCTTTGAAAGTAGAAAAGAACTGCTGGGGTTGCTTATTGGACTGTCATCAGAAAAACTATCATTAAATTTTGACATCCTAGGTGAAGAACTGACATGATACAGAGCATGGGATCCTTTCTTGCCAACAAGTGCCAGGGGTTTTCTTCCAGAGACCTTTCCCAATCCAAGATCCTGAAGTCCTCTGGTACGTCGAGCTTCTTCAAAGTCATCATCCTCTGAATCATATGGTGTTTTCCATCTTTTCTTCAGAATGGTTTGCATGTGAGCAGTATGTGGACTATTTGGTTCTTCAAATGAGACAACCGACTGCGATAACTCTTGTGTTGAAATGTCATCAATCAGGCCAAGTTTTTTGGAAGAAAAAGATGGTTTTTGGCAATGGACAAACATGGATTTTGGTTGTGAATCCAAGCTACAATCTTCTCTACTTATCAAGTTGCTCAATCTCGGCATATCTTTCTGGCTGCCACTAGAAGAGTACAAGCTTTCAAGCTCAAGGGCATGCAAAATGGCATCTTCCCTGTGAATGTACTTCCCCCCGTTAGGTGCTTTCTTGTCAGATTTATTTGCAGAAGCCTTGGCGCTTTCAATGTCCTTATCATACTCCCCACAACGAAATGGTTTTACACGAGTAGATTTTTCAAGATTGTACCAGTCCCTGGTTCCAGATAAAAATATCAGAAGTTGAAATAAAACTGCATTGGCATAAAATATTCAAAACATATAAAGGGAAGAGAAGCACAGCATATACCAGCCAAGAATTCATTAACAACGAAGACTATTTGCACTTTGCCACGACCCAGAATCAGGGAAAGGAAATATTTTTCTATTTGCAAAATTAAATTCACAGTCTACTGCTCAGAAATGAGACAATGAGTAACCTGGAAAAGAATTAATACTGCCAAAACTAAGCAAATTAGCCATTGGGATATCAATTGAAGCATTTATCTTTTATGAATACTACCAGTGAGCCCAGAAACACACATGACTATTAATAGTATGCTTTTGTGTATGTAGGTTTCCCAGTCTGATTCCACAGATGAACTTCTTTTGTAACACCAGCAAAGAATAAGATTGCATAATGTTGATTGCTATCTAAACTACAATTCTTGACGTAAGCAATATGTGGGCAAGAAAACTTTCTGGAGTTAGGGAGGTAGAGTGGCTTTACAGCCAAATGAGATCAAAGCTTGTAACGCAAAGTTTGAGAATCACAAAGCAAACAAAGATAATGAATATAAGGCAATGAAAATGGTTATGCCAATTGATGAGGTTGATCCACTTGGAACATGTTGCAAAGGGTAGGGGGGAGAAAGGAAGAAATGCAGCAGCAGGAATTATGAGTGTAGGAACCCTGCCATTCCGTAGAATAAACTGTAGGGGCTATGGAATACTAAATAGGTGGTGGAAAATCATAAAGCAGAAGATTCTGCACATTTAAATTATGAATCAGAAACTTTAACAGTTTTGTGAGAACTTGGAGGCAAGGCAGTGGACAAGATTGTATACTCAAAGCTGAAAGATGGTTCATTCCTGCATGTTGGTTAAATAGGGGATCCAACTTTGGTTCACTAGTTTAGCAACTGGAAACTTGATGAGAAACTCAGACAAATCCCAAGTCTTAATGCTTCATCAAACCTAACCTAGGAAATCCAAGAGCAAACATTCAAACTTCCGCAACAAAGAATGAAGAACTGCCCCTACGTTTTTGGTAATGAAAGCATATGCATGATCTCATGGACTGTAGCCAAATCAGATGAAGGATATTAAGTACAACACTTTCAGCATCCCCAGCAAAAATCAGAGAATTTGTACAAGATTTCTTTTAGTGCTCCTAAAGTATTAATTATGTGACACATGAACATTAAACAGCCAAAATTTTTTAGACTTCCAAAGAACAAGTGATAGTCAAATTACCGAACCCAAAGTCATGAGTCTCAGGAACTCCAAAGAATCCGTGCAAACAAGGTACAGTAGAAAACTATAGACCCAGATCAAAGTCCCACAACAACCCAATCCTCGACACTTCTCCCGCAGTGAACATAGAACTGTTTACAAAAATATGTACATATCAAGCAGGACACAGGTTCATTGCAAGCAAAAATAGAAAATCACATCAAAATTCTTCATTATTAAAATCCTCTACTATGCAAACTAGTCATTCTGATCGCAAGCAAGGTACCACAAACACCCAATGGGAGCAACCAAACCCAAAAAATACACGACAACACAAATCAATTCAAATCCCAAGCATAAGAGGTGATGGATCTGAGAACTCACATGCTGCCATCCACCCTGCCGAGGAGCTGGATAGGGGTGCCGGATCTCGGCGGGACGGAGCACTCGCCGGGGAGCTCGTCCCACCCGAGAACCCTGCCAGGCCACCACGAACCGTTCCTCCGGCGGACCCAGACCAAGCTACCGGCCACCGCGTCGATCCCGGGTGTGCTCCCTCCCTTCTCGTGGTAGCTGCCCATGGCCTAAAACCCCAAAAACAATCCAAAATTTGAACTCTCCGGAGCTTCAAACGCGATAGAAACCCTTCAAGCTTTCATCTTTCGGAGCAGATGAAACCGAAAAAATATAAGGAAAAATGAGAAGGGTTTGGGAGAGGAGAGAGCAGTCAGTGGTCGTGGGTGGTGAAAGGGGAAGCGGCAGAGAGAGAGAGAGAGAGCGAAGGAGCCGGTGGCCTAAAGCTCCTAAGTTTGACAATTTTACGAATGACTCTCTCGTTTCACAAGTTTTACGAAATATACCCTCTATCGGGGGTTTTACTGAAATGCCCTTTCAGGGTCTTCTGATCTAACGGTTGAAAGGCAATAAGTGGATCTGGAGGAATAATTGACGGTTCATAATAAATATTATTAAAAAGCATTAGAACACCTAAATTGTCAAGGCCTATTATCTCAGTTGGTTGGAGCGTGGTGCTAATAACGCCAATGTCGCAGGTTCGAGACCTGCATGGGCCAATTTTTTTCTTGCCTTTAATTAAAGGTTTTTTCACCAGAATTTAAGGGGCAGTTTGGTTAGAGTCAGGATTAGCAATTTTTGAAATTTTTTTCTAAAAAACTTAATATTAATTATTTTATATTGTTGTTAAATTAAATTATTATATAAAAATTAATTATTTTTGGATGTTAAATTATTGTAGAGTGAATTTTAATCTAAAAAATATATTAATTATAAAAATAATTTATTAGTTTTAACCTTAATTTTGATCTTGACTTGTTAACAAATAGGTCCTAAGAAGTCAATTTTATTCCTAATGTTTAAAACGGGGAAAAATTTTCCCTGGATTTTCACAAAAATATCGACGGCAAACATAAATCATTGCTTCCGAATTATATACCTCAATAAAATGATAATGACTCTTAACGCCACAATTAAAAATTCAGTGAATCGAGAAAAGATTAATTATACTTGAAATATTTATTTAGTCTCATTCTTAACAAAATTAGATAGACTCTAATTAAGAATCGTATTATTTCCAATCCCATTAAGCCTAATTTTGAAAGAATTCAAACGATATTTGTAATAAAATAAAAAGAAAGACTTTTCTAGCATTGTTGTCATATTAAATCAACTCTGGTTGGTTTTCCCAAAACAAATCATAATATTTTTTTAATATATATAATGAAAAAAACCCTTCTTTAGGAAAAAAATACATTTTCTTTAGAATTAATTGCATACAACTCTTTAAAATTTTATTAAATTATATATTTTTTTAATTTAAAATTTATATATTTTCTTTTAACTTATTAGATATGTCGTAAAATGTTGGGATTCGCAGCGGAAGGTTTATGAATCACCTTATTTTCAAACAACATAAAAACAAGAAGTAATATAATATAAAAGAAGATAATAAGATAAGACAGCGAGAGATCCATTATCAAAAGAAAAGGCTTTACAAAAGTTTACAAGAAAAACTTCACACTTTTTTACTCAACTAAACTCTTGCACCAAGCCTCAGTAATGCTTCCACCTTTAAAGAGAATTTTCAAGAGAACATCATGAAGAACTACCACAAAAAACCATCAAGAAGTACTAGAAAATCCATACACGAGAGCCAACACTTTCTCTTTTTCTCTTCTCTCTAGTTCTCTCTATTCCTCTCTCTATTTTTCTCTAATTCAACCTCAATACTACACCACAACTAAGCCATGTGTATTATAGTATATTTATAGATTCTTATTAAGTATGAGTTTTACTCTAATTACAACTCATAATATTACAAATCAATCATAAATCTAAATCTAACTTTGTATTCCTACTTTAACTCAAACTTTAATTCGAGTTCGAGACACCTAAAACTCAACAGTAGAAAATTTTATCAATTGTAAATTTATTATTAAAATTAGAAATATTCATAATACAAAAATAGCTCTCATCTAATTAAAGACAAAGGTGATAATTATTAGTGTATTAATAAAAATTTAAGCTCTATCTCTAGTTCAACCGCAATATTACACCACACCTAAGTCTTATGTATTATAGTATATTTATAGACCCTTATTGAGTCTGAGTTTTGCTCTAATTACAACTCCTAATATTACAAATCAATTATAAATCTAAATCTAACTTTGAATTCCTACTTTAACTCAAACTCTAATTCGAATTCGAGACATCTAAAACTCAACAATAAAAAATCTTATCGATTGTAAATATACTATTAAAATTAAAAATATTCATCGTACAAAAATAGCTCTCATCTAATTAAAGACAAAGGTGGTAATTATTAGTGTATTAATAAAAATTTAAGCTCTATCTCTAGTTCAACCTCAATATTACACCACACCTAAGTCCTATGTATTATAGTATATTTATAGATTCTTATTGAGTGTGAGTTTTGCTCTAATTACAACTCCTAATATTATAAATCAATTATAAATCTAAATCTAACTTTGAATTCCTACTTTAACTTAAACTCTAATTCGAATTCGAGACATCTAAAACTCAACAATAAAAAATCTTATCGATTGTAAATATACTATTAAAATTAAAAATATTCATCGTACAAAAATAGCTCTCATCTAATTAAAGACAAAGGTGGTAATTATTAGTGTATTAATAAAAATTTAAGCTCTATCTCTAGTTCAACCTCAATATTACACCACACCTAAGTCCTATGTATTATAGTATATTTATAGATTCTTATTGAGTGTGAGTTTTGCTCTAATTACAACTCCTAATATTATAAATCAATTATAAATCTAAATCTAACTTTGAATTCCTACTTTAACTTAAACTCTAATTCGAATTCGAGACATCTAAAACTCAACAATAAAAAATCTTATCGATTGTAAATATACTATTAAAATTAAAAATATTCATCGTACAAAAATAGCTCTCATCTAATTAAAGACAAAGGTGGTAATTATTAGTGTATTAATAAAAATTTAAGCTCTATCTCTAGTTCAACCTCAATATTACACCACACCTAAGTCCTATGTATTATAGTATATTTATAGATTCTTATTGAGTGTGAGTTTTGCTCTAATTACAACTCCTAATATTATAAATCAATTATAAATCTAAATCTAACTTTGAATTCCTACTTTAACTTAAACTCTAATTCGAATTCGAGACATCTAAAACTCAACAATAAAAAATCTTATCGATTGTAAATATACTATTAAAATTAAAAATATTCATCGTACAAAAATAGCTCTCATCTAATTAAAGACAAAGGTGGTAATTATTAGTGTATTAATAAAAATTTAAGCTCTATCTCTAGTTCAACCTCAATATTACACCACACCTAAGTCCTATGTATTATAGTATATTTATAGATTCTTATTGAGTGTGAGTTTTGCTCTAATTACAACTCCTAATATTATAAATCAATTATAAATCTAAATCTAACTTTGAATTCCTACTTTAACTTAAACTCTAATTCGAATTCGAGACATCTAAAACTCAACAATAAAAAATCTTATCGATTGTAAATATACTATTAAAATTAAAAATATTCATCGTACAAAAATAGCTCTCATCTAATTAAAGATAAAGGTGGTAATTATTAGTGTATTAATAAAGATTTAAGCTCCATTAAACTTTGAGCCCAACAATCAAATTTTTAAATCATTGGGATTGATTTGCACTCAATAAATTACGTTGGATACTTTTTAAGGTGTAGAGGATCAACAATGACGATTTAATTTATTTATGAAGGCAAAAATCTTGTTTTGGAATGCAGTAAAGATTTAGGTTTGAAATCTAATCCTATTTTTTATTTTTCAGGTTTTTTGACATAATTTTGGCCCAAAATACTTGAGGTATTAATTTAAATGAGTTACAATTTTTCAAATGGAGATCTTAAATTGAATCGGTTGGAGATTGAAGATAATGGGGTTTTCACAAAATAATAATTTTTTATGAAATTATTTGTAATTATAATAATTTTATAAACTTATTTTTTGTAATTCTCTTTTTGAGATAATATGAATGACAACTCGATTTCTTTGTATAAAAATGGTCTCGAGTGCTTTTGTAGGGGCATATACAACCCCTCCAAACCCAAGACTATGGGCATGGGATTTTATGGATGTCAACGCTACATCGTTTGAACTAACATTAAATTTGTTTGGTAAATAAATTATAATTAACTATTAATTATTCTGTCAAATTTTTTATGTTTTTTGTAATGAAAACAGCTATCTGATTATGATATTATATGTTAATAAAGTGTAAAATTATTGGAATTAAGGGCCTGAGCGATATGTGAAGAGCCTATGAAAGAACACAAGAAAATGTGAGGGAACACACAGTACACGAGGAACTCGTGAAAGAATGCATGAGTATATTCAAACAAGCATGGAATCTTGGTCTCACCTTTTGTTCGTGCTCGCTCGCTGCTCTTGCACTCGTCTCGCCTTCTTCTCGTACGTTTTTCACTCTCAACGTCGACGGCACAAACCTCAAACCTAATTTGGCGTTAGCGATCAACGTAACAAAGAACACAGATAAATCAAAATCCTGTACGTAGTTTAGTTAGATCAGACCGTAATTCTGATCTGGATCAAGTTCAGAACAATTTTTTATTTGATTAAGTGCGAAATTATTATTTTATATTTTAGATTAAAATTTAATATCTGAGATGGAAATATATTTTTTTACAATCACCGCCTAACCCCAAAAAAATATGATTTTTTAAATTTAGAAAAAAATTAATTTACTTAATTTTTTTATTATTCAAGATTAGTCCCAATTGTAAATAAGTAGACGTAATAAAAATGAGCAAAATCGATTTATTATATCAATTATATATATTTTTAGAATCGAAATCAAATTTTGATTTTTTAAAAATTGGGAATCAAAACTGTATTGGTTTTAATTAATAACCAAAATTTCGGTTCGGTTTTAAATTAATTTTAAAATTGATATACTAAATTTTAAATTATTTATTTTAAAATATTTTATTTTATATTTAAATTTTATAAAAAATTAATTTTAAATACATTAACACACGATTTACTCAAAAATCTTATATTATTCATTATAATTTTATAAAAAATTAATTTTAAATATATTAATATATATATAACATAAAAAAAATTATATTTTAAAATTTATACGATATATTTTTTAATAATTAATACTATTTTAATATACTAATTTCTCACAAACTATAAAATTAAAATTGAAATCGGATTTCCAGCGAACCGAAATATATTTTTGCTCACCCTTAGCCCGTAGCCGAAGCACGAGAGATCCTGCGCCCCGACTTCTTCTCTCGACCGGTTCGGAACAACTCCGCACCGCCAGCGGCAGGGACGCCGACTTCCGGCGTACCACCACTCCCGGTGGCCAATCGAGAGGACAAACTCATCTATCATCATGACTGGTAATCTCCAAATCCCCCCGGTTCACTCCTCTTCCCCTCTTGGCCTTCTCATAGAACAGTTCCCCTGCAGACTACGCCCAGGAGCAAGAGATGGAGATCGAGGCTCTCCAAGCCATCCTCATGGAAGATTTCGCAGGTGTCCGCCTCTGAAATAAGATCGAGTACTGAGGCAATTGGAATTCCACTTGTTTTGATTGCTTCCTTGTTTTCTCTCGCTTTTTGTGCGCAGAGATTGATTCCAGCGAGAGCGGGCTTTCCACGAAGAATCGGTGCTTCCGAGTAATTCTATCGCCTCAGGTGCGCAGACCTACTTGCTGGGTTGCTTTTGATCTGAGTATTAATTGTTATGATTTGCAGAGGTAGCTTGTTGGGAGTTGATTCATGTTCTGAGTTGGAGGAATTGCTTGGTTTTTGTTGGTTTTCTTCCATGGTTTAATAGCAGCAATTCTAATTTTTTCGTTCTGAGAATACTGGATTTGACATGTCTTCGGAGTTGTGATGGAAAAACATGAATTTTTTTGTTTAATTTATTAGGTAGTGGCTAGAAATTTGGAGAAAAATTGTAGCTTATGGAGGCCATTCGCTGAGATTGCTAGCTTTGAAGCTTTGGGAAATATTGAAGATAATACAGTACTTGTTACATTTCCTTGGGTTGTTCTTGGGGGGGTTTGCTTGAATCCAGAACAGAAAAAAGAAGAACCTAGAAACAGATTTTGAACATGAAAGATATGAGGAAGCGATGCTTACTTTTGCGATGGACAGCTTAAGGTTTAACCATGCATGGGCTTGTGAAATCGTTGATTCTTCAAAATTTGACAGAAAGATATAGCAAAAATGCAAGTTGCTGGCATGATTAGTGCTGTTTTTGAAGTAGTTATGAGCCATGTTTATTTGGTTGAGTATATGGGCAGCTTCCACAAGTTGATTTTTTATCTTTTCCTTATTCATTAAAAACAATTAGTTCATCACTTTATGCACTGGGCTAATGGAATGTTGGCCCTACCTTAGATTAGGCCTCATTTACAAGAGACTATGTCCTTCAATTGGATTTAGAATGATCCGAACATGCATGCTTTGGGGCTGTGATTGGGTTGTGGTCCTAATAGTGATAGCTTATATAACCAAGTACATTGTTTGGAATACAGTTAAAATATGAATTAGTTGAAGGTGCAGAAAGGCAGTACCTGTGTTCCCAAAGTGAACAGCATTAAGATGATTTTGCATTATTTTGGGAAATACTTTGATAGCAATGCTATAAATATCTTCTGTAATTGGTTTGTGGGGCAAATAAACTGTGTTGCACGCCTGTGTGAAAGCTTTGCCTTTTCAATTTTTTCTTTGTTGCTTCTGGAAATCAATGTATGGATCAGATTGAGTCTAAAGATGTTGCATTTTCAGCAATTGGTATTTTCCTTGAAATACTGGTCCTGTGCTGTTTACTGGTTGCTGAGATTATTAAAAACTCCCGTGTTCTTCATGAGGTCCTGTTGCTACAATTATATTATCTTGTATGTTTTAGCTGACAATATTTTTGATGATTTTGTATAGGATGATGATGTCGATGTGGCAAATTATACTCCAGGTTGGTTGTTTTCTTTGGATATTAATATGCATTCATGCATTATTGCATGGGAACTGTTAAGATAGTTGTTCAGGTAATGAAAAAGGAGGAAGAAAAGGGTAAATAGGTTAAATATTTCTTCTTGTAGCATTAAGAATCTGCACAACAGGATAATACTATTAGTACTTGATAAAGGAGCTGATGGGTAAATTATATTTTTTTGGCAGTTCAACTGGCTTTGATTTTCTCTCACACTGAAAAGTACCCTGATGAACCTCCACTGTTAAATGTGAAAAGGTATGTATTTTCCTTTTCTGTTGTTTCACAATTTTCATTTTTCAGTCTATTATTGAGGAAACTATATGACACTAAAGTATCCTACTTGTTGGGGACCCTATTTTTCTTTTCCTAACTTTTTGCTTTTATTTGTCTGTTACTCTGTGCAGTGTGCAAGGCATAAAACCTGAAGATCTGATTGTACTGAAAGAGATGATGGAAAAAGAGGTATATCCTAGAGCGAAGTCTCATTTTTCTCTAATTGAATGCTATGAGCTGTTGCCGACAACAGTAAACAGCAATTCATTTTTATGCTGCAAGCTCTTTCATGCAATTCTGACTTATGTAAGCAACATCATTGATCAGTGTTGTTCACATATTGTAGGCTTCCGAAAATCTTGGGATGGCAATGATCTACACGCTTCTAACGTCAGCCAAAGAGTGGTTAGCAGAAAAATATGGACAGGAAGAGGCTGTTGAAGAAGCCGAGGAGGCTGAAACAGAAAAAGATGATGTATGACATCTGATTTTCCGTACAATATGATCTGCTTTTGTTTATGTTGTTTTTCTTTTATCAAGTTTTAATTCCACTTAATATATTTTTACGTTTTTCTGCAATTTGTGGTTACTCTGGTAATATCAGTATTGTAACCGCCGAAACTCAAGATGCCACACCCCCTGTAAGAGCAACTTGCTTCCTAGAAGCATCTGATTAACTAACTGTAAAAAGGATAAAGTTGCATCTGCTACGCGGTGGACCCAAGTTGTTTCCTAGGTTTGAGAAGTATACATGACAGGCTGGAATTAGTATATGAACTGGTGTCCATGACTGTTGGACTGCAAGTGCAATGTCCATGTAAACCAGTGTGCATCAATCTTATATCTTTGCATTCTGTTTTGCTTAACCTAATAGACATTGCCTGAGTCCACTCTGTTGTAGTGTGCGTGTTGTATGTGCTGTGTTCTATTGACTCATATGATGCTTTTGATCTTAAACCCCTGCGATCATAGTGGAAGAGAGACCACCATCCAAAGAGATTTTGGGTCCATTTCTTTCAGTAGTGGGTTTGAGATTTCTTTTTGTGGTTGAGGTCCTTGCATAATTCCAGTGGGAGCCTAGAAATGCTTTGAAGGCAATTTTATGTGGGCCCATCAAATATTCTGTGTCGCCGTTCATGATCATTTTATCTGACATTATGTCTTCATGGTCAAATTTGCAGATAGTTATTCCGCATGGGGAGCCAGTCACTACCGAATCATTTCTTGCTTGGAAGGAACGATTCGAAGCAGAATTAGCACTAGAAAGAGCCAAGTAATGTTTTGTAGATCTTCTTACCATCTATGCTGATTCTGTAGGAAGTTTTGAATTTCAATGTAAATGGTGGCAATGAGAAAAAATGTTATGAGAGTAGAGCAGTTTGTTGTTTTCCTATTGTTATGCAAATTAAAAATAATTCTATTTTTCAGGCTAATGCCAGAGTCTGCTCTTACAGCTCCCAAGGAGAAAAAACTTACTGGGAGACAATGGTTTGAAAGTGGAAGAGCTCAAACGGTAACTAATTTTTGTGTCTGCCCTTTCCCAAGATAGGTTTATGTTGTGTTGTTTCTTTTTTTGTTGTTTTTTTTTTCATAGCATAGATTAGATTGTGTTGGTTATGCAATTCTTTATACTTCCTAGCTTCTTGCCATTTTTTTTTCTCTCATTGTGCCTATGAGCATAGGAGACCACTTGTGAAATCTCTTATTTAGAAACTGTTATTTGATTCATATAAATCCTTTTTTGTGTGCCTCATATCTTTGACTTGTTTCTACAGAAAGGTGCAGCTGCAGTTGCTGCTGGGTCTGAAGAGGAGGATGAAGAGGATATTGACTTTGATGATGACTTTGGAGGTGATTTATTCACAGTAGCATAAAATTGATAATCTAGTCTGTCAAAAGAATTATATTGTCTTTAACTGTTGATTTCACCATCTTCCTCTTAAATGTATATGCTTGCTACAGATGATGAGGAAGATATGCTTGACCATTATTTGGCGAGAGATCTGATAAATCGTCCGAAGGATCCAAGAAATGAAGAGAACATGACGCAATAGATGCACGATAGCTTCTTGAACTTGGAGAACCGAGTTCATCTTTAATGATCTTCATCATGGACTAATGCATGTCCGAAATTTATATCGAGCCCTGTCGTTCCCCATGATCATTGATATGATAGACAAAAATGATATTTCTGCTGTTATTATTGAGAGGTGTATTATGCGATTTAAGCAAGTTAAATATTAGAGCCATCAGACCAGGCTTGGCAGATTTTGATATGAGGATGAACTCTCTGTATATTGTTAGGTGAAAAACCAAAAAGGTGGTTGTGTACCAAAAGTATTCTGTAAAACAGGCTTTGCACTTGTGATTATCCAAATAATACTTTGGGCATTGATATTTAGCTGGTATTTGGTTGGATTTTTAAACTCCGAAATTGAGAAAATTGGAGAAATTAAAAATTAATTCTCTCAATTTCATTGTTTGGTTCAATTCTAAAATTATAGGTGGTGTTTGGTTGGATTTCTAAACTTTGAAATGAAAGGAATTGAAAAAAATTAAAATCAAATTTCTCAATTCCAATATTTGATTAAATTCCAAAATCCCAAATATAAGGAATTAGGCATTTCTTATTCCTTTTGATTCTGAATTTGATTATTATTTTTTTTTGTTTGCATGGAAGGCGTCAATTCTCGGTGGGTCCCACACGTCTAATTTTCCAGCTGGAATTATAGCCTTTTCCTCACGAGAAAACCATCTTTTCATCCCGACCTTTCCAGACCTTCGATTCTTTGTATCTCCTCGTGTTCGATCTGCTCTTTCCGCGGTGCCAGTCCAAGCTTGTCTCCGCCGCTGTTCCCTCCGCACCGCCGGTCCAAGCTCATCTCCATGTTCGTTGGTGGTCGTGATTTCGGCTTCACTCTGTCTGTCCAGCTGATCTGCAAGTTCTCCACCCCGAAGAGGCCTTGTCCGTCGGATCTCAGCGCTCCGAGCTCCTATCAGACAGAGCGGCCACCACGCAGCCATATCCACTCGGAGAGATAAATTTTGGAGCAGATTTCGGCCTTTCCCTGTTTCACTGGCCAATTTCCCTGATCTCGACCCTGACAAGTCCATTTCTCGAAGTTCGCTCCTTCTGAGCTTATCAGCGGTGTCGCCCCATCACTCTCCGACAAGGTCCGCCCCCACTTCTCCTACCAAGCTTTTTTCTTCTTCTTCGTCTCTTTAGTCAACCTCATGTTATTTTTTTCATTTTGTAGTTAACCGAAAGGCCCACTTTTACCTAGGATGTGACAGAGAACCGTAAATCATGCATTTGGTTCTTGCTCTTTGGTCCCCTAGCTCCATATTTCCTATTCAAGTCTTGAGCTCGTTAGTCCTTGTCATCATCTTTCAAAGTAGGAATTGGAGTGATGAAAATGAAATAAACAACGGAGATGAGCTTTGTCCTCATGACACACATCTCATCTTTTTGCTTTTATATTTGTCTCCATGCTAAAACCCTAGCTAGGCCTCTGCAACCAATGGCATCTTGGCCTCCCTCATCCACTAATCCTTTGCATGATTCACTCATTCCCATGCTGTGTCACCATTGATACTCATAAGCACTGATGATTATGTCCATTAATCCATATTTTAATATTACCATCATTGCATACTGCATAGTTTAATTAAAGTATCAAACTGCCTATTATAGATACAGGCTATTGCATGTTTCATACTGTCACAGAAAACAAACATATAGGCCAATTGCAAAATTGACCAGAAGAGCCAACAACTCCACTCGGAAGACTATATTCGGCTCTTTTATGGATGAAACATATGTGTGAACTTTTATTGTTGGATGAATGAAGCAAAGACAAGATTATGCTAGCAAAACAAAAGTAAAAAAGACAGACAATCATATAAAGCTAATGGAAAGAGCAAGAGTGTCTTTGTTCCAAATAAAAAAAAACAAGTGGTCACTTCTTTTGGTAATGAACAACACACCCCACTGACCTCCATCCGCATGAATAATTACAAGCTCAAACACTTATATAAAGGGAACCTCAAAAGCATCTTTACTATTGGAATAGAGAATTAGAACGACTCTTATTAGTGTTTTCTATTAGTTAGGCTATTTACAATTTGCTCGTTGTATTGTTGATTTCCTCAAAATGCAATTATACATGTAATTTCTGTTAAAATGTGTTGAGTTTATCTAGTAAATGATGTAGTGCAAAATTAGGTTTTAGGTAAACTAATAGGATTTTCTTTCCTGGTTGTATCCTATTTTCACTCCACAATTTCAATTCAGTTATCTGTAAGTAGCCTAGCAAGAAGTTTTTGTACTTTGTGGTTGCTATGTTTTACAGTCCAATCTGATACTTGAGTCATCTTCATTAGCTACATGTTAAGAAGTAAATTAATTTGTCAAAGTGCTTCAAGCTGAGAATGCTGAAGGATCTGACACTTGAGTCATCTTGCTTGCACTCTGAAAGAATGCTTCAAGCAGATCTTGGTGCCTCTTGTGAAGACATTTTTACAACAATCAGAATGAAGAGAAATCTAGATATAGAATGTTCTTTAGCAAGGAGAAGGATGCTGATGGTATTACAATTTTTTCTTAAATGTCACCTATAAAGCATAAGTGAAGCTTTTCTGGATAAGTTGTATTTTCTTGATGCTTGAAAGGTTAAAAAAACCCATTGAACTTGTTTAAAATGACTCTGTGACTTGTGGGTGAGAACAAGAGGCATAACTTTGTCTTTGTGTGAATTAAGTGTTGGCCACCAATTCTCATTTGATACTTCCTCATTCTTGAACTGTTATGAACTAGGTTTAGCTTGCAGGATTATTATTATCATCTCTAGTTTATTTCATTTGCCAAATTTTGTTGTTTTTCTTGTTCCATTACGTGGTTGGTGTTAGCATTGTTTAACTTGACAATTCAGCCCTAATTTCTGTAAGTTGACAATTCAGCTCTAATTGAACTTAGTTTTATTTGCTTACAGATTGACAAGGTATAAGAGGTTTAAGGAGGGGGATAAAAGGATTCTCATTACAACAGATTTGGTTGGCAGAGGAATTGATATTGAATGAGTCAACATTGTGATAAACTATGACATGCCTGATTATGCTGACACATACTTGCGCAGGTTAATTATCTTTCCCGAAGTATTTTATCAATCATTTTCACCTAGAGGCTGCCTGCTTGTTTAAATTGTCCTTCCCCTGCATTCAGGTGGGTTGTGCAGGACGTTTTGGGACCAAAGGTCTTGCTATCACATTTGTGTCATCTGCATCCAACTTGGATGTTCTTAATCAGGTCACTATTACCAAAAGTCTCTGGACTTCATAATTCACACTTTAGGTGTACACTTGTTAAAAGGCTCTGTTTTCTGTGCCAAGGTTCAAGAGAGGTTTGAGGTGGATATAAAGGAGCTGCTGGAGCAAATTGACACCTCTACATACAGTAAGTTGTCTGGAGGGCTCCATCATCATATTAACATAACCTTTTTCTTTCTTTGAATTTATAAGCCTTTGGTTGCAATTGCCTTGCACGAGGGATAACATCCAATAATCTAGATTCTGATAACTTCATTAATTATATAAAATTCTTGATTTATATTTCTTTGCATATGCATACTACAAATTGCTATAAGAAAATTGATTTTTATTGAGAAACTCTGCCTAGAACATGTTGGTCAAGGACGCCAACTAGAAACCTATATTTTTGAACCTTGTCACTCTAGAGACTCAAACTTGACCTCTCCTTGCAGATATTCTCTCTAATTGTTTTAGTAATTTAAATTGAATAATAAAGTTGCTCAATTGTCTAGCAAGTTTCTGAGGTATTGTGCTAATTGATACTTTGTGTTCTTTCAGTGCCAGACTGATGAACTTGTGCTCCTGGGAAACCGGCCAGAAGAAGAGTGGGGCTGTACAAGAATTATGGGTATTGCTGGGGAAGCTCCACTACTGTATATGAATTTTGCCCAAAAATATTGGCAATTTGGTTAGCAACAATGTGAAGGCTCTCTAAACCGGACTTCACTTCAGCCCTTGGCTGCTGGTTTATATCCCTTAAGAGATCTTTACAAGTTGGCCTCTATTTTTTTGCATTTAACTAGGTCAACTATTCATGTGTAACATGTATCTGTTTGTTCCACCCGACTGAGTAGATTTTTTTCAGTTTTTTTATTCTGTATCTTCAACAGATACTTCATCATAGCTTCTTTTCTTGGTCGTGTGATATCAGGTTGTTCATCCCTTGCTAGCAGTCTTTCGAATATTGCTCATTCCGGCTTAGCATGATTGCTTCTAATAGGAGGTAGGTACCAAGTTTCAGCTCCGCACTCGGGATGCAAGCATGGTTTGGGAATTGAACTCGTGATCTCCTCCGGAAGTTTGGTCCAATGGAATGCAACATCAAAACTGCAGGATGGTATAATGTCGAACTCCAGGTGCAGCAATTATTGGTGCATTTAAAGACAAACCAAATCAGTCGTGAGAAACACCATCAACCACTCAAACATCAGTTCTTGAGAACACTTCGAATGCCACTCAAAGGGAAGACGGTTCTGATTCTTTTGATGATGACTTGGCTCCGATAAAAGCAAAGATTGAGGTGATGGTTTTGAGGATTGAGAAAGGAAGATGGTGTCGGGTGCTTAGAAGGGAATGCAGGGCTGTTTGTGTGGATGCCTGGATGGGGCCGAGGCTGAACGTGTCGCCAGGGAGCTCGTGCGGTTGCTCGGAGGCCGGCTGGTTTAGTGTTTGCTTTGCCACCCTGAAATACTCGGTGCATTTGGTTTGTTGAAAACGAGAAAAAATGGAAGAAATGGGAGATCTCTGAAGTTCAGAAAAATAACGAATCTCTAAAATTATACGAGTTCTGTTATTTAGTTGTATTTTTTGTGAAAGTGTGAAATCCACCTAATTCATTAATTCGCGTGATTTGTTTAATTAAACTTTTTGAAAAAATTTGGAGTTTTATGAACTTTGATGTTTGTTTAAATTCGATTTTTTAAGAAAGTGAAAATATGGTAAATCTAGATAAGATTATCCCATATTATAATTTATAAATAAAATTGTTTATTTAATTTATAAATTTATTAAAAAGAATATAGTATTTGCGCAATACAATTTATAATTTGTAATTAAAAAAATATAATGTAAAAATTAAATTAAATTTTATATGAATTAACCACATAAATATATTATTTAAATGGTATGTATATAAGTTAAATACATTCTTAACAATTACTTTTTGAAAAATGCAGCAAAACAACCATATACAAGAAACGTATACCGGTGCAACAACAAAAGCAGCGCTGGCCGCATACGTGATCCATCGCTCGCCCGCCACCAACATCCACATCTGCCTGATCGCATCGATCACGGAAATAGAATTCTTCTTCCTCTCCCTTCTCGACGCTTCCTCTTCGTCTTCAAGCCTCCACCAGCTTCCGCCAAACAACGAGGCGCGAAGCCTCTCGACAAGCCCCATCTGGTCCCCATCCTCGCCAGAGTCCCCGACTCTGCCAACGCCTTCCGGAAAAGAAAATTCATTGACGGATATCAATCAGGAAGAGGCCCTGGGAGGGGGGACAGCGCAGCAGATGCGGTGAAGGCGAGCAGAAGAGATGCTTGTCTTGGCACTTAGGAGATGGGAATGGCCCGGTGGTTGTTGTCGCCGGAGGAGGAAGAGATGGAGAGATGGAATCTCGCCGACGACGAGAGCCATCGGAGACCCTCGACGACGAGGCAGACGGAGTAGCTCCAGGCGGTGACCGCACGCTACATCCGCAACTTCCTGGAGTTCTGGATGTACGGATCCAGGGACTTGATGACTTCATCGCTCTTCAGAGCGACCGATCTAGAACTGAAGATGTCGAGATACGGGAGCCACCTGCCGGAGGCTAGGGATCACCGGCGATCCATCTTCGAGAGGCGCTCGATGCCGTCGCCGGCGGTGAGGAGTTGCTCCACGGTGTCGAGGGAGGGCTTATTAGCGGCTGCGGCGAAGAGGAGAGTGAGCGAAGGTGGTGAGCGAAACCGTCGCGAGTTCCGACGAGTTCGGGACAGAGAGATCCGGAAGCAAGTGGGAGAATCCGTAATTCCGCCTCATTTTTTTTTCCGGAACTGAGGCCCAACAAAAAAGACTCAGTGAACAGTTCCCCCGATTCCGAGTTTAGCATTGACTAAAACATTCCAATTGGAAAAATGAGATTTAGAACCTGTTTAAAAGAATTTTTAATTTGAAATTAAAAAATTAATCCATTCTGTCAATTTTTAAAAATTAAAAGAATTATTAAAATTATTTAATTTCGGTGTTCGAATAAATAATTTTTAAGTAAAATTAAAAATTAAGTAATTTTTTAATTTTGAAAAATATATTAAATTTGATACAAAATATGAAAAAAATAAATATAATTTATAAACACAAAATATATATTATTTTTTAAAAATTAATATCTTATTTATAAGTACATGGAAAAATATAATATATTAATATTTAAAAAAATACTAAGTTAATTAAAAAATTAATATAAATTTAAAAATGGCCCAAAAACAAAAAATTATAATTATAATATAATTAATTTAGGATTTATTTAATATTTTTTTCTTGTTAAATAGTTTGATAAACATAAAATACATATATATTAAATTTTGTACAATATACTAAAAAAATATAAATATAATTTACAAACATAATATACGTACTTTTTTAAAAAATAAATAATTTATTTATAAGTAAATAGAATAATATAATATATTAATATTAAAAAAAAGCTAAGTTGATTAAAAATTAATATAAATTTAAAAATGACCCAAAAATAAAGAATTGTATAATTATAATGTAATTAATTTAGGATTTATTTAATATATTTTTTTTCTTGTTAAATAGTTTGATAAACGTAAAATATATATTTTCTTAGAAATATGATTTATTATTTTTAAATTAATATAATGATTAAAATGGTGCATAAATAGAGAATTATATAAATATAATAAAATTAATTCAAGATTAATTTATTACATTTTAGCTAACAAGTTAAATAATTTGAAAAACTTAAAAATTATAATTTTAAAAAATGATTTATTTTTAGTTAAATAAAAATTTTAAAATTAAAACAGATAAATTAATTTAAAATAAAAAAAAAATTAAAAAATGGCCTAAAGGTTATATAAATCTATCATTTAATTTGTGGGTTCCACCGTAATTCTCAGGAATTGGGTGGATTCCTCTCAAAATTTTTGAAATTTAAAATTAGAATTGAAAAATTATTGAAATTATCCAATTCCCTCTATTCTAAATTTTGAAATTAAACAAAATATCGGAATTTAAAATTAGACTTTTAATTTTTCAAAATTTCTCAACTTTAGAATTTTAAAATCCATCCAAGTAGGTCCTTAATTCCCCCACTTCTTTCGGTTCAATTCGGATATAAATCAATCACGCCCTAAAATTCAAGATTTGATGTCTCTTAACTTATTCGTTTTTATTTTTGATGTGCTATGAGCAAGCTATGAGCAATATACCAATATGTCAAAATGAAATTAAGTATTATTATTATTATTATTATTATTATTATTATTATTGTGTGCTAATACATTTTTTTCAAATTATTATTATTATTATCAACGTCTCAAATTCAATTTAACCTTAAGTTGCTTGCAACTAGAGACATGGCCAATTGTTTTCGGTTCACTTACAACGTCAGAGAAGCCTACAAGAAATATCAAAAGTATTCTATAATTTAGACTGCATTATCTCCTTCGAAAAAGTACCCTAACATAAAAAATCCTGGTCTTTTGAAAAATAATTTTTGGTCCCAAGAGCTGGTCGTTTTCAGACTAGCTGGAGTTTTTGCTCGAGCACCATTGTTTATATTTTATTGTATTTGTGTCCTTGTTGCGGTAGCAGTCTTTGATGGGGATATAATATTTGTTCCATTTTCAAATTATTGTGTTACTTAAAGGGCTGTTATGCAAATATATCCCTTTTGAGATATTATATATTGACAGATATGGCTTTGCATTGTTTATAATCATATAAAACTCCATATGTTTTTCTTTTTTTGCTTCATTATTTTTTTAGCAAAATCCTATACTTTATATTTATTCTCTGTAACTGTTAAAAATTATTTACATACCCTGTAAAAAAAAAAAAAAATTTGCTTAAATGCCCCTAGAAGCATGTTGAAATTGTGTAAATACCCCCTCTACGAAACAGATATTGTATTGAGAGTTGCATATGATACACAATAAAATATAGAGCTATACATGCACTCTTTTGCATGTGTAACCCTGAAAATATCATTTTCAACTTTTGTTAGGGTATTACGTATAGTTCAACTTTAACAAGGTTGTACATGAATTGTTCTAACTTTTTAGGGGTATGTATGCAAAAATTTCTTTTTTCGCTTACTAATTTTAGATGGAGAAAGGTTTAAAAGAAATAAAAGATAATTTCTGGATTAATTCGCAAAAGAGAAGCCAAAAAAGGAACAAGGAAACAAAAAGGAGGAGAAAAGAAGACGGAAACCCCCGTGCTCTGCATTCTAGGGCGCAACAGCGAGAGCGAGCAAGCGTGCCAGCAGCCACCGCCATCGCCTTACTCCTCCCCATTCCACCGCCATCGTCCTGTCGGACATCCGCCTCCATCCTCCTCCCATGGCCCGAACCGCCGCCGGCGCCGCGGCGACCCCGCTGGCGGATCCGGGCCGCTGATCGCCTCCCAGATCGTGGATGCGCGCCACCTCCTTCGCCGCCGGTTTTCGGTGGAATTCACACAGGGAGATGAACGGGAGGGCGTCCGAGGACGCCGGCGCGCCGCCGGCGCTCGATTGGAAGTTCTCGCAGGTGTTCGGGGAGCGTGCCGCTGGGGAGGAGGTGCAGGAAGGTATAAGCTCGAATCTGGTGTGGATCCGGTGGATTTTTCCGGATTCATTGGCTTTAGCTCGTAGTTCATTGTTTGTGGTATATGTTTTGATAATTCCGTGTCGATTGACGAGGAAAACGTTTGAATTTGCTGAAAATTATTGCGTTAGTTCTTTTGCTAGCGGAAAGGCGGGAACTTGGTTATGTTCATTGCAAAAAAATGGTAATTCTTTATGAGCGTTATGATTGTCCCAGGTTGAGTGCACTGGTGGTCGTTTCTTTCCTCTTCTGGATTGTCACGAACTTTAATGTCGATGTGTTGTGGGAATTAGCCACCAATGTTCTGTACAAACTCTGTTATAATTTCCAATTGTCTTTTTTGAGTGTTGTATAATTTGTCGGCTTTCGAAAATTCTTATCTTTCCAATCATTTTATTTGCACAAGTTATGATATTGTTAGTTCAAATCAGTTCTTCTTTTGTCAGTCCAAAGTTAAACTGGATCCCAAAAGGGTGTGCATACTAGCTTTCAAGTTTATCTTACTTGCATTAGCTCAGTTCTCCAAGCTCATTAATAATATTGTGGGTTGTATCACTTGAATTAAGATAGAGTTTGATATACCTTTAAGTGTCTTTCTTAGTCTTCCAATTGATGATGCACTTGTATTGCTCTCATTCTGCTAGAATCTTAAGGAGCTAGTGTTGCTTGTTGCAGTTGACATCATCTCAGCGATAGAATTTGATAAGTCTGGTGACTACCTTGCTACTGGAGATAGAGGGGGGCGTGTTGTTTTATTTGAAAGGACAGATGTTGGGGCTGTATGTTGAACAAATTACCCACCCATTGCTATTTTTGATCTTTGAATTATTATGCCTTTCCTGTTCTGCAATTTTTACATTGTTTTATTATGTTTATATTTAGCATGGTGGTCGTAAGGATTTAGAGAGGCTAGATTATCCAATTAGCAGGCACCCTGAGTTCAGATACAAAACAGAGTTCCAAAGCCATGAGCCAGAGGTATTATTCTTATGGGCTATTTACTTAAGTCGAAACTCATTTTCACTTAGTATTAACTAATTTGATTTTTCTTTTGCTTCAGTTTGATTACCTTAAAAGTCTGGAAATAGAAGAGAAGATCAACAAGATTCGGTGGTGCCAAACTGCCAATGGGGCGCTCTTTCTTCTCTCAACTAATGACAAAACAATAAAGTTCTGGAAGGTAATCTCCCTTGTTTTGGAAGTCTTTCTTCTTCCGCGATAGAATTTTGAAAACTACAGGTTGATTGTGAACCAACATTCATCCGTTTGATTTAGTAAGCTTTTATTTAATAGTTGTCCTACTGCAAGTGCTAGTTTTAGATGGGACAATCTTAAAGAATTTGACATTGAAATATACAATGCTTGCTTGTAGCGTCTCACTATTTTATTATCTCGAGTCTCTTTTTTTTTTTGTTTTTTTGTGATTTTCTTATGTAGAATATTACCTAGTAACAATTTCTTTAAAGCTGTTGTTCATTTAGCAATTCTATGAGCATGTACAGGTGCAAGAAAAGAAGGTGAAAAGGGTTTCTGAGATGAATTTGGATCCTTCTCAAGCTGTAGGAAATGGTAGCATAACCACTTCTACTCCAGCTAGTCCTAGAGTTCATCTCCCAAACGGTGGATGTTCAGAAAGGCAGCAGAATTATCCAAGCAATGACTTTGTATTTCCCCCTGGAGGATTTCCATCACTACGGTTGCCAGTGGTAGTCATATCCAGCCTAGTCTAGTAGTGCATACATTATGTATAATTTTCATGAGCATTGCCCATTATATGCATAATGTATGTATACATTAAGAAGGAAACCAAATTAAGATATTATTGCAGACTTTTTACATACAGATAGAACAATTGCTAGCAGTTTTATAACTTATTATGTTGTGTGGTGATGTTTCCATTTTGTCTAACATAATTTTGATGAATGGCATGTCACACCACATCAAAGATCTATTTATTGGTATATTTTTGTAGTTTCCCTTCTGTTATTTCGTCATATGCTCTACATTTGTATTGATTCTCATGTACTAATATATCGGTATCTGTCCGATTTGATGAAAATAACTGATCACAAATAATTTTTTGTAGGTATCTAGCAGTGAGACAAGCCTTATAGCTAGATGTCGCAGAATATATGCTCATGCTCATGATTACCACATCAATTCTATATCAAATAACAGGTTCACTCATATCAATTCATTCTTTGTAATGTTGGATTCTTTGATTTTTGATACAATTGAATTTTTTGCTCTCCTTCCATGGATGCTTCCAATAGGCAGGTCTTTGGGGTGGTATTAGCTCCTGGTTCATGTGATTATCTCGTTACATGTTCATATTGGTCTTTTTGCTAATAAATAAGGACAAATAGTCCACCGGACTAGAAATGGAAATCTGCAATTATTTGAGAACTGAGAACATTAGCATTTGGATATGAAATATATCTTCTGTTTGGTTATTCATGACATTTTTGCTTGTTTCTAGTGACATCCTTGCTTTCTTCTTTTATCATTCACTGGTTTACTGCTTATTGTTTTTTGCAGTGATTGCGAAACCTTCATATCAGCTGATGATTTGCGAATAAATCTCTGGAACATGGATATTAGCAACCAGAGTTTTAACATTGTTGATGTGAAACCTGCAAATATGGAGGATCTAACAGGTATCACCACCACGTTTATCTCATCTACCCTGGGAGTACTTATCCATTTTGAATTTTTATTGTCAACTCTTTATTTCACATTTTTGGTTTTAACTTAATCAAGCATCAAACTTAAGAACAGCTACGAGTTCTTTCAGCATGATGTTTTCATATGCTTCTTTGTATGAGTATGCTGATGCGATTAATTTTCATTTTGGTGAAGCTTCTTACAGTTAATTTTGTTTTAATCTGAATGCTAAGTTCATGTACAAGAAATGCAGGGCAACCTCTCCTTGGATGCACCTTAAGATATGAGTTCTATTGAATTCCAATACTTCTAATTAGGATGTCAGTGATTGATCTATGTCATTCTTTTACCCATTAGAACTGCAGCACTAGCATAGTGTTGCAAATCCTATGATGGGCTTTTGATTTTATATATTTTAGTTCTCTCGGTTGTTCTGAGTTATGAGGTATTTCCTATGCTTACAGAGGTGATAACATCTGCCGAGTTCCATCCTACCCATTGCAACACATTAGCATATAGTAGCTCAAAGGGTTCAATCCGGCTGATTGATTTGCGTCAGTCAGCTTTGTGTGATAATCACTCTCAGTTGTAAGTAATTCCTTAGCAATAATTCTTTGGATGCTCCAATCTACATTTTCTATTTAAGTCTTGCAATATTAAATACCCATAGGATTCATGGTTTTCATTCATAAAGTACTTTCTGTTTTAAATATTTTCTACAATGACTTTACCTTCTCTTGCCTATTTCTTAAATGACATGTTCATGCATACAGATTTGAGGAACATGAAGCACCTGGTGCTAGATCTTTCTTCACAGAGATTATTGCTTCAATATCAGATATCAAGTTTGCAAAGAATGGAAGGCACATCCTGAGCCGCGATTATATGGCCCTTAAGGTTACCAGTTGTTTTTCCTTTCGAGTTAATTGTGCTTATTGAATTTGAAAAAAAAAGCTCAAGGTTGCGGTAGATAGTTAATGTGCATTTTTTTCGGTAGAGATAGTCCTGACATTTGCTGTCGGTATAACTGCATTATTCAATGTTCGTTTGGTTTCCTGATTTGGTCTTTTGAGATATTTCTGATATGTTGTTATTTTGAACCCATGTTTGAGCAATGGTATCGGCGACAATAGGATTCTTTCTGCAGGGTTTGAAGTGCTGATTCTCGTTGACATATGATTTAGATGTGGCTCTGAGCCATATTTTGGATTAGGTTGGTCACAGGAGGATCACGGAGAGTTTGTTATGCCATAATAGGTGAGGGAATGTTGTATTTGAAGGGGACTGCTGTGTTTTTTCACAGAAGTCAAAGTTTCTCACGCTTGCAAAGTATAGCTGGTGACTTGATGATTGACCAAATCAAATAGTAGTTGGTATTGAAGTGTTGTATATGCAAGTCATTCTTAGAAAAAGCATCTCAACAATCACAAATTGGAGCAAGATGATATCAACCACTTGTTTGATTCCATGTGAATGTCTTCCATCGTGATGGAATTCCAGTCTGATTTGATGCAGGCTATTTCTGTTCTTTGGTCTGTTTTGCTTCACTGTTCTCCCTGCCTCATCTCATTGCAACTTGCTTTGTGTCTTGTATCTCAGTTATGGGACATCAACATGAATGGAGGTCCTGTTGCAACTTTCCAGGTCCATGAATATCTGAGACCTAAGGTGGCTATTGTTAAACACTGGCCAATTAATTCAGTTCAAGTTTGTGCAAGATGCCATCTATTTAAGTTTGATTATGGTGCTTCTCGTTCTATGCAGTTATGTGATCTATATGAAAATGACTCCATCTTTGATAAGTTTGAATGTTGTCTGAGTGGTGATGGACGACGGGTGGCAACGGGTTCATACAGGCATGTTTTTATTACTTGTGAGCTGATGAGTTTACTGCTTGACTTTCTTATATTGATTTATCTTTCTGATTTTAGTAGTAACAATATAATGCTCCTGTCTGTGACTTCAGCAATCTTTTTCGTGTGTTTGGCTGTGTTGCTGGAAGCAATGAGGCAACAACTTTGGAAGCTAGTAAAAATCCAATGAGGTGAGGTTGTATTTTTTGATTTCTTGATTCCTCAACCAAAACAAAAGGAAAAAAGAAGAAAAGCTACTCAAAAATAGATTATCATGCTTTTCATGAGCACAATGTTCTGAAATGAATTTTCTTTCCAGACCTTAAAAATCACATGTATTCATAATTCTATAGACATAAAATGTCACACTCTTTTGTGCTCTCATATTGACCAAGATGATTACGACATGGAAGGAAAAAGAGTAAATAAAATTGCACCATTTGTTTAACTGTTGTCCTCAAGGTCATTATGGCATCATGGAACATTTTTCAGAAGAATAAACTATTTGAAAATCTTGCTTACTGTTGAGATATAATATAATACCTCTGATGATCTAAGGCTTAGTTATGTTTCAATGCACTCACTATAAAGGTGTAAACATCTTTTGCCTACAAAGTGATAAGTGGTCTGCTTATTGCCTTTGCTCTGGACTAGAATAAATCCAATCTGATAATTAGACCTGTATGGAGGTACTTCACTGCCATAGCACCCAACTAGTTCTAATGCCTTGCCACGTCCTCAACTATGTCTTTCTGAGGATTAAGAGTAAACCGCAAGGTGCTAGTCTTCAAAGTTCATTTTTGAGCTGAAATGAGTTTGCTGTGAAAAATTTGCGAACTGCAAATTTTCTGTCTTTTACACAAAATTTGCTGTATGGTGCCTTCTTCTGTAGGAGACAAGTCCAAAATTCGCCAAAACCTGCGAGATCTCTTAGCAGTTTGACACGTGTTGTCAGGCGAGGTTTGTATCGAAGCACTATCTCAACTACCTAAAATTCCTCATTTTGTGTGATTTCTCAACAAGACATGTATAGAGTCAGTTGTTTTCTCAACTAATAACCAATGAATCTTGCTTGTCGCAGGATCAGAAAATCCAGCAGCAGATGCAAACGAAAATGCACAGGACTTTACCACAAAACTACTTCATTTAGCATGGCACCCAACTGAAAATTCCATTGCCTGTGCTGCGGCTAACAGCTTGTACATGTATTATGCATAGAGATTTGCAGAAAAGAGGGACTTCACTTCTTCATATCCCTTTTTTGGTTCCTTCGCTGTAAAGCTGTTCATTTTGCTTGCAACCAGATATAAAATTTGGGCGTCAGAGTTACATACTTGCACGGGTTTCATATCAGGCAAGATGCAGCTATCAAAATCTGGGAGTTCAAGCGATCTGGTGGTTCTGCTTCTCAAACAGAACAGAAGCCTGTTTAAGAGGATTGCGGCTATTGAATGCTGGAAGGGATTGTTTTTGCTACTTGGAAGGGTATTGTGTAACTGGCATGATTTTTTGAGGCTTGTGAATGTTGTTTTTTATTATTGCTTAGTCCTTGCCCCCTCTAGTTAACTATGCCACTAGTCTATGTTCATTGAGAATATATTTGATTTTTTTCTCTCCCTATTAATAGTTGTAATGCGGATTTATTTTTACTTCAGAATTTGTGTTGTAACCAAGGGAACTAATTATGCTCCTTTTATGATCAGACTTTGTTGATACTATATGAGTTATTGTATTATTCAAGGTTATATAACTTTCAATTGAGACTGCAATGAAATAGATGGTCAAATTGGTAGAAAGAAAATAATTTTAGTGAGGCTTGTGAATGTTGTTTTTTATTATTGCTTGAAAATAATAATTTAAAGTTTAAAAATTATTTAATTTTTAATAATAATTTAATTTAATAATGATGTAAAATAAGTAATATTAATTTTATAAGAAAAAAATAATTTTGAAAATTGTTGATCCTGTAGCATCATTTACTTCGGAATCAGAATTATAATCAGGATCAATACTAGTGAATCACTTTTTGTAAATTAATATTTTTTTATCAAAATTAACGTTGCAATAATTTAAAAGTCAAAAAACTATTTAATTTTTTATAATAATTTAATTCAATAACAGTGTCAAAATTATCTTCAAAATTGGTGTTTAAAGCCTTGGTATAGTCCAATATATCCAAATGAGAAAATTCTTAGCACCAATTACTCATTTTTATGGGTTTTACAAATCAAAGTAAATAACACTATATCTTCTGAGATAAACCCACAACTTGTCTTTTTTATATAATTAGACACCGTTTGTTTCAGAATTACAATTAAAATCAGGATCAAGATAAGTGAATTATTTTTATCAACTAATATTTCTTACTAAAATTAATGTTATAATAATTTAAAGGTTGAAAAATTATTTAATTTTTTATAATAATATAATTCAATAATCATGTAAAATAAGTAATATTAATTTTTATAAGAAAAAAAAATAATTTTGAAAATTGTTGATCTTGATTTTGATCCCAAACCAAATGGTGCTCTAGGCACAATACCGTTTGGTTCGGAAATAGGATCATGATCAGGATTAAGACTAGTAAACCATTTTTATAAACTAATATTTTTTTATCAAAATTAACCCTTCAATAATTTAAAAGTGGAAAAACTATTTTTTTTATAATAATTTGATTTAATAATAGTGTTAAAATTGTTTTCAAAATTGGAGTTTAAAGCCTTGGTATAGTCCAATATATCCAAATGACAAAATTCTTAGCACCAATTACTCATTTTTATGGGTTTTACAAATCAAAGTAAATAATATTACATCTTCTAAGACATATCCATAACTTGCCTTTTTTATATAACTAGACACCGTTTGGTTCAAAATTAAGATTAAAATCAGGATCAAGACAAGTGAACTACTTTTATAAACTAATATTTCTTATTAAAATTAATGTTATAATAATTTAAAGGTTGAAAAATTATTTAATTTTTCATAATAATTTAATTTAATAATGATGTAAAATAAGTAATATTAATTTTATAAGAAAAAATAATTTTGAAGAATGTTGATCCTGATTTTGCTCCCAAACCAAATGGCGCTCTAGGCACCGTTTAGTTCGGGATCAGGATCATGATCAGGATCAATGCTAGTAAACCACTTTTTATAAACTAATATTTTTTTTTATCAAAATTAACGCTTCAATAATTTAGAAGTCGAAAAACTATTTAATTTTTTATGATAATTTAACTCAATAACAGTGTCAAAATTATTTTCAAAATTTGAGTTTAAAGCCTTGGTATAGTCCAAGATATCCAAATGACAAAACTCTTAGCACTAATTACTCATTTTTATGGGTTTTACAAGACAAAGTAAATAACATTATATCTTCTGAGATAGACCCACAACTTGCCTTTTTTATATAACTAGACACCGTTTGGTTCGGAATTAAGATTAAAATCAGAATCAAGACAAGTGAACTACTTTTATAAACTAATATTTCTTATTAAAATTAATGTTATAATAATTTAAAGGTTGAAAAGTTATTTAATTGTTTATAATAATTTAAATTAATAATGATGTAAAATAAGTAATATTAATTTTATAAGAAAAAATAATTTTGAAAAATGTTGATCCTGATTTTGATCCCAAACCAAATGATACTCTAGGCACCGTTTGGTTCAAAATCAAGATCACGATCAGGATCAAGGCTAGTGAACTACTTTTTGTAAACTAATATTTTTTTATCAAAATTAATCTTTCAATAATTTAAAAATCGCAAAATTATTTAATTTTTTATAATATTTTAATTCAATAACAGTGTCAAAATTATTTTCAAAATTGGAGTGTAAAGCTTTGGTATAGTCCAATATATCCAAATGACAAAATTCTTAGCACCAATTACTCGTTTTTATGGGTTTTACAAGTCAAAGTAAATAACATTATATCTTCTGAGACAAATCCACAACTTGCCTTTTTTATATAACTAAACATCGTTTGTTTCAGAATTAAGATTAAAATCAGGATCAAGATAAGTGAACTACTTTTATAAACTAATATTTCTTATTAAAATTAATGTTATAATAATTTAAAGGTTGAAAAATTATTTAATTTAATAATGATCTAAAATAAGTAATATTGATTTTATAAGGAAAAAAATAATTTTGAAAAATGTTGTTCCTGATTTTGATCCCAAATCAAATAGCGTTTTAGGCACTGTTTGGTTCGGGATCAGGATCATGATCAAGATCAAGCCTAGTGAACCACTTTTTGTAAACTAATTTTTTTTATCAAAATTAACACATCAATAATTTAAAAGTGAAAAACTATTTAATTTTTTTATAATAATTTAATTTAATAATAGCGTCAAAATTATTTTCAAAATTGGAGTTTAAAGCCTTGGTATAGTCCAATATATCCAAGTGACAAAATTCTTAGCACCAATTACTCATTTTTATGGGTTTTACAAATCAAAGTAAATAACATTACATCTTCTGAGACAGACCCACAACTTGCCTTTTTTATATAACTTGACATCGTTTGGTTCGAAATTAAGATTAAAATCAGGATCAAGAAAAGTGAACTACTTTTATAAAATAATATCTTTTTATTAAAATTAATGTTATAATAATTTAAAGCTTGAAAAATTATTTAATTTTTCATAATAATTTAATTTAATAATGATGCAAAATAAATAATATTTATGAGAAAAAAAAATAAGTTTGAAAAATATTGATCCTGATTTTGATCCCAAACCAAATAGTGCTCTAGACACCGTTTGGTTTGGAATCAAGATCATGATGAGGATCAAGGCTAGTGAACCACTTTTTGTAAACTAATATTTTTTTATCAAAATTAACGCTTCAATAATTTAAAAGTCCAAAAACTATTTAATTTTTTATAATAATTTAATTTAATAATAGTGTCAAAATTATTTTCAAAATTGGAGTTTAAAGCCTTGGTATAGTCCAATATATCCAAATGACAAAATTCTTAGCACTAATTACTCATTTTTATGGGTTTTACAAGTCAAAGTAAATAACATTATATCTTCTGAGACAGACCCACAACTTGCCTTTTTTATATAACTAGACACCGTTTGATTCGGAATTAAGATTAAACTCAGGATCGATACAAGTGAATTACTTTTATAAACTAATATTTCTTATTAAAATTAATGTTATAATAATTTAGAGGCTAAAAAATTATTTACTTTTTTATAATAATTTAATTTAATAATGATATAAAATAAGTAATATTAATTTTATAAGAAAAGAAAATAATTTTGAAAAATATTGATCATGATTTTGATCCCAAACCAAATGGTGCTCTAGGCACCGTTTGGTTCGAGATTAGGATCATGATGAGGATCAAAGCTAGTGAACCACCTTTTGTAAACTAATATTTTTTTTAATCAAAATTAACGCTTCAATAATTTAAAAGTTGGAAAACTATTTAATTTTTTTATAATAATTTAATTCAATAACAGTGTCAAAATTATTTTTAGAATCGGAGTTTAAAGCCTTGGTATAGTCCAATATATCCAAATGACAAAATTCTTAGCACCAATTACTCATTTTTATGGGTTTTACAAGACAAAGTAAATAACATTATATCTTCTGAGACAGACCGACAACTTGCTTTTTTTGTATTACTAAACACCATTTGGATTAGAATTAAGATTAAAATTAGTATCAAGACAAGTGAACTATTTTTATAACCTAATATTTCTTATTAAAATTAATGTTATAATAATTTAAAGGTTGAAAAATTATTTAATTTTTTATAATAATTTAATTTAATAATGATGTAAAATAAGTAATATTAATTTTATAAGAAAAAAAATAATTTTGAAAAATATTGATTCTAATTTTGATCCTAAACCAAATGGTGCTCTAGGCACCGTTTGGTTCAAGATCAGGATCAAACCTAGTGAATAACTTTTTGTAAACTAATATTTTTTATCAAAATTAACCTTTCAATAATTTAAAAGTCGCAAAACTATTTAATTCTTCATAATAATTTAATTCAATAACAATGTCAAAATTATTTTCAAAATTGGAGTTTAAAGTCTTGGTATTGTCTAATATATCCAAATGACAAAATTCTTAGCACCAATTACTCATTTTTATGGGTTTTACAAATCAAAGTAAATAACATTATATCTTCTGAGAAAGAACAACAACTTGCCTTTTTTTATATAACTAGACATCGTTTGCTTCAGAATTAAGATTAAAATCAGGATCAAAATAAGTGAACTATTTTATAAACTAAAATTTTTAATTAAAATTAATATTATAATAATTTAAAGTTTGAAAAATTATTTAATTTTTTATAATAATTTAATTTAATAATGATGCAAAAGAAGTAATATTAATTTTATAAGAAAAAAATAATTTTGAAAAATGTTGATGCTGATTTTAATCTCAAACCAAAGTGTGTTTTAGGCACCGTTTGGTTCGGGATCAAAATCAAGACTAGTTAACCACTTTGTGTAAACTAATTTTTTTTTATCAAAATTTACGCTTCAATAATTTAAAAGTTGGAAAACTATTTAATTTTTTTATAATAATTTAATTCAATAACAGTGTCAAAATTATTTTTAAAATCGGAGTTTAAAGCCTTGGTATAGTCCAATATATCCAAATGACAAAATTCTTAGCACCAATTACTCATTTTTATGGGTTTTACAAGACAAAGTAAATAACATTATATCTTCTGAGACAGACCCACAATTTGCTTTTTTTGTATAACTAGACACCGTTTGGTTCGGAATTAAGATTAGAATTAGGATCAAGAGAAGTGAATTACTTTTATAAACTAATATTTTTTCTTAAAATTAATGTTATAATAATTTAAATTTTGAAAAATTATTTAATTTTTTATAATAATTTAATTTAATAATGATGTAAAATAAGTAATATTACTTTTATAAGAAAAAAATAATTTTAAAAAATGTTGATTCTGATTTTGATTCCAAACCAAATGGTGCTCTAGGTACCGTTTGGTCCGGTATCAGGATCAAGATTAGTGAACTATTTTTTGTAATCTAATATTTTTTTATCAAATTAACACTTCAATAATTTAAAAGTCGAAAAACTATTTAATTTTTTATAATAATTAAATTTAATAACAATGTCAAAATTGTTTTGAAAATTGGAGTTTAAAGCCTTGATATAGTCCAATATATCCAAATGACAAAATTCTTAGCACCAATTACTCATTTTTATGGGTTTTACAAATCAAAGTAAATAACATTATATCTTGTGAGAAAGACCCATAACTTGCTTTTTTTATATTACTAAACACCGTTTGGTTCGGAATTAAGATTAAAATCAATATCAAGACAAGTGAACTACTTTTATTAACTAATTTTTTTATTAAAATTAATGTTATAATAATTTAAATTTTGAAAAATTATTTATTTTTTACAAGAATTTAATTTAATAATGATGTAAAATAAGTAGTATTAATTTTATAAGAAAAAAAAATAATTTTGAAAAATGTTGATCCTGATTTTGATCCCAAACCAAATAGTGCTCTAGGCTTCGTTTGGTTCGGGATTAGGATCAAGACTAGTTAATCACTTTTTGCAAACTAATATTTTTTTATTAAAATTAACGTTTCAATAATTTAAAAATCGGAAAACTATTTAATTTTTTATAATAATTTAATTTAATAATAGTGTCAAATTTGTTTTCAAAATTGGAGTTTAAAGCCTTGGTATAGTCCAATATATCCAAATGACAAAATTCTTAGCACCAATTACTCATTTTTATGGGTTTTACAAGTCAAAGTGAATAACAGACCCACAACTTGTCTTTTTTTATATTACTAGACACCGTTTGGTTCAGAATTAAGATTAAAATCAGTTTCAAGACAAGTAAACTACTTTTATAAATTAATATTTTTTTGTTAAAATTAATGTTATGATAATTTAAAGTTTAAAAAATTATTTAATTTTTTATAATATTTTAATTTAATAATGATGCAAAATAAGTAATATTAATTTTATAAGAAAAAAATAATTTTGAAAAATGTTGATCCCAATTTTGATCCCAAGGCACCGTTTGGTTCGGGATCAGAATCAAGATTAATGAACCACTTTTTATAAACTAATATTTTTTTTATCAATTAACGCTTTGATAATTTAAAAATCTAAAAACTATTTAATTTTTTAAATAATTTAATTTAATAATAGTGTCAAAATTATTTTCAAAATTGGAGTTTAAAGCCTTGATATAGTCCAATATATTCAAATGACAAAATTCTTAGTACCAATTACTCATTTTTATGGGTTTTACAAGTCAAAGTAAATAACATTATATCTTTTGAGACATACCCACAACTTGCCTTTTTTATATAACTAGACACCGTTTGATTCTGAATTAAGATTAAAATGAGGATCAAGACAAGTGAACTACTTTTATAAACTATTTTTTTTGTTAAAATTAATGTTATAATAATTTAAATTTTGAAAAATTATTTAATTTTTTATAATAATTTAATTTAATAATGATGCAAAATAAGTAATATTAATTTTATATAAAAAAATAATTTTGAAAAATATTGATCCTGATTTTGGTTCTAGGCACCATTTGATTCGGAATTAGGATTATGATCATGATCAATATTAGTGAACCACCTTTTGTAAACTAATATTTTTTTATCAAAATTAACGCTTCAATAATTTGAAAGTCGAAAAATTATTTAATTTAATAACAATATAAAATAAGTAATATTAATTTTATAAAAAAAATATTTCTGAAAAAAACTAATCCTGATACTAATCCCAAATCAAACGAAGCCTAGTGTCCAAGTCCTTAAAATATAGTCAAAACGCTTAGTGGTATATCTTCAAAACGGGTTAGTTGAATGTTTAAGGGGTCTACCTAACTGTCTCGGAGATTTATATGGATTTACTTTTAAAATTAGAAATTTATATTTAATATTTAAAAATTAATTTATTAGTTATAAATATCTTTATTTATCAAAATCAAACTGCAAACAGATGTCTAAGTACTTCTTCGTTTGATATTTAATATTACTAATTATTAGGTATTTAAGTGGTCGACCTCCATGAGATGTTTCAATCGATGGTTTATGACTAAACTATCCCTAATTCTTTAAATTTAAATCAAAAATTTTACCACAACATCTAGAATTTAATGTCTATCATGATTGAGACTTGATTAATTATCTTTTTTTTTATAACTTGCGATCAGTATTGGTAATTTAATCATATTGGATTATAGCCTGAAAATGGAAAATAGTTAAAAAAATGAGTTTCTAGTCAATTTGCAGCTTTATTTACAAAATCCGAATTTAAAATTTAATATTTCGGACTTGGGCCGGGCTCCATCGGCCCGGATTACACCCGGATGATAGACTCCTTCGGTGTCGGGCCAAGGAAGGCCCCATATGGACCCGGCCGGTTCCAGCCCTCTTCGTTCCCGGACGGATAAATAGGATCCAACACCTCTGAGAGCCCTGCGATTCGTCTTCGCGGTGGGCGAGCGAAACGGCGGGAAAAGGGTCTCCTCCCCGGTGATCCAGCACTGCATTTCCGACGGGAGCGCCGAAAACGAGGCCACGAGGATGAACATCTTTAGCGAGGAGGGGGAGGAGGTCGCCATGACCGAGAGCTCCAACCTCGAGGAGCCGTCGGAAGCCGTAGCGCTGATTGATGGCGAACAGACCAGCGCCGATTTACTATTTCAACTCGCATTCTCACTTCGGTGCGTTCTCTTGCGTGTCGATTTGTAGTTTTAGAGCCAAAAGTTGTGATTTTGGTGGCTTTTGATTGAAAGAGTATATGGTTTTAACTCTTTTGCAGGCATCCATGAAGTACAGCATGTTTGGAGGTTGCCAAATTTCTGTTTTATAATGCTGCCCAAATTGTTATTACTTGTTGTATGTCAAGTAGCTAACTTTATAATGTCGAGTAATTTCTGAGCCAATTGTGAATTTTTTAGTGATATGACTGGATGGGAAAAGGACAATGATGGTTCTGCTACTTCATTATTTCTGGTTAACTTACTAACTGGATTTTAGTATTATTTGGTAAATTCGAGCAAAGTTTTAGTTTTGTGATCCTGGGTAACCTGATGTTTTCTCCATCATTTTAATAGCTATCTTTCATTTTCACATTATTGGCGACAATATTCTGGTACTTGCTATGTGGATGCTTCGGAATCTATTCTTTTCCCTGCAGGAAATATTGAAAGTTACTGTTAGAACAAGGACATATCAAAATCTTATTTAGCAAAACATGTTTCTCTTCAAGGACAATGTGGTCTTTGATGTTGGTGCAGGGACTGGAATCCTCTCCCTCTTTTGTACAAAAGCAGGAGCAAAGCATGTATATGCGGTGGGTGATTTTCTTTGTTAAAACATTAAAAAAATGGGTGAGTTCCCGATCATAACTGTCATATAAGCTTTATGCCTCTTTGTTGATCCTTGAGTTTTGCTGAGAACAATTAAATTTGCAAGTTATATGTAAATGATGTTTGGGCATGATTTGCAGATGTTGTTACTTTCTCCAAAGTTTCTCTTGATTCTTTTTCATCTCTCACACATTAATGGGTGATTCAAATTGGTGGCAGAACGAAATGATTATGTTCATGCTCTTGTGGCATATTTTGATGTCTCATTTACCAAATGTCACAAACTGATGAGATTTTCTACAGGTTTGTATTTTTCAATACCGGAGCTTGATTTCATATTCTTATATTTATCCAAAATTGGTGATTTTCGAGGTATGCTAATAAAAATTGGATTTAGGGCACTGGATAGCAGCTCTCTCTCAAGCTATTAGTTATATAAAGCACTCATTGGCAGTGACTTATATTACCTCTCATTTATAGTTGGGACTGTACACTAAAATTAATGTTACCCTGCAGTGTGTGTTCTATTTTCTGAAACTAATGATATATCTATTGCATAGGGCCTAAATCCAAGAGTACACACTGGAAGCAAACAGTTTATATCTTGAAGATGGGCTGACCATTTGCGAGGGAGAAACATTGGTTGGGAGCATGGCTGTGGAGCCCAACAAGAAGACCCCTTGCTATGTCCATATAACACTGAATTACTGGTTAGATGGGCAACATTGTCAGATCTCAAGAACGCAATATTACAAAATGCGTTTATTTGTTTGATCCTTTCTCATTGCAGGTATCTATTGTCCAAGAATATGTTATGATTTTCCCATGAATTTATGTCGCAGACAAATCCATGTGAGAACATATTATCATTCACTGCGTTTGATCAAATATATGATTTTTCAGTGCTGCAAGTTTGTTTACCAATTCATTCAGGCCATTTATCTAACAAATCCCTGACCCAGGACCATATATGAACTGAACTCGAATGAACCTCGCCTGGTAGGCGCTTGATTTGAGTGCAACTCAAACCTCGGTAGGCATCTTCAATTTTGGCTTTGGTTTGGTTTGAAAAATATTCAAACCTTGATAACTTTTCACCTATTCAGATCCAACTGATAAAATCATATTATGTATCCAGAAATGTTAGGATTGGACTTGGGAGATAAAAAAGATCAACAACTGAGATAAAAATTGCATATATACTAATACTTTTGTAACAGTATATACTACGTATCATGCAACAGCCAACCTTTCCATATGGAAACTATGGCTTTCACATTTGTTGCTATCAGCAACATGATGCAATTCGGTGTCTGGAAAGTCCCCTGCTAGAAGCATCTCCTGAATCAATTACTTCATCTTCAAATTGTATTTCTTTGATTAGTGGATGAGAAGTATCTTGAGCGAGAAACGCGAACCTGACCATGAACCTCAATCCAGCTGCAACCAGGCTTCTTCTTCACTCCCTTACTTGACATCCTTCTCCGAAGCCTAGCAGCATCATCCCATTTTTTTGATGGAACAAATAAATTTGCTAATAAAATGTAACTGGAATCCATAATATCCATTAATTGCTCTAAGTCAAGAAGCTTCTCTGCTGCGCTTTCCCCAAACTCAACATTTCCATGCATTCTGCATGCTGAGATCAGAGTTAAATTGGGGCATCTGGGATTATTTTCATTTCATTGATAAAGTTTTCAACCTGCTCAAGCCTTCCTGCTCGACCGAGAATGTCCACCACGCAAGCTTAATGCTCAGTTGTAGGGGTAATTCTATAAACATTGTTCAACGAGTCGGAAGTGTTTTCGCCCTTCATCGACTAATCCCGCTCAGCTACAAGCTGAGAGAACGCCAATGAAGGTTACCTCGTTGAGTTTCACGCTCTCATCTAGCATACACTGGAAGGAAAGCTTTCCCTCCATGACCATATTGGGGATACCCTCACATCATTGTATTCCAAGAGACTTTGTCTCGTGAAGTTGAACCATCAAGCATAATTAATTAGATATGTTTGAAGGATGTATAAGCAAGAAATTTCAAAAAAATAAAGGGGAAATATTTTCTTGGTAGTGAGAGAGCTCCATTTGAACTAAGGTTTTTGAAGTTTTGACTATTTCAAGCATTTCACGTTTAAAAAATATTAAATTTAAAAAATTTATTTTATTACATTTTCAATCCAAATTAATAGATCAATTTCAATTCAAACTTAAAATCTTAATTTGAACTATAAACTACACGTAGGCATCTCAATGTGGGACCCATTCTGTTCAAACACAGGCAACATGAGATCCTCTTCATGCTCTGCTTCCAAGGACACCAAACGGACCACACCACGGCTCCCCCTGGATTTGTATTCTTTCCTTGGTTGTTCCATCATGTGGGGTTTTCCCTGAGAGGATCACAGATGCATCTCTTCGTACTGTGCTCCGACTGGACGACATAAAATAAATTGGAGAGTTGATGTTAAATTACGTATATACCCCTAGGGTTAGGGTTACTTCAACTGTGGGATAAAAGTCCTCATGAGAGTTATATTATAATTGCTGGTTCGTTCTTTGCAGGTCATTAAAATTTATCTTAAACATCAAGGATCCGTTTGGTTCCCAAATATTAATAGTGTTAATCGCAACTAATAATATTATCTAGTTTTACTCTCACGATTCTCTCACGATCATCCAAAAAAAAAAAAAAAAAAAAAAAAAAAAAAAACCAACTATATAAAAGAAATCGTCTTTGTTGTTCTCGCTGATAATTGGAAGATTTTGGGGGGCATATTGCAAAGTCCCTATAACTTTGCATGGAAATTCATGCATTTAGAATCATCCATTTTGGTTGGAGATCATCGAGTTACTTCTCAAATTGGAGTCTCATTAGCCCCTGATATTGCATGGATTAGTCGAGTCATTATCTTTGTGAACTCCACCAAAACCCCAGATTAGTCTAGAGGTGTCAAAACGAGTATTTTGCCCGCACGCTAGTCCGATCTGACACGTTATGACATGATCTGAAATATAGGATTGAACTCTAATCATTAAAGAAAATTCCAAAAATCTTAATCAATTAAAATATAGTTCATTACCATTTGTTATTATAATATTTTAATATATATTTAAATTTATATTTTAAATTTTTTTAAAAAAGGGTCAAGTAAAGTACGATACACAAGCTTGCTTGATTACTTTTTTTTTTCATGAATTATGCTAGGCACGATACGTTATTATTTTGGGTTGTGCTTGTAGTGGTGTAATTTTTCGTAAATTCAACAAAAAACATGTAATTATTTACCAAAAACTTTAAATAAAATTAATTAATGTATGTAAATTTGGGCACAAATGAAAATAAATATAAATTGAGTCATTGACCCAATCCAAGTGAGCTCCCGTGCACTAATTTTAGCTTTTGTATGTTAAAAATATTAAAATTGTTTTGTTCTATTTTATTTCAAACAATTGCTTTATTTTACATTATATGCACAAATTAAAATCAATAAAATCTGCATGATCCAGACCGTCCGATTAGTTTATGATCCAACTATTCACATCGTACCCGAAATCCACGGGCCTGTACAGCGCGATCCATGAAAGGACAACCCCGGATTTCACTATGATTCGGATCTTCCGAGAATTTTGTTGCAAGATTTCCTTCCAATAGGGTCCCATGGATGCCACCTGTCATACCTGACGGCCAAGATTCTCACGGAAAGCTAGAGAGCTGTGTTGGCCGTTTGATTTCGCAGTTGAAACGAACATCTGTTTAAGGCAACACATCGGATCCAGCAAGCAGACAAATCTGGCTTTTTACGCTTTTTGCTGACGTCACTCATGGCTTATCACGTCCAAATGACGAAAGTGCCCTTATAAAGGCTTCAGGTTATCATTACCTCATGGTGCGGTACATCTCAACTGTCTGGAATCATCAAGAAAATGCCACGCGTACATTAATAATTTGAAAAAAATAGCCGTTAAAGTGTTTTTTTGCGGCTGTCTTCTTCATAGGAATTCTTCCCTTCACCACGATAAAAATGGAAATTCATTTTTTTTATTTTCTGTAATTTCTCAAAATTTTTCTTGATTATTTTCCACTCAGCTGTAAACTTTTAGTTTGGTCTGAAATCAGGATAAGGATTAACATTTTTTAGAATTATTTTTTTTTTATAAAATTAATATTACTAATTTTACACCGTTATTAAATTAAATTATTATAAAAAATTAAATAGTTTTTCTAATTTTAAATTATTATAGAGTTAATTTTAATAAAAAAATATTAATTTATAAAAATAATTAACTAATTTTGATTTTAATCTTGATTCTAATTCGAACCAAATGGCGTCTAAACTTTTTTATTATATTATATATAAATCCCTCATATATTTACTAATAGTAAAAAATTAAGGTTTTAAATTTTGATTCTAATCTTGCCAAATCGATATCTTTCAATCAAGTTTTTAAAATTTTTTATTAACTAAAGTTTGATTTAGAATTTAAAAATAATAAAAAAAAATTTAAGATGAAAAATTTAAATAAAAATATATATATTGAATTTTTTTTAAAAAATTACTTAAAATATTGAAAAAAAAATACAATAACTAAGATTTAAACCCAATTCGAATGTGACCCAAATTAGATTCTTAACTACAAGACTAAATAGTAATTATGATATAAAATTAATATATAGAATTAAATAATATAATTTTAAAATTAGAAACCAAAATTCACATTAAAATATTTTGGTTTAAATAAAATATTTTGATTTAATCCGAAAGTAAAGCACGTCTACCGAAACTTAAAACCTTCGTAAAATTTAATCTCTTCATTAATCTATAAATTTTTTTAAAAAAAATCCTGTACACAAGTGTGGTCGACCCCAACTAAAAATATTTTAACTTGTTAATCACAATTTGGCAATCCTTGAAATCTTTATTAATCTAGCTAATGTAAATATATTTCGTAATATTTAATTTTACGTAATTTTACATAACTAAAATTATGTTAATCAAATTTGAAATTATTTTTCGGGTAATTACAGTTGCTTTTGTTTTAAACAAATTGAAGGACTCACGTGCAATTAACTCTTCTTATGGCTGGGGGGCATTTATGTAATTTGGGCGAAAAACCAGATGATATACTGCACCCGCGGTTTACGTTGCCGGCCGCTACTATCCTGCCAGCTGCGCCGAAAAATGATCAAGCGTCGGTGGCGCTAAACCCGGTTCGATCGAACCGGGCCGGTCGAGCACCCTTTATAACCGAGCTGAGGGCTGAACGGGTTCAACTGCAAGAGGGAGGGGAGAGGGAGAAGAAAAGAGAGAATTTTCCGGTAGTCGGAGCGAATGGGGGAGTCCAGCGGCTCCGTCTCCATCGACGTAGAGAGGATCTCGTTAGGCGGCAAGGTTAGAGCTCGTTGGAAGATCGGCATTTTGCTTTTATTGGATGGAAATGGTGATTAAATGGTCGAGATTGAGCTGCTGAACAGTTTGGTGTGTTTTTTTTTCTCGTTTTCCGAATTTTCGATGGTTTTATATCTTTTTTGATGTTTTATCGAAAATTATTTGATAATCTGTGTTTTTTTTCGAGTTCTATGCGGTGGATTTTGAGTTTCTGTTTTCTGGTGTTGCGATTTTAACGAAAAATGAAAATTTTATTTTGTTTCTTAAAATTAGGTTTTTTGTGGCTTTTTTTTGGTTTGCAGTAATTGTTTAACTGGAAAGGCGAGAGTTTAGAGCTTTGTGATTTTCAATCTTGTTGTAGCAGTTGGTTTGCGTCCAGCTCTAATTTTGAGAAATCTTTGATAATTTTCGCGCTTTTTGTATGATGGAGTATGTCTAGGTAGTCTTCTTGGTGAGATTTGTTTTGATCTATGGCTTTGTATTTTTATTTATTTATTTTTTTGTGTGTGTGAGTTTGTGTGTGTGTGATTTTAGTGAATTCAGTGGTTTATTTTGGAGGAATTTTGGTGGAGTGGGACCTTTCTTTTTTTGTGGACCATCCTTTAAGATGGAGTATGGGATTGATTCGTTTGCTAAGCCTGGATTGCGCACCTTCTGTACTTCCTTTTTTGGCTCTGAAGTTTTTGAGTCATTTGGTCGTTCTATATTTGTTTGTTTAAAGATACCTTTTAGTTATTATTCGTATACCTTGCCTTGCAAGTTGAGCTGTAATGGTCAGCTTTCCTGGAGACAAATGTTTGCAATTTAAAAGCCTTTTATTTGCTTTGGCAACATCAGGATAACTTAAAATCTAAGTGGCAGATGAACCAGATACCCTGAATCACAAAGGATTGAGTTCTACTTTTTCAAGTTGAAGCTTCAATAATTTTTTGTTTACGTCCCTTAGGTTGGATTGAATGGCATTTCCTTTCCTTTGTCGACGTATGGGAGGCTTTGCCTAAAAAATGTCATGATTTTATTCTCTCTTCAATTGATTAGTTTGCAGGCCACTTTGTTGATATTCTCTCCTTTTATCAGATCTCTTTTCTGCTTCTCTTTTAAGTTTTCTCTTCTCCCTTGCCTAATGTATCATGTGACTTGTAATACTATATTTAGTTCGAAATTTATAAGGGATGAATCTTAGACATTTTATGCATGAAAAGGATATCAGCTATATCTTATGAACAGCTTGACACTTTATTTTTCATTATTTATGGTGTTGATAATGGAATTTTCACCTTTCTTACTTAGTCATTATACTCCTTGTGGCTTCTCCAGGAGCATCTTATACAAACTCGCCATGGCCCAGTCTCTGTTGCTGTGTTTGGGGATCAGGAGAAGACTGCTCTTGTTACCTATTCAGATGTGGCTTTAAATCGTGAGTCCATTCCTGATTTTTTGTTGTGACTGGTATTTTTCCGCCCTTTTCTGACTGTTAGCTGTTCTAGTCCGTGTTTTTACCATCTTTCTTTTTTGCACAATTTATAGTAATTTTCATACTGAATTACATTGTCAAAATGCATTTGTTTTAGTTAAAATTTATGGTAACCCTCTGTATGTAATCATATCCTGTTACATTATATATTTTATCTTTCCATGCTCATATGCAGTGTCTTTCAGCTGTTCATGACATTCTAATTCCCATGTTCTTATTAACTCTATTGGGGAAACACTTTATTTTCTGTCATTTTATGTTCTCTATGACTTCCATGATTGATCATCACTCCTCAACTTCTTTTTCAATGAAAAAATATTCACATTTTTTAACTGAACATTTCTTTACTAGTCTTTCAACAAATCCAAGCATGTATGCTTATTCGTTTTTTGTTTCTGTGGGTGGACATGGCCAGATATGTCCTGTTTCCAAGGATTGTTTTTTTGCCTCGAAGCTGCTTCATTGATTCTCCACAATTTCTGTATATATCATATCAGTCCTCCAGGGCATGAGGTTGGTGCTTCTTCCAATTCAATTATTATCTTGCTAGTTATTACATAGATATTTCTCAAATATTGAACTCAGATAATTTGGTTTATCTTATTCCTCAAGAGTTCTTGCAGTTAGGTGCGGCTCCAATTTCTTCAGACATTCCAGTTCCCTCTGTGGATGAATTAGCAGATCAGGTTGCAGATGTACTTGACTTCTTTGGGTAATACTTTGAAGAGTTGTAATTTTGTCATGGGATCTCTACATTCTTTTTCATTACTTAACAAGCTTGAAGAATGTGTATATTAGTGTGAACTAATCATCTCATTTCATGATATGCCAATTTTCAGTTTAGGTTCAGTGATGTGCTTGGGGGTTACAGCTGGTGCTTATATTCTTACTCTTTTTGCTGTATGTCTCTTCTTGAAAATGGTTCTAAACCATTCTATATATGAAATTATATTAACTGTTGTTGTTCATATGGATTTTCAGATCAAATATACAAAGCGTGTTCTTGGTTTGCTGCTTGTCTCCCCTCTATGTAAAGCACCAACGTGGACTGAATGGTTGTACAATAAGGTACTAACTCGTCATTCTCTTTACTGTGAATGGTTTATTATAAACATGCTGGCTTTTGGCTGAAATATGGATTTTCAGGTAATATCTAATTTACTGTACTACTATGGGATGTGCGGCTTGATCAAAGAATGTTTCCTCCAGAGATATTTCAGCAAGGTACTTTCTTTTCCCTTGTCTTGTCTCATTTAGGTTAATGCATGGTGACTCATGCACTCCCTTTTGTCTATTTGCCATTGCAGGAAGCTCGTGGGAGTGGACAGGACCCGGAGTCAAATATTGTACAGGCCTGCAAAAGTGTTAGTGTTTGATTTACTCTTGTTTGCATTATTGAGTTTTAGAAAATGCCGAACATAAAAAAGATCATGCATATGCTATTTATTTATGTGCATTTCATGACTCATGTTAGTCTTCCCTCTCAAGTTACTGGACGAGAGGCAAAGTACAAATGTTTGGAGGTTTCTTCAATCAATCAATGGGTATTGATACAAAACCTTGTCTAGTAGTCAACTATGATTTGGCTTATCATCTGTCTTCTTATTATGTGTTCTTTATATATTGTCAGGAGATATGATATTACAGAAGGATTGAAGCAAATACAATGCCGAACATTGATATTTGTAGGCGAGAATTCCCCCTTCCATTCTGAAGCAATTTACATGAGCTCAAAGTTGGATAGAAGATATTGTGCTTTTGTAGAGGTATTTTGTTTAGACATTGAATCTTGTATTGATATTAGGAATGATTTCACTATATTTTTCCCATTCTAATGTGCTCTCTTGTTGCTCTACACATTCAGGTCAAGGCTTGTGGATCATTGGTGACTGAAGAGCAACCCCATGCAATGCTAATACCGATTGAATACTTCTTCACTTGCTATGGGTTGTTCAGGGCATGCCCATTTAATGGGAGTCCTAGGAGTCCTCTCAGTCCATTGTGCATCTCATCAGAGCTTCTTTCACCGGAGAGCATGGGTGTGAAGCTAAAGCCCATAAAAACTAGGGTTTCTGTTGAAGCTTGACATAACTAGCACTTGTTATATATGATAGAGATTGATATAGCGACTCGATCATAGGTCAATGTTTTGTGTTTTTTGCTGCCCAAGTGGTGTCTAGATATTCCATTCCATTCATTTGTAGCCATACGGTCATCTGTAAATCAAATTTATTTATGGACTAATAACAATAATGAAGAGGTGCAAAACCCTTTTGAATCATCTCCTTGGGACTTTATTCTTTGTTTCTTTCAAAAATCTTGATGATACTGGCTCTTCATTTTACTTGATCATACTTAAAAAGGTAATGTTGATGTTTTTGTTAGGTTTCTAGCATTTCATATTCATTTGTCTCTCTCATCTTTTTTTTGTTTATTCAGGAAAAGCTGTCATTTTATCTGTGATTATTTCTGGTGCCAAAAATTAAGTTCTTTGGTGCATGAAGGCAAATCACAAGGGTATACAGGTAACTTCCCTGTTGGTAAGCGTATTGTTTGTCTGCAAGAAATTGTTCAATTATTGGTATTCCTTTTATGAGCAGATGGTGTATCAACATCAAGAATACATCACTGATCAAGTAGAAGAAAAGAATGCATTGTTGATGTTTTCTGAATGGCTGTTGCTGCGTTGCTTTCTGATGCTGGACTGAGTTGCAGGACTGGAAAGCAAACAAACTAAATTATTCATTGTAACACTCATGGAATCACAGTCAAATGTATGGGTCATAGTCTGGATTTAGTTGCATAGTACGCTAATTTGACACCCGTTTTTGTATTTGCAGACCAAGATTGTTTCCACTCTATCCATTGGCAGTCTCGGAGAATTTGACAATGGCATCATGCAGCTCAAAGTTATAGCTCACAATTCAAATTCAGTTGCATGGTATGCTGATCTGATGCCATCTTCCTCTTTGTGGACCTAGATAGTTTCACATTTTATCAGGCAGCATTCTTCAGTGGATTCAGGAGGTAGAGAAGCTTGTTTTTGGTTGGAACATGAGGACATATTCTGTGCATGTGGTTCTGTTGATTTGTATTGATTTATTTATAATTGGTTGCATTTGTTAGTTCACGATATGGGTCATAGACACTAATAAATTTGAGCTGTATATTCTGAGCCTTTGCATTGGATCCCTATCATTTGACAGACATGGAATATATTGATCCTTTTTCTTTTATATGAACATTTGCAGAATATATGAAACTGTAAATGTATCTTACCCATACTTATAATTCAGTCATATGGCCATTTTGGCTGTCAACGGGCCTAGCCTGTTTGGGCTTGGTGGGCCCCAGGTTGGCCCTCTTAAACTTGAGGTGGGTGAGATTTTGTTAAAACCCATTAATTTTTATATTGAGCCTGTTTAAAATTCAACACATTCAATTGTACTAAATCCATCAAGACCCATTAAATTTTATATGTAAAAAAACAATCTTTATTAATTGAAATATTTTACTTTCAACCTTTAATGAACATCATAGAAGACTTTAACAATAGCAAGTAGAACTATTATGACCTCGGAGTTCATTTTGACAACCCATAATAAAATAATGTATAATTAATAATAAAATTGACTCAAATATTATTAAAATTAGGGATATTTATATACAACCCTTTAAGATTTATTCTATTTATGAGGGATTTTTTGCGGTTTCAGTATTTATCTATAATCTCTTTCCTATAAAATTTATTACTTACAATCCCTTGATTATTATTTAATCAAAATTTTGGCAAAAAAATTTCTTTTTTACTCTTTACAATTTTTTAATTAAACTCTTGAAAATTTTTATATTTAGTTTTTTATGATTTTTTTTATAAATCTATCTCACTCTCTCTTTTTTTCCTGAAATCCTATTCGTGACTCCCTCCCGACCTGCATCCTTGATCCCCAATCACCTTGTTCTGCCTCCGTCCTCCTTAGGTCCCAACTCGCATTGGCTTCGTCCTGCTTTGGCCCTAAACAAGCTACTCCCACGCCCATCATCCTTTGGTGCTGCTCTGCTCTGGTCCTGAATGAGCTCCTCCAGCCTTGCCTTCCTCAGCGCTGCCCTGTTCTGACCATCCTCTAGTCTTGGCCTGTGCTGGCCCCGTCCTACTCTGGCCCTGAACGAGCTACTTTGGTCTCATCCTTCTTATACGAATATAGGGTGATGCTTTCATTCTGTAGATTGATTTGTTTCATGCCCTTAAATTTGGTTGTGTACTAACGTTCAACTATTGTGATCGATTTATTATTGTTTATTCGTGTAGTTTATTTATATTTAGTTGTAATCATTTACTAAACGTAGATGTTTTCCTAGTTTAGATATTCGTTTATGATTATTAATGATACTCCCTTACCTATTTGATCCATATATTTATGTGAACTATTTTTTGAATTTAAGTTTTGCCATATTTTTATTGAAAATTATTATATATCCATTTCTATTCCATATGCAACATTTGCTTTGCCTGTTTTGGCTTATAAATGTATGTGTCTTGCGGTTTATCCATCATCAATTTGTATTTAGCACATCTTATTATTTTTTTTTTATAGATAGTAATCTTCATTCTAACAAAAACTTAGAATTTGCATAATTATTTAATATCAATTTGGACTCCTAGTTTTATCTTAGAAATTGAATGTAAAGGTCTAGTGTCTTGGTTATAATACTTGACAAGATGAACAAGAAGGCAACTCATAAAGCAATGTTGGAATTAATAACTCTTGTGGGATGGCTAATGATTGAGTGTGTTATTCTACTATTTTGTTTTGTTACTTCTATATTGATCTACTTGTCAAATTTAGTTTTGAATATTTGGTTAGAGTTTGTGGCATTGGTTCTCTGGTAATATTAAGCTTTTATAATTTCCAAAGCTTGGCATTTGGACTATTTTTTGTTCTTGTTTTTTTTCTAAAATCTCTTCTTATGGAATACTTTCATAAAAAATACTTAGCTTTTGTGAGAATACTTTGATAAATTTATGCTTGATTATAAGACATTATTATTTTTATTTATGATAGAGGAGAAAGATGATCTAATGATGTTATATATTTAATAGATGTCTGATTTAGAGAATCTAGTCAGATTAATGTTTTGTTATGGAGGCTATTGAAAGGAAGTTTAATATATTTAGAGGACTAAGTATGTATTTGGTAGACAAAAGTTTATTTTAATTGATACAAATAAGTACACATTTTCTTAATTATAGGTTGAAGTATATAAACTAGTCAAAGTAAGGTCAAATTAATTAATTACGATTAAGTACTTATTTCTAAGTAACACTTCTCTAACATATATGTCAATTAAAAAAAAATAAAATTCAGCTCATAGCAATGTGGACAGTGGTAAAAAAATTATAATACAGTAATATCTATATATCAGTTGAGGCCATGGGAATCTCCTATTTACAATGCCTTCTTCAAATCTCAGTGGTGAAGCTTTTGATGAGTCAAATCAACATATGAATAGATTGACTCCTCTTACTCTTACATTTGGTGTGTCACAACATGGACAAAGAAACTCTATGTTAGAAGAACCATCCGATCATTGCATTGTACAAGAAAATAAGTATATTGACTCAGATTTAGATGTTTATCCTTATGATTCTAACTTTCACAGTACGTTATTTTCTTCTGATGATGATAAAGTAGATGAGGAGAAGGAGGAGGATGAGTTAGAGTAGGAGCAAAAGGAGTTGGGTCAAGAGCAAGAGGAGATGAGGCAAGACGAAGAAGAAAAAGTAGAATATGATGTACTATCTTTGATTGAAAATGAAATGAATGATAATAATAATGAAAGAAGAAAACATATTTGAGGATGTGTATATATTCAGAATAACTCTTAGATAGTATTGCATTGTTCATAAGTTCCAATCTTTGTTTGTGAAAATTAAATGGAAGAGAGTAATAGTCAAGTGTACTTCTGAAAATTGCCTATAGAAGATACATGCTTCAAAGATATCTATTGGTGTAATTTTTCAGATAAAGAAAATAGAACCAGTTCATATAAGTATTGTTGTTAATAAGGCTAGAAATAAAATGACAAATGCTAAATAGTTAGGAAAATAAGTTTTACATTAGATGAATGTTGATAACCAAATCACAGTAAAATAAATAAAAAATTTAATGAATGATCAATACAATCTTCAATTGAGTTATATGCAAGCATAGAGGGGGAAAGATTATATTTACAAGGTTATTCATGACAAAGAAAAAAATTCTTTTAACTTATTTTATTCTCTCAAGTCAGAGATGGAGAAGAGGAACTCAAACAATATTCTTCACTTCAGCCAAGGTCTAGATAAATCTTTCCAAAAATATTTCGTGTCATTACATACTCATAGTATAGCATTTCTTATTAGATATAGGCCTATATTGGGGGTATGAATGCTTCTTGAAAGGCTAATATAAAAACACATTGTTGTTAGCTTGTGGAGTTGATAGGAAGAACAACTTAATTTCAGTTGCATATACAATGGTAGAGGAAGAAATATATCAATTTTGGTTATAGTTCTTATACAACTTAAAGCATATAATAGGAAATTTGTATGACTTGACTATTATTTCAGATAAGCAAAAGAGTCTTTTTAATGTTATAAAGAATATTTTCTCACATATTGAACATAGAACTTGTATAAGGTATGTGATTGCAAACTTCAAGAAATTCATCCCCTTAAGAAATCTAATTTTTAAGGTTTTAGATACATTTTTATCTACTAAATTCATCAAGTATATGAAAAGGATTAACTAGCTATCTGTATCAACTTGACAATATATGAAAGAAATAAATGACTATGTATAGAGTAGAAGTCAATTTATTCCTTCAGTGAAATCTCATTATGTGACTAATAATATTTCTGAATTATTTAATAATTTCATTCAAGATAATAGGGAGCTTTCCTTACTTAAACTAGTTGAATCTATCAGACGGAGGATAATGGTAAAATTTGCTGTAAGAAAAACTAAAAGATCCCACTAGTTTGGAAGGCTAGTGTCTATAATAGAGGCTTTTATTTGAAAAGTTTCATATGCACAAGGTGCATACTGCATTTGGAGGTTTTTTGATGACATCTTAGAGGTTAGTGATCCTGTAGAGAGATCAATTGTCAACATAAGGTAGAGGATTTGTAACTGTAAATAGTGATAATTGGTAGGAGTACATTGTATTCATGGTGTTGTTACTCTCCTTGATATTCGGCTTAATCTAATTAATTTTTTTGATGAGTACTATGTTGCAGAGACATATAGAAGAATATATGATGTCTCTATCACCCCATTTTCAAGCAAACAACTTTAGATGTTTATGTCGGTACTATGCATGCGTTTCCTCAATGTTTAAGGAGACCATTCGGCCACCCTAAAAAGAATAGGATTAAGGATCCAATTGAGAGATTAAATAAAGTTATATACACTTATAGTAAATGTGATAATGTGAGACAAAACAAGAGAGTGTGTAAAGAATTTCTCATACCATAATAACCAAAGATCAGTAACCAAAAATCAGTAAAAAAATCAAGGATCCATAAGAAACTAACATGCAAGAGAATGTGGTAGGAGAAGGGGAAGGGGAAGGGGGAAGAGTCTAGATTTTAGTATACTTCTACTATGTGAGTTTCTTTTTATAAAGTATTTACAATTTATTTTTTTATTATAACTTATGTGATTTTTAAATTATGAATTAATGAATGTCTAAACTCTCTTTTATAGGATGTTGATTGGATGTTGAATGATGCCTTTCATGTAAGTTTCTTTTTATAAATTATTTATAATTTATTTTTGGGTGTCATAATTTATATGATTTTTAAACTATAAATTAATAAATGTCTCTATGCTCTTTCATAGAATGTTGATTGGATGTCGAAATATGTCTTTGAGCCATTTGTAAAGTTTTATGACAAGGATGATTTTGTGAGATGAAGGATATCTTTTAGTCAAATGATGGATAGTCGTTTTGTGATATATTTTGAATTGTAAGGTTGTGGTTTTCAAACTATCAAAAAAATGTAATACTTAACATGTCTTAGTTCAGCTTTTTGATGGACTGATTATTTTTTTAGTGTTAATTAATTGTGAGTTCTTAACCAATGGTAGGTAATTATAAATTACAAACTTCAATCATGATTGCTATTTGGAGGGGGTGAAGTGCATGGAGAATTTGAATTTTATAGCTTAGCATCTGCTTTTGGAAAGATTCCTTGAGTAAGCTTTTGTTTTTCAAAAGTGTTATTCTTGTAGTTGAAGAGTACATTCTGGTCTTGCTGACAAGTTTTAATCTAGCTTAATAACTGTTTAGTGACATATTTTGAATTATAATATTTTAGATTTGGAAGTTACAATTTAGCTTCACAACAAGCCTCTTAGGAAGAGTACAAAGCTAGATTTTCACAAATAATAAATAAACATTCACAAACTTCAATATCTCAATAAGTTATAATTTATCACCATCGATATAATAATTACGAGTATAGAAAATATCACCATTGATACACTAGATTTTACATATACTACATTTTCAATATCACCATCAATACAATAATTACTAGCACGGAAAATACTATCACCCTAAAATATTATAGGCTATCTGAGATACCATTAAGTATTTCAACCATTTTATCTACCTTCTCTTACTTCTCCAAAATTGACTTCCAACATGTTATTTGCAACATTTAGTTTTCTTCCATATGTTGTATTCTTCGTTCTATTTTTTTTCCTTACTTTCTTCTATTTGATTTCTCTTCAAGTGCTTGTAATCCTCTGCCCACATAAAAAATTTGCATCTGTTGTCAATCTCATTTTTGATATTTTGTACACCTATAGAAACATATCCCTTTACTTTGTATCTTGGTTGACATATGTCACCATAGTAGCAACATATTTTCTTATACTTTGAAGATAAATTGCTACCGACTATATTATCTACAATAAAAATTTAGTGCAAATTAGGATATAGAAAATAATAAATACAAACAAAAGCTGTTAACTTTAGAAAAATTTAAACAATTTTCAACTCAATCTAACAATATCTTGATGCAGAACACTTCATGTATAACTATTCAGACATAAAATTTGTGTCAAAATTTAAAGTAAGTGCAAATTTGTAAAGCCAATCACCTGCAAGGAATTTAACAAAACAGAAACATGAAAATAATCCAAATCAGCAACAACTTTTAACCCATAATATAAATTCATTGCTTTTGCTTCTAAGGCCGAATTTGCTGTGTAACTATAATAGAAATCTCTACTATTTATTAGTTGATTTTGGATAGAGTAACAAATAATAATGTGAACTGAAGAATCTTCTCTGAATTTTATTTATCAGGCTGTAACTATGTTTCCAACAGTTCAAGCTTTTGACAACTCTACCAAGTCAAACTCTTGCTTTTGCTCTCCAATTCTTGCTTACATACGCACTCAACTTCTACTCTAATTCTTGTTTACATGACATCCACTTTTTATATTTTTTGCAGGACCTAGTATAACTTGTCTGATTTCATCCAAATACAAATGAGCTACACTTACATGACATCCACTTTTTGTTCAACTTGCCTGATTGCCTATTTATATTACTAATGGCACTAAGAAGCATATATGTTCCCAACAAAAATTAATATCTCATTTTCTATCTTTAAACAAGATACCATCCTCAAACATCTTTGTCTAACTAGTGGCAAATAGTGGACACCATGCTTGTCTTTCTTGTAGATTTGAGCATACTTTGAACTTTGAATTCAACATTCATGGGTTCAATGTTATAGCAATAAGAACTCCAATTTCATAATATTTTCTACATTAGGGTAATGCCCTTGTGAATTTGATCTAATATTTCTTTTGCTATTTACAAAGAAGCATGAACTTACAATGTTAGAGGATATCAATTCATTGCAGGGAAAAGAACTTGAAAATAACAACCATGAAGCAAATACTAAAAGATAATATCTTGGCACCATCCTCATTTGGAAAAAGCCTACATATACATCAAAAAAAAAAAAAAAAATCTAAATCTCTCCTTTATAAGCATTAGCTTGTTCACATTACACAGGGTAGTTGAGGAAAAAAAGATTGAACTAATAACGATAAACATAACCCAATGATGGAAAACAAGCATGTACCCTCCCCAAAATATAGCTCAAGATAACGTCAGCCTACTAAAGGCCAAAACAGCCAGAGCAAATCTTGTATATGGAAAGAAATGGAGATATGACAATTCTCGATAAAAATATAATAAAACTTAACTCCAAAAAAATAGTTCACATAAATATATAGATCCAACAGGTAAGAGAGTGTCATCAATAATCATAAATGAATATCTAAACAAAGGAAACATCTATGCTAAGCAAATGATTACAGCCAAATACAAATAAACTATACAAATAAATAATAATAAATTGATTGCAGTAGTTGAACATTAATACACAATCAAAATTAAGGGCATGAAATAAATCAATCTATAGGATAAAAGCATTACTCGATATTTGTATAAGGAGAATAGGGCTAGAGTAGCTCATTCAAGGCTCAAGCAGGATGGGGCCAGTGCAGGTTGGGATCAGAGGATGACCAGAGTAGGATAGTGCATAAAAAGGATGGGTTGAAGTAAGGCAGCATCGGAGGATAATGGGGCTGAAGTAGCTCATTTAGGGCTGGAGCAAGATAAAGCTAGCGTAAGCCGGGATTGAAGAATGGCTGGAGTAGGGTGGCACCGGAGGAGGACGGAGCTGCAGCAGGACAACGTTAGAGCAGGGCAGCGCTAGGGCCGGGCAATCAAGGATCAAGGATGCGGGTCGGAAGGGAGTCGAGAATAGGGTTTGAGGAAGAAAAAGAGAGTGAGATATATTTTATAAAAAACTAAACATAAAAGCTAAGGGTTTAATTAAAAACTATAAAGGGTAAAAGAGAAATTTTTTTCTAAAATTTTGATTAAATAACAACCAAAAGGTTGTATGTAATAAATTTCACAGGAAGAGGATTGTAAGTAAATACTAAAATCACAAAAGATTTCTTGTAAATAGGGTAAATATTAGGGGATTGTACATAAATATCATTAAAATTATTCATTCAATTGACAAAATAAACCCTAATTATAACTATACAAATATCTATAAAATATGCGACCAATGTAAAACTTATTCAAAAATTCACATGATTATTAAAAATCCTATATAATCAATAATAAATTTCTCGTATAAATAATGAACATTTCACACGACTATCATCAATATTTGATATCTATGAATAAAATATAGTCTAGATAATATAATTCAAGTAATAGAGTCCAAACTTATATCCCTAAATAAAATCCAGTTCAACTAATATTAAAGAAAAAAGACAATAAACAAAAATGAAATAGTCCAATGGCAACAAAATAGAAGACTAACTCAATCAACAAATACTTCATTTCATAAGCCAATTTTGGTCTTCATTTCCTAAACTAAATATCAAATTGATTAGATACAATCAAACTAATAAATTTTTGAAGGCTAAAAAGGTTGACCATAAGTTATTATGTTTCATTGACCAAATCTAAAATAAAAAAAAGAGATTAATTTTACAAATAATATATAATAAAGAATTTAAAAAAATTTACTATTTAAATACCTTTACATTTCAACCAAACACTTCCACTAGCTCTGCATTAAGAGAATTACATTCATTATTGTTAATTCTTCCTATTGCATTGAACACAAACTTTGATGCCACAGTAGATAATGAAATACCTAATATATCTTTGGCCATCTTGGAAATGATTGAAAATTTAGACTCATTTGTCTTTCTACAACTCAAAAATATTAAAATTTTTTTGACGTATAATTTTTGCTTCGAGGTACTACTCAATTTCAGATTTAGTTTCTACAGCAATACCATCTTGCACATATTTATCAAATTCATCCAATACACAAGAATTATGATTTAATCCTTCATTTTCATTTTCTTCAGTAATAATTGATTGGCACTATAAATTCTTTTCTATGAAACTTGCAACCGACTCATATTGCTTTGCATACTCATCATAAAGAAAATGAATATAGGCATCTATTTTCTCTGAGCTCCATTGGATATTGACAACATATATTATTATAAAAGTATACTCAACAAATACCATTTTATATTTTGGATCAAGAACAATAGTCATATCAAGTAATAAAATGTTGTTATTAGAGCTAATTTATGAATGTGAACTTAAACTATCATTGTTCTCAATCCAATATTTATCAAATTTTTTTTTATTTTTTGTGTTGTGGTTCTAAGAAAAGTATTTGTACTAGCACATTCATCTTTTAATGTCATTTGAACATTCAAAATTTTATGCAAACACATATGAATTGTAGGGTATTTGGTACCAAAAAAAATACATTCATTGTATTGTACAACACCTTTAAGAATTTACATATAAATTTAGTTATCTCCCAATCTTTAGTTGTTGATATAATTTGAAAATTCTTATCCCATATTTTTAATACAATAAATGCATGTTTGAAATATAATACATTTTTAAATATGCAATATGTGAAATTCCTATGTGTCGCAATATCATATGATAATCATTTTATCCTGAATAAATCAACTTGTGCAATCATCACTTTGTTACATTTTCATTGTCATACTTGTGTGACCTCAACATATTTAACACTTTCATGAATATTGTGAATAGCATATTTGATACTTTATTGTCTATCTTGCACTACTAAATTTAAAATATACCTATAAAATCTCATATGGAATATTTTTTTTCCTTTAAGTAACAAAGATCTCCTCCATAAGATTAGTTTTGACTCTAGAATACATAGAGCCATTAGATGATATTTTTCTATTCATTTTTCATTTAGAAATACATCGAAGAAGAACTTGTATTATAGCAATACTAGAATGGGGCGACTCAACCACAGAAAACTTAATGATTCATTTTTAAAAATTTCTAATTATTATCCAAAAAATGTGTTGTAACACACATATAACCTAATGTTTGTATAAAGATCTACATATTCATTATAAGTACAATCCTACTATATGTGTTGAAAACACTTTTCAATTGAACTTTTAGTCATTTGTATAATGCTTAACCATATCTTTTGAAAGTATTTTATGTAATTATTAAGAATTTAGGATTAACATTAGACAGAATCTTTTTAAATCTTTTGCTATCAATAAAATAAAGGATAATTCATTCTCAACTATCATTGTAGCAATTTCTCTATGAGTGAATTTAAGGTCAAATTTAAAATTCATTGGTGATCCTCTATCAATAGTTGATTGATTTAGCAGACTTTCTAATTGAACTGGACAACAAGCTCGATGTCTTCTCATATGACTTATCTCACTTTTGTTTGAATATATAAGTTGCATGGAATAATATCTACAAATAGCTTTCTCAAACCCATGAATTATTTTTTTCAATATAAAGTTATTCCAAATTTCAAAAGTTTTAACACGCTTATGAGTTGAGAAAGATTCTAATATATGAACTTGGACAACTTCATTATTTAATGGACTTAAACATAGAATTTTTAGGAACACTTGAATTCACCATATCTAACAAAAATCAAAACTAAAACCACTAAAAATGATTTTATTTAAATCCAAATATATTTAACCTAGCATGCTCCTCATAATCTATTTCTAAAAAGTAAGGTTTCTACCTGCTCAAAAATGTATCACTTATTGCAATCAATTTTTATTATTTTGTGCGTAATCACAAAAAATTTCAACAACATCTCCCCATAGTTCTCCAAGTATATAATTTAGATGAACTCTAATACAACACTAATTGACTATATTGATTAATCAAAGAAGGACAATTCAAGAATAATTGAATGCAACTAACTTTTCTCAACATAAAATAGTTATTACAACTATTATATGATATAAAAAGGGAAGAAACATTTGCATTCAATTATTCTTGGACAGAAACTAAGGTTGAATGGATGCTAGTCTTGAACGTAAAAGTAAAGAACATATATACATGATGATATATATATGTTGCATATATACCTAATAGAAATTAGTAATAGTAATTAATAAGTAAAATTTATATTGTAATATTTACATTTGCATACAAATGTCAATGCATATTAAAAAATTGGAAGCTTCTTTAACATGGCAATTTGATTCTTCATAGCAGTTCTCAAATCACAATTAAGGCACGAAAAAAATGAGAAGAAATTTACTAACTTAGGAAAGTGTCAAAAAATTAAACTAGCTACTAACTATAGAAATAACCCACAAGCCAACTTGCACAAAAATAAGCCAATTACAACAAAAGAACTAGCGAGCCAAAGAGAAAGGGTTTTGCCATTAATATTTTCTTGAAATCTTTTCTAGTATCAACATAGTGGAATGTTACAATAGACTCATTAACTTCATATCTAACATGATGAGCTGTCCTTAAGAACAACTCTTCAGATAATGCAATCTCTCGAAATTTTGGAGAGGAAATGCATTCAATAAATTAAAAACAACAAATATCAACCTATAGAACTGTACAAACGTAAAATAATATTTGAAACTAAAAAAAAATGAGAGATGAGTTTTTTATTTTTTTTTGTGTTTAAAAGATATGCATTTTTTTAAAAAAAGATCATGGAGGATCTTTTTACTATGGATGAACTTCATAGTGTACTTGGGAGAAATAATCAAGTTGTTTTCAACATTGATGATTATGCAAAAATAATGAGAGAAAATGACAAAAGGATGCCCTTATTCAAAGTAGTGGTCACATTTTTGGAAAGAAAAGGCTCTCATGAAAGCTAAAATACTAGCCTACCATAACCATATGAAAATGGTTTCAATTGTACGATACTAGTAAGTTGAAGGAAAAGCAAGAACTGGGGGAAGAGCGAGAGATTACAAATAACAAAAATAAAAATAATAGTTTCTGTTCTTCTAAATCTTAAATATTGCTCTACTCCGAAAACAATGATGCATCGCAGAAATCATATATACAATTTGTAATGAATGCTAAATTTTTGGAATTTCAGAAACCCAATACATGAAGAACTCAAATATGAAGATAAAAAGTATGAATATATGCAGCAATTTCACAATATAGATTATTAGAAGTAATTGTAGAAAAATGTGAGATAGTGAAAAACTATTTGGCCATACTAAAACTAAGAACAACCATAGTAAAAAAAAAATTATTATGGGAATCACCCTTCTAATATAATAAACTACTCAAAGCATCCCATAACATATCTTTTTTCCAAGTGATTCATGCCTTATTTTTTAGATCTTTATGTTTAAGCTGAGTGGACTAAACATGAAATAAAGCCTTGTCCAATAATTTTTATCAGAAGCTAAGATTTTTAAGCTAAGGATAAAGAGATTGAAGCTAAAAATTTATCTCTAAATTCTAAAAAAGAGAAATTTTGATAGATCGGAGGATAAGAAAGCACTAATCACTACAATATTTTCTTTATTCTCAACGCTAATATAGTGCCATTAGCAATATAATTAGTGTTGAACAATTTTTACTGATGCTAATTTACCATCACGAAGGTCTAACCATGTTAGCTATTTAGCAACGCTAATGAATAGCACTGTTAATGATTAATGACCGGCTAAAATTATTAAAGGAGCTAATTCTAGCACCCCAGCCAAAATCATTAGCAGGGCTAGAACTAACGCCGCTGATGGCTTTGACAAAAATATACATATAATTTTTCAAATAGTCAATTTCTGAATAATCAATTGACATCAAATTTTATGCACAGTCACCTACTGAAAAGTTACTAGCATAAATGAACAAACAAAATTTTCTAATTCATGATTCATAACACATGAAGCCAAAAAATTAAGCTTATACCAAGTTACAACAGTATTCTTATAAAATTGACTTTAGCAATCCTAGACTTTGACAATTCATGTTTACAAATCGGATCAAATGTATAGTATAATGAATCAATCCAAATCAAATACATTTATTAAATGGATCAATTTTTTAACTCGAAATCTGATTTTTAAATGGATAATCCAATCTGATTTGAATTAACCCATTATTAAATGAGTTGAATTTGGATCATGACCCAATTTAATCTGAATTAATCTATTTAATTAAATGAGTTATAATTTGATTTAATCTCAATTAATCTTATTTGCTTGACCAACTCAAATGGACACAAATTAACACAAATTGACTTAAGTCGACCCAATATATTTAACTAATATTAATAACTTTAACATATTTTAAATTTAAAAATAATATTATTAAAAAACTAATAATAATAATAATAAAATACTTAACTTATAAATAATAATTTAAAAATTACAAATAAAATATTATAAAATAAAATATTAAATAATTTTAATTGATAGAGAGATTGATCCCACCCAACTTGATCTATTTATGACATGATAAATAAACGAATTAATTAGCTCAAAATAGATTATACAAATTGATCTAATTATGACCCAAATTTTAATGGAATCAACTTAATTAAGATACAAATCCAATTATAATAAATTTGAATCTACGTAATTCAAATTGAATTAATGGATCAGATTATATATTGTTAGTTCTAAGCGACCCTTTAGTTGGCTGTATAACACACTATGAGCACTCTTCAACCAAAGCTAATCAGAACAGAGACCAAAAAAGCCAGCAGCCTAAATTATGAGGAGTCAAATCATCGTGCAACATCTCAGTTTTTAATGGCCTGCCTGTTCCTCTTCTTCACACCAAACTTGGCAACCTTGAGGTCTAGCCTGTAATAATTCTCCGTTACCTGCGACCAACACAAATACAAACATGAAGTAACTTCATCCAAAGCTACCGCATGTTTTCAAATGTTAATTCAGGGAAGCAATAATCAGGTTCAATGTACGAGCAAACTTATAACCATTTCTAGAAATAAAAAAAAATCTCCCAACTGGCATAAGTAATCTGAGACTACAGATAACCAAGATCCGAAAAAGCTAAATCTTGGTTTAATTATTCTTGGAGATAATAATATCCACTTCCCCTAAGTTTTCTGGCTTTGTTTCCTTTCTTCTGCTCAAAACACTTTGTTTCAACTCGACTCAAAGAGGAAATTTGGCCTCTTTATTTGCTCAGAAAAGATGTTAAGCAGAACCTCAAGTACGAGATGCAAATGACTTTTAAGGCTACTTTAAACGCTGAAAAAATTCTTCCAATCTAAATACATTAATTCTGAGTTAACAATCCAAAAAATCAAGGGAATTTGTCCTAGAATGCAAACATGATCGTGTGAAAGAGCACTGGCAGCTGAAAATTCTGAGAAAGCGGCCTTCCGTCCGAGTACAAGAGTAATGCGCCAGTGATACACCAGTGGTCAAACAAAACTCTCTCGTTTCTTTCAATCCTTGCACTTCAATATTGGGAGAAGAAGGTAAGCACAAATCCAGTTCAACTGCAAATTCACTTCAACGAAGAAGAAAGGCTAAGCTGACAAACTAATAAAGAAACAATCCTAATCATTGAAAACTTAGCTGTTCACAGGACGGAACGAAACAGGAAATAAAAGGAGATATGTGAACAGAGAGAGAAAAAGTAATATAGGTCTAGGCCTAGGGAAGATGAGGTCAAAACCAACTTCGGGAATCAGAGCCATGCATTGAAAACAAGGAAAAAATAATGTGGCAATGACGACGAAAGACAAGACCAGACTCCAGCTGCATCCAAAGGGGGTTTTGTGTGTGTATATATGTATGTGGTGCCGTCTTCTTCTTGGTCATATGTGCCGATGCATCACTGCCAGTCTGCTCCTGGGAAAAGACCACAAACAAATCCCAGCAAAATCAAACATTTGATACGCATCATGAAGCTTAAATCAAATGATGGCTTAAATCAAACTAAAGAAGGAACAAGTCACCTGAAGCAGATAAAGGCTTCGTTCCCAGCAAAAGGAAACAACAGAGGTACCAATATGTAAGCACAATGCAAAATAAGCTCATTATCTATTGAAGCATTTCATCAAATACAGAGCAGGCAAGCAACCCATCTGGATGATCGGGGACTGCAGCACCCTAGGCCTCCGAAGAACATAGTGTATAGCAAAGACTAACCCGAAGGTAGATCCGTTGAGGAGAACCTCCACCATTGTGGGCACGGTTAAAAAACCCGAGAAGACGGAGGCGGTGGAGAGGGAGCCAGAGATGAGGGAGAGGGAGAGGGAGAGGGAGAGGGAGAGGAGAGCGTGGAGAGCGCAGCGCAGCGGCGGAGGGAGGCGGGACGGGGTGAGGAGAGGAGGAAGAGGGAGAGGGAGAAGAGGAGGAGGGAGAGAGAGGGAGGGAGAGGGAGGAGGGAGGAGGAGGAAGACAAGGGAGAGGAGGAAGATGGAAGAGGAGGCGATGGATTGCTAGACGAGGAACCCTGGCCACGGTTTGAAAATGTTCGATCGGGTTTAAAAATTATTAGCGGCGCTAATGAGATTGGCGGTGCTATCTACAAGCAGTAATCTCATTAGCGCAGTTATCTGCTAAGGCCGGACTGAAAGCGTCCGGAAAGACAAGAAATGTTATGACAAATATAGGTCTGTTTCATTAAGATTCGTTTGGTTTAATGGACAAATTTTAGGTAAATCTTTAGCGGGTTAGGTCCGTAAGTTCAACGAGTCTCCGAACTCATTGACATCCCTAGTCATTGATATCTACAAAATGATATTATAATAAATTAGTAATAATGAACATTTAAACAGAACAACACTATATAAAAGAATATACTTGTATAAAAATTATTTCTAATTATTAATTTAATTATTGGAGAGTGGTTTCACTACCGAAGCTGTTAAAAAATGCCATTGCTACTAGTTTGATCATCAATCGTGGCAGTGTTCGGCCATTGATCTCCGGCAATGAGGGCGTTGAAGAATCTCTGGCGTACTTGACATATTCAGGGATCGTACGAGTCATGATCAACTTGATCGACGAAGACGATGAAAGAGTCATTACCTCAAAGGAACCTGCAGAAGATGACATCGAGCAATAAGAGTCTCAAAAGCTTAAGAGTAGTCTCCAATGGCGGCATATTTAGCGTTTTCTGGCCTACCTCGAGGACCCTTCGCTGCAAGAACCCATCGTCACTGCGATTACAGATTCTCTTGGCTTTGTCTTCGTGGATAGTCTTGTCTCGCTTGGACAAAGATTAGGTTTTAAGCATTAGGATATAATTTTCTTTTCACGCTAATTCAATTATTTACAATTGGTTAGAAAAAAAATATTTTTTGAATATATTTTTTTTATTATCAAGAGATGATTTTTTTTTGGTACAAATTTTGATCATAAAATAGGTAAATTTTCACTAATAAAAGTGATTTTTTAGTTTAAAGAAACTCCCAATAAACTAACAAACACTACAATTATCAAGTATATAAGACACCGTAAAAATGCTTACATTTATAAATATTCACATCGGCTTCCGTTTGTAATTTCAATGAATTATTGGGTGTTTTGTGCAAAAATCTTCTACTCAAAGTCAAAACCACTTTCGGGTCGTATCTTTTGGGTTAGCCCGTGAACCCTCTGCCGAGCTCTGTCCGAAAAAATGCCCTCAAAGATAAACGGAATCACGATCATACCAGTGAAAATAGAGCGAAAAGGGACCCCTTTCCTTCGTCTTCTTCCCCAATCAAAAGTCCGCGCGAAAAGTAGGGTCTGGACTCCCAGGCATCCTCTCTATTTTCTCGGCATCGATTTCCTCTCTTTCCAGGTCACGACCTCTTCCTTTAATCCATCGATTTCCCTTCGATCTGGATTCCTAGGTCTGATTTCTCCTCATTTCTCGAGATCCTTTTGTCCATTTCTGGCATTTTCATGTGTTTTTTTTTCCTATAGATCATTTCGATCATTTTCTCCGCGATCCGAATTGAAATAGACTTTTTCTAGCTTGGATTGTGTAAGTTAAGCGAAGAAATTTGGATTCTTTGGAGGAGTTCTGTTTGAATTTTTTGTCGGATTTATTTTGAATAGGTTTTGGGAACACAAAGAGCGCTCGGAGATGGCTTATATCGGTCACCATGGCATTAGGGCGCTGCACAGATACAAGTACAGCGGGGTGGACAATTCGCTTATGGCGAAATATATCCTGCAGCCTTTTTGGCGCCGCTTCGTTAATCTCTTCCCACTTTGGATGCCGTAAGTGCAGCTAGTTTCTTCATTTCCCTTATCAATGGATTAGAAAGTTGCATAAAGTGTTGCTTGGGGTGTGTATATTGCTGTTATCGCATGCCCGATCACTGGCGGTTTCTGGTTACACTAAGTAAAAAGGTTGAGTTAGCTGTCTTGTAAGGTGTTTTTATAAAGAAAAATTTGGCTTTTTACAATGAAAATTTGGGTGTTTCTTTTGTGATAAACTTAAAATCAGCTTTTTTTTTTTCTGAAATATGTAAATTTCCCCTTTTAATGTGTCAACGTATTTGCTTGAAATTGTTATCTTTAAGGCACGTGTGTTGATTTGATTTCCCTTATGGTTTTTCGTCCTGTGCATGTATTATTGTCTCGGATGTACGCCAGGCCAAACATGGTAAAAACTTGTATCCATTGGCAGTCTTCATTTAAAGTTGCAGATGATTTCACATGTAAAATATAGTAAAGTTCTTCATTTGCTTTTCAGATCACACTTACTGGTTTCATTTTTCTAGTCATATCAGCACTTCTTGGCTATGTAAGTACCCAACAGCTGCTGTTTTTTTTTATTAGGACCTGTTTGGTTCGGAAATGATCAGCATGTGTTTATCTCCATTTTGCCATGAAACGCTTACAAACTCCAAACACCTACTAGCTAGTATGACTAATTAGTATGAATAAAGCCACTAGTCATATTAAAATTTAATCATACTAAGTTGAGATCATCTCAAACCAAATGCTTCCTTAATGATTTCTGCCTGATATCACATATATGATGCTATGCATTCATTGTCTTTTTCTTTTGGTTTGTAGATATTATTTTACAGCAAAGAGTCAAGATGATATGATGGTAACTTGGTGGGGTCCATTTTTGGAGCATTAATATCATGTAGATGTTGCTTTCAACTTTAAATACAAAGATATGTATATGTTATCCACAGATACCTAGTTCTCACTTCGAGTTAGTTTATTCATTCCCAAAGAGATGATGAATGTTGCCTTTTTTTGATCCATTGAGGCAAACTGTCTCAATCTCAAACTTGTTCTTGACCATTGTCTTGGTTCACCCTCATTTCTCTTATACTGAAAGTTCTGTCACATTCGCTTGCAGATATATTCACCTCAGTTAAACACTGCTCCCCCAAGATGGGTTCACCTTGCACATGGCTTGCTTCTTTTCCTGTACCAGGTTTGTTTAAGATAATTTATTAGTGGTCTTTAACATATTTCTCTCTATTTGAGTTCAATCATCAGTAGAAACTGATGTTAAGTAGTGATTTATGCAATTTGACCTGCATATTTCTAAGTGATAATAGATTACCTTGCCCATTTAACATTGCTAACTGAATGCAAAGCCCTCTTGGATGTTGCTCATAGTCAGAATTATGTGAAGCATATCTCTCGAAAAGAAAAAAAAGTCAATGGTTAAAATCATATGAATCTTATTTTTCTAACAAATTGAATACATGTGCCTGATGTGTCAACTTTAAATGGTTCATCTTTCCTTATACATCAGTGATGTAAATTAATTCCAACAGTTAGATCTCATTTTCTCCAATGAGACTGCTCTTGTTCCTAGAAGTCTCGTGTAACTCGTTTTTAAATTTTTTCTATAGGCACTTTTAGACCTATAAGCGCAATCTTGCTTTTTATTATTCCTTCTCATCTTTGAATTTTGATATTTCCTGTGAAAGCCTCTAATTAAATGGATAGTTTACCTTTTGAGGCCTACCATCATGGAATGCAAACAGTTCCCAATTTACATATTTATATTATTTACAGTGGGTTATTTATCTTGATAGTGTCATATTTAGTTTTGCTGAATATCTGTTGTAGACTTTTGATGCTGTTGATGGTAAACAAGCAAGGCGTACAAATTCATCAAGCCCATTGGGCGAACTTTTTGACCATGGTGATTCTTCTTCTCTATAGCTTATACTAATTATCAAATCATCAATAGTAGAAAATTATGAAGCTATTTGCTGAATATCTTAAAAATTTTCAATTACAGGTTGTGATGCTCTTGCTTGTGCGGTACATTCTCACTTCCTTTTCTCTTTTTTGGATCTCTATGCTGCTGGCTTATAAAATTCCACTGAATAGCTGCTTTTGTCAGTTTGAAGCATTGGCTTTTGGAAGCACTTGTATGTGTGGAAGAACAACTTTCTGGTTTTGGGTGATTTCAGCTATACCATTCTATTTTGCAACATGGGAACAGTGAGTTTTGTATGCTTGTTGGAGTTTCAATAGCTGATAATGATAACCTTGCTAGGGACAAAGCTTTCTCTAGGTTAAGCCCAAAATTGATTCTTTTATAGCACTATGGATGTATTAATTACTAAGATCCTCCTTCGTGGAGTATTCATCATAATTGTCTTCTTCATTATCCTGTACCCTAAAGCTATCATAGGATGGCATAGGAGCAAATTGACGCTATGCGGTTATCCTCCTTTTACTTTTTGACTTTTGATTATTGTGTTGACTGGCTGGTAATTAGGAGTTTTCCATACATTATCTTACCTTTTTGCTCTATCCAAAAGATTTTATTGTCTTGTCATGTTCTAGAAGGTGATAAGTGGGTGAATCATTGCAGTGCTGCTCTGTACTATATTTTATCTTGCCCTGCTTGAGAAAATTGCTTAAAGTTTTCTTCAAGCTTCTCTTTTTGTTGATGCAGTTTTAGAGGTTTGTTGAAATTTATGCTTTTTGACACTGTTTATCCCTTAATACCATTTTTGTTGCTATTCCAGCTTTTTCACCAATACACTTATTCTTCCTATAATAAATGGGCCCACTGAAGGTTTAATGCTGATCTATGTGAGCCATTTCCTTACATTCTTTTTGGGTATGGAAGTTTTTTCTTGTGCAAACATATTATCTTATATTTTTCTGTAGGAGAAAGATCTATTTGTTCTACCACTGTTACAAAATTTTTCTTTTTATGCTGCTTATGCAGTCCTTCATACTTTGTTTTCTTCATTCTCAGGAGCTGAATGGTGGGCACAAGATTTCAGAAAGTCTATCCCCCTATTTAGTTGGGTGCCTTATGTTCCTGGTAAGCAATCAATTTGAATCTTTAGAGGCTATCACATCGCTGGCACCTCCAATGTCCATTTACTTTGACAAAGCTTTGAAAGGTTGTAGGATAGACATTGTTCCATAAGCATATTGGGTTCAAGATGGTTTGCCAGGGTGGGTTTCTGAGGGACTATGAGAGCATTGTGGCTGGCACATAATCAGATAGGACAAAATTATATTCTGCCATTGATCTTTGCATCATATGTGATGCATTAGGAAAGAGTAATCATGCATCAGGAGTATGCAGCATTGCTCAAAACCCAAGAAGTGTGTTATTTCTTTGTGTGTGACTAGTACATTGGAGAATATTAATTACTAGATTTTCTTATTGAGTTTGTGATATGCATGATATGTGAAGTAAGGGTATCTGCTTCTGTCAAATGTTGCATATTATTTTTTCTTATTGAAGGGAGAAATAATGTCTTTTTGTTTTATCATTATATTTATCTTCTTTGACATTTGTATTGTATTTCTTGCATAGAATTAGTTTAACACTGCTCAGTGATCTTTCATTGTTTACAAGCATGAGCATGCTGTGTCATTTTTCTTGTAATTGAATAATTTCTAAACCTTTGTTGGTCTTCTAGAAATCCCATTCTATGGTGTTGTTCTAGCCTTGATGATCACTTTTGGTGTACTTCCTACTATTTGGTCGAAGTAAGTATTTTCTGATGATATATGCTGGTCTTTCACTTTACTGTTGTTGTTGTTGTTCTGCATCTTTTTCTTTTTATAGTTCATTCACGACCAAGTGGGATTATGCATTGTTCCATCAGATTGGTCTAGAGATAGAATTTCATCCTAGAGAATGCTAGCCTAACACAAATTATAGCTGTAGGAAGATGCTGACATTAGATTTAATAGTAATTCTAATGTGGATAAACTGAGCCACTGGATGGCATTATTTACTCATGCAAACCAACATCCATCTTGTCTGACATGATTGATCAGTTCTCGGTAGCTGATTTTAGAAAATTCAGCTAATAGCTTTTACAAATTGATGAAACAGTAGTATTACTTTATCTGATGAACATTCTCTAGTGTTGCATTTCATACTACAACTGTTAAGTATCCTCATGGATACCCCAACTATCTTGGGAAGGATGCTTGGTACCAATAGTTATGCTCTCTCCTTTTAGATTTTAAATCTTCTTCTGTCACACCTTGAAAGTGTAAAGCCAGACAAAAGAAGCGTTGCTTTTACAAATAAAGTACGCTGCAAGCTTCAATTTGTTGCATGGAGAATTTCCGATGAAAATGTAGGAATGCCTCATTTTTTCCCTGCACTGAAACTCTGGACAATATTAAATGCTTTTGCTTTCATGAAAATTTTTGGAAACTCTAATTGTCCAGTGCATCCTGTACCTAACTTTCTATCTATTTGACAGCATCAAAAATGTCCATAAGGTTGTCCAAGCAAGAAATGGAAGCATGTTCCGGGCTCTAGCAATGGTAGTAATGAAGTTCTGTGTCTATCGTTTGACCTTGTCTGTGTATTTTCATTTTTCAGAATTCTTAATATATCTATATATTTTTTGAGACAGCTCTTTCCTTTTATCGTGCTTTTAGCTGGAGTAGTTGTCTGGTATGGATCTAAATTTTGTATCCATGTTGTGCTTCCTACAAAAAACTTGAAGATGTACATGATATTAAAATATCTGCATTTTGTACAGGTCGTATTTGTCCCCATCTGATATAATGCGGAACCAGCCACACTTACTGATAATTGGCACTGGATTTGCATTTGGGTTCCTTGTGGTAAAGTTTCTGCTAAGTCAATACCAAAAATTCTCTCGATATCAGATTTTTGCGGGCCATAAAAAGAAACTCTTAGGATCCTATTTCTTGCTCAACATTCTTACTTGTCTTCTAATCCTTTTATATGGATTTCATTACTTGCATATTACAATACATACAAGATGTCTTGTTTAATCCAACTTTAGCTTATCCCTACTCTTAATGAAGTTTATAGATGATTTCAGAATTTAGTTTTATTTGTGTCGTTTGTGCAATCCTAGCTAGATTACATGGTAAACGTAAGGGAAATAGCAAACTCAAGCCAAAAGCCTTACTTCGCTTAAGGGAAAGTTGCTTCAACTCAGCACCAGATTGGACATAAATATTAAATCAGGAAAGATACAATTGCATCAAGTGACGTTCAGCATGAGGAGTCTAGAAAAGCTCAAAGGGAAGGAATTTCACTAGTTCAATCAAAAGATGAATTTATCTCTGCTCCAAAGTCTGGTTGCACTAAGATCTCTGTTGTGCTTTGTACATTACATCTAGTTTTGAGCTGTGCTAGTTGAGGGTTTTTTGGTATGTGCTGTTAAAATTTGTTGGAATGCTTTGAATAACCTTTTAAAGACATGGTAAGACATGCTTTCTGGAGACATATTAGTTGACCAAACAACACGGGTTACTTCATTTCCTTGATGACAACATTCTTTCAATTTGAAGATAATAGCACCTACTATGTGGTCATTACTTCAACAGTTGATGCACATTTTCTTTTTTTGTGCATAGAATGATGCATTTCCTTTCTGTTAACCTTGTAGACAGTCATCAGTGTGTAGGGCTCAGAAACTTGATGCCCTGGTCTTGTCACACATCCATAGGCTTTAAGCATGAGCATTTTTTTTAGGATCCATAAGGCCAATTCAGCCTATTGATAATAACATTTATTTTGTGGCATTGCCTCTATTATCACCTTCCCTATCGCTGATAGCTTTGTGCTTTTATCGTTTGGTCAATGACAGGGAAGAATGATTCTAGCTCACCTATGTGATGAACCAAAAGGCTTGAAGACTGGAATGTGCATGGTATATACTGGTGTCCATGATTTAGTTTGTCTCATTAAACCGATCAAACAGCTCCTCTTTTCTTTTATTTGTGTTTCTTTCTCAGTCTCTTTCCGACATTTGCTTGATACTTTTACCTATGATTTTGTAACAGTCATTGCTGTTTCTTCCTCTTGCAATTGCTAATGCGCTTACTGCAAGGCTCAATGATGGGTAATTTTGCTTTCAAAGGAATTAACCAATAGTTTTCACCTCTCTATTTTCCTTAAGCTCACCTAGATTTGCCGCCTTGCATCATGCAGAATTCCTCTATTTGATGAACAACTTGTTCTTCTATTATATTGTGGATACACAGGTAGAACATTTCAATTGCTATTAAGTCTAATCATCCTCTTTGTGCCATTTACTGATGTAGTGACATTACAAAATGAGTCATTATAACTTGTTTTTGGTTTTGGAACAATTTCCTAGTTCTATTGCTCATGTCTGTTCTACTTGTAACAGTGGGTCTCTATTTACAATTTGCTACATCAGTTATCCATGAAATCACCACGGCACTTGGTATCTACTGCTTCAGGTAACTATTGCCGTTCACTTGTCAATGTCTATCATCCGGGAGACAAATTAGAGCACGTCCCTGAGGAAAATTTCTGTCTTATTGGCAGGATAACAAGGAAAGACGCATAAGGCTAGCGATGCTCTTTATTGTCATTTCTGAATAAATGGTTATTAGATTTGTAGGGTGCAGATAACGATTATAGCTTGCCGACATACCTTAAAAGTGTCATTCCCCTAAAGTCATTTCTCAATGCAAATTGGGAATCTTTTATGCAAACAATAAATTGAAGGCACAGGAATTATTCATTTGGAAATCATTATCAGTATTATTAGTTGCTCAATACAATTTAGTTTGCTGGTAGTTTCCTAGATAACAGTCTAAAACTTCCAAGAATGAATTGCGTTTATTGTTGTATGTACAGAATTATTGCATCATGGTAATCTTTTTTTTGATGTTATCATTGCGGAGATTAGACCTTGAAACCTCTTTTTCAAAACCGAACCGAACGTTGAACCAGAAAAGCATCTAGTTTGGTCAAATTCCGTTGACTAGTTTGAATTTTATTATGTTATTATTGTTAGTGTTCAACAAAACTATATAGTTGCATGATTAATTAATTTTTTTTGTTTTGGATTTAATTTTAAGAAAAAATAAATTTGAAGTTATTTTTAGGTATAAATTAAATCAATCTGATTCGGATAGAACTGTCCGATTAATGTGAATCGGACGGTTTAATTATTGAATTGTCCGATTCACTCAGTTTGTTAATAAAATCAGTTCAGTAGAAATTTAAATCGAAAATTAGTAGTCCCATTTCGATTTAACCGGTGGTCCGGTCCGATTTTGATAACGATGATGTAGCGTCTTCTTTTGTGGTATTTTGAAGAATAATATTTGACTGTGCTTGCAGTGATTTAATGTTAATCTTTTCTATTATCAAACACTTAATGTTGATTACGAAATTGCCTACATGCCATGTAAAGCTAGATTTTGAACATCCACCCTTCAAAGCTTATAATTTTTTTCCCCGTAAATGTTTGAATCTTATAATTGCATATACATATACATGTACACACCCAGACGAATAACAAAGTTTGCATCCTTTCAGGAAAAAAAATCCCAGACAAGCACATATAATCTTGCATATGTACCCTCGTAAATTATAAATGGTTTCAGCGTTATTCAACGGTGACAGCCATCTGAGGGTCACATATGTAATTTCAACATTCTGGGGGTATATATGCAAAAATGTCTCTTGTCTCAATTCTCAAACTGGTCCTTGAATATGAATTTTCCACCTTACATGGACTATCTTATAATTTCTGCCGATCAGATCGCCAGACGAAGTTAAACGCTGTTGGGCGGCTGTGATTTTATCGCTCTTCGTGACAATATTTGGCAGGGGAATATGTGCAAAAATATCGGCGGCTCGCTCGATTCTGCTTCACGATTGTGCTCGATTGAGATGGGCCCGCGTCTACCGATAGTCTCCGTCTCCGGCGCCGGCGCCGCCGTCTCATCTCGCCGATCGAAGTCGCAGATGGCGAGGTTCTGGTCTGCCGCGCTCCCGTCTGGCATTGCTGAGAAGGCCCTGCTGCTGATCGACGCCGTCTCCGCCCCGCGCGCTGATGCAGAGATGGATACGCACCGCGGCGAGCTCCTCTGCTTCGCCGGCCCCTCCTCCTCCTCCCTTCCCTCCCAAATCCCTCTCTTTTCCAACATTTAGGTGTGATTACGGTCCTACTTTTCCAAATATAAATTGAATTTAGGTTTTCTTGAATGAAATCTAGTGTGCGTGTTTTAAAGTAGATAAAAATATAAGTTTATTGCCTTGTCGGTTGATTTAGTGCAAATAATGGCCGTGGAGCAAATTATTTGTTATGTTTTGTGAATCTTTAGCTTTCTTGTTGACTGATACATTTGTGGCTGCATCAACTTGTAGAATTCGGGTGATATTACACTATTTTTAATGAGTTTTCATCATTTAGATGAGTATTTGATCCGCTTTTATCCCAATTGCTGCCCAAGAAGAAGTCCTCTATGCCAATTCTCTTATACCAATTCAACTTAAGTTTATAGATTATATAAAGAGCTAATTACCTACAACAACTTTAGATTTCCCGTAATTATCAAAAAATTTTCATAATTACCCATGACCCCTCCTTTTCAAATTATTTATAGTTATTTAATCAAATTTTTTTCAAAAATTTTACTTTTACCCTCCATAATTTTATAATTATATTTCTAAAAAATATATTTTCTCACCCTTTACTCTTTCTCCCAAACATTTATACATAAATCCTTTACATATTTTTATTTTCAAAAAAATATAAATATTAATATTTTCAAATAAAACATCATAAATTAGCTGAAATCTTTTAAATATTTTACAAATAAATTCTAATATTTGTATATTATAAATAAGCCCTTGAATATTTTTATTTATAAAAAATCCAAATGTTAATATTTTAAATAAAATTGTATAAAAATATTTTAAATATTTACAAATAACCCCTTCAATATTTTAAATGTTTTATAAATAGACCCCTAGAATATTTGTATTTATAAATAAGTTCAAATTTTATTATTTTTAAAATAAAATTTTATAAAAAAGGCATTGAAGGTTTTAAAACTTAAAATTATAAATTACAAGTTTCATATTTGTACATTTACAAATAGACCCCTAGAATATGTTTATTTATAAATAGGTCCAAATATTTATCATTTTTTAAATAAAATTTCACAAAAAAGACATTGAAGGTTTTAAAACTTAAAATTTCAAATTACAAGTTTCATATTTGTACATTTACAAATATACCTCTTGAATATTTTTATTTATAAATAGGTCCAAATATATATCATTTTTTAAATAAAATCTTAAAAAAAGACATTGAAGGTTTTAAAACTTAAAATTTCAGATTACAAGTTTAATATTTGTGTATTTACAAATAGATCCCTAGGATATTTTTATTTATAAATACGTCCAAATTTTTATTATTTTCAAACTAAAATTTTACAAAAAGGACATTGAAGGTTTTAAAGCTTATAATTTCAAATTATAAGTTTAATATTTGTGCATTTACAAATAGACCCTTAGAAAATTTTTATTTATAAATAGGTCCAAATATTTATTATTTTTTAAATAAAACTTTACAAAAAAGACATTGAAGGTTTTAAAGGTTAAAATTTGAAATTACAAGTTTAATCTTTGTTCATTTACAAATAGACCGCTTGAATATTTTTTATTTATAAATAGGTCCAAAATTTTATCATCTTTAAAATAAAATTTTATAAAAAAGACATTGAAAGTTTTAAAAAGTTAAATTTAATATTTGCACATTTACAAATAGACCCTTTCATTATTTTTATTTATAAAAAGTCCAAATATTTACAAATTTGGACCTATTTATAAATAAAAAAATTCAAGGGATTTATTTATAAATATACAAATATTAAACTTTTAATTTAAAATTCTAAGTTTTAAACTTTTGATATCTCTTTTATTAAATTTTATTTTAATAATGATAAAATTTAGACTTATTTATAAATAAAAATATTCAATGGGGAAATTTGTAAATGTACAAATATGAAACTTGTAATTTGAAATTTTAAGTTTTAAAACCTTCAATGTCCTTTTTGTAAAATTTTATTTAAAAAATGATAAATATTTAGACCCATTTTTGTAAATAAAAATATTCTAGGGGTCTATATGTAAATACACAAATATTAAACTTGTAATTTCAATTTTTAACCTTTAAAACCTTAATTTTATTTTAAAAATGATAAAAATTTGGACTTATTTATAAATAAAAATATTTTTTAAGGGGTCTATTTGTAAATGGATAAATATTAAACTTGTAATCTAAAATTTTTAAGTTTTAAAACCTTCAATGTCTTTTTTGTACAATTTTATGTAAAAATAATAAATATTTAGACTTATTTATAAATTAAAATATTCAAGGGGTCTATTTGTAAATATACAAATATGAAACTTGTAATTAAAAATTTAAGTTTTAAAACCTTCAATGTTTTTTTTGTAAAATTTTATTTTAAAAATGATAAATATTTGGACTTATTTATAAATAAAAATATGCTAGGGGTCTATATGTAAATGCACAAATATTAAACTTGTAATTTGAAAATTTTAACCTTTAAAACCTTCCATGTCCTTTTTGTAAAATTTTATTTTAAAAATAATAAAAATTTGAACTTATTTATAAATAAAAATATTCTAAGGGTCTATTTATAAATGTACAAATATTAAACTTGTAATTTGAAATTTTTAAGTTTTAAAACCTTCAATGTCTTTTTTATAAAATTTTATTTAAAAAATGATAAATATTTAGACTTACTTATAAATAAAAATATTCAAGGGTTCTATTTGCAAATGTACAAATATGAAACTTGTTATTTGAAATTTTAAGTTTTAAAACCTTCAAGTCTGTTTTATATAATTTTATTTAAAAAATGATAAATATCTGGACTTATTTATAAATAGAAATATTCTAGGGGTTTATTTGTAAATTTACAAATATGAAGCTTCTACTTTGAAATTTTAAGTTTTAAAACCTTGTATTTTTTATAAAATTTTATTTAAAAAATAATAAAATTTGCACTTTGTTATAGATAAAAATATTCTAGGGGTTTATTTGTAAAATATAAAAAAGATTAAAAGATTTATTTGTAAATATTTAAAATATTTAACGCCATTTTTATAAATTTTTATATAAACGCCAACTCATCCACAGCTGAGGTGCAAGTTTCTATATTTCTGTGACTAGGTTTTATCAGCATGACAGCATTGTTCAAACTTGAAACCCTAGCTTTCCGATCAGGCCACTGCAACTATGTTATCCGCAGATTGCTTCTTCCATGTTTTCTAACTAGTTTGTAAGATCTTGTGTGGAGTTCCTCTTGCAGTTAGGCCAGTACTCTGCAACAAGCTTGGAGAAGTAGGATTCATTGCTTTCCATCAGATTCGAAGGCTTGTCATACTCAACTAGCTTCCCTGCATTCCAAACCATTACTGACATCATTAGTTTTCTGAAGATGCGCCTTTTCCTTTGAATTGAGACTCTGAAGGGGATTGATTGGTGTACCGAATGAGAGGACCATGACCATGTCGCTGTCTGTGACAGTTGGAACCCGGTGAGCTATGGTGACGACCGTGCAACTGGGGAATTCCTGCCTAATGATCCTTTGCAGAATGGCGTCTGTTGCAGAGTCAATGGATGCAGTGGCTTCGTCCAGGACTAGAATCTTGTTCCGACGGAGGAGGACACGGCCGAGACACAGCAGTTGCCGCTGCCCTGCACTCCAGTTTTCTCCGTCATCACTCACTTCAAAATAGGATGATAGTGGAAGATCAGCAGATTAAAATTAACTCCTCCATAGTTGACAATGTACTAGTGTATGTAAAGATACTCTTGTTTATGACTTACCATATGAATCAAGTCCTGATGGGAGGTTGCTGACAACAGCCTTCAGTTGACACTTGTCCATTGCCTACAGTGAATAAATATAAATATTTTTGGATTCACTAAACTGAGTTATGAAATGGATACAGAGGATTATTGAGCATGATGCAGTCACAGGTTATGATCCCAAAAACATTTTATAGTTGATTTGTTTGAAATCCTGTTCTATAGTTGCTCGCTTAACAATTCAATTCAGATTCTTCTCAAAAAAAAAAAAAATCTATTCAGAAAATAAAAAGATATGCAAGCAAGAATAATTTAGCTGACCTCCCAAATCTCATGGTCAGTATGATGTCCTAGAGGATCCATGTTACTTCTCACAGTACCCCTAAAGAGAGTTGGTTCCTGAGGAATTATACTCAGCTTCATTCTAAGATCCTTCAAACCAATAGAGCAAATGTCCAGGCTATCAATAAGCATCCTGCCATATGCTGGCTCAACGAGGCGAAATAGAGCGCCGATGAGTGTAGTCTTTCCACTCCCAGTTCTTCCAACCACTCCAACCTTGCTTCCTGCTGCAAAGGTGCAAGTGATCCTGTTCAGAACATATGGAGCTGTTGGCCGATACTTCACCTGATTGCAAAGTAATTAGTGATCATGATGAGTTGAAGCTATAATTTTTTTTCTAATTTATCAGTTTTTTTTCGTACTTTCAAGTCATTGAAATCTATTCTTCCTTCCTCTGGCCATGAAGGTGGTGGCCTTCTTCCTTCAATCACTGCCTCAGGCTCTGATGGAATATGCATGAACTGTTTGATCCTTTCCACTGAAATCACATAGTTCTCTAAACTAGAATACCATCTAGTTAGAAACACTTGAGCTGAAGATAGTGTTAAAGCATATGAGAGCGTAAGACCGACAAATCCTGAATCCAACCAAAGAAGTCAGGTGATCTGAAGTCTGAAGAAAACTGAGTCAAGTTGCAGAAACTGAAACACCAAACCTGGAGCAATTGTTCCCTGTGGAAGCAAGACAAGGAAGAGTGCACAAGTCAGTATCGTTAGATTCTGAAGTGCTTCGACTCGTATTAGCACCCACTCCATTGCAGCAATTGTGTGGAAGAACAGTGTTGCATCGGTGTCGATGAGCTGCAGATTTGTCTGGACGAACCTTTCTGCTGCTGCAAAAGCCCGTATTGTTACTACACCAAGAATTGTCTCCCCGACGAAGTTCATAACAGGTGCTTTTGTCGTCCCGTTAATCCTTACTAACTCCCTTGATGACGCTAGATAGTACCTCTTTGAAGTTGGAGTAGAAGCCATATTTGATTAGGTATCAAGTAAGAAGAAAAGTTTTTAGTCCCTGACAAGTGGTATCTGTAATTTCCTCTAAAAACTACATATAGAAAGAAAATGCAGTTAATCGAGAATTACCTGAACATACACCATCATGATCGTTACTGGTATTGCTACAACTAACACTTGCCATGTAATCATGGACATTAACAATATGGTTCCTATGATCTCAACTGAAGGAGACAGCGTAAAGGAAATGGAGTATGGTATATCGAAGTCCAGAACACTCATATCTGAAGCTGCCTGCATTTTCAGAACCAAGAACTAAAAGTACTCTAGCACGAACAAATTGTTGAATATTGGAAAAAAGTGTAATCGGATTGTAGTTAGAATGGGATATTTACCCTGGTTAAGATTCTTCCAACAGGGGTAGAATCAAAGAACAGCATGGGGGCCTTGAAAACTGAATCCATGAAACCCGAAAAGAATTCTCGTGAGGCCTGTAGCCCGAAAAGGGCAGTAAACCAACTCCTCAAGTACACAAATAAGCAGCTAAGAATTGATACCACTGCATAAACCGCCACGACGATTCCCGCACCAATGTGGTGCATTTGAATAGCCAATGCCAGCCAGTAGGTTGACAGCATTTGAAAAACAGTAAAAGCAATTTGACAGAGGACCACCAAGGTAAGATAGAAATAGCCCTTTGAGACTTGAAAGTAGTCTTTGTACGGCTTCCATCCAACATCTCCAATTTCGGTTTCTTCATCTTCTGTCAGCTGGACTGCCGAGGGGCCAGCACTCGAGATTTCACTTTCACTGTGTTGAAACACAGGTTGCTGCAGATTAAGCTCTATTTTATCTCTTGATGTTCTACTTACGGGGTCTCTTTGATGTTCATGACTTTCAGTATCTGAGACTGTCATTGCAGACTGATGAGCATTTACAAGTTCTTCAAATGTCGTCCCGGGTTTTAGAAGCTCCTCATAAGTTCCTGATTGGGTAATATTACCATTTTCCATTACCTGGAAAGGAAGCAAATCAAGTTTGGTCTCTGAGAAGTGTTCATCAAACTTTATACGAGAGAAAATGAACTCTTTACCAGAATTCTATCTGTTTCTGCAAGAAACTCCACTTGATGAGTCACAAGGATGATAGTCTTGTCTTCAAGAGCAGACATGACACAATCCTGTCAGATTTTTTGTTTTCGTCAGTATATGACTTATCTTTTCCTAAATAGAAAGGAATAACAAGTGATGTTTACTTTTCTTACATGGAACAAGATTGCCGCAGTATGTGCATCTACTGCACTGAATGGGTCATCTAAAAGATAGATATCTGCATCACTATAAACAGCTCTAGCAAGTTGAATCCTTTGCTTTTGTCCTCCACTCATGTTAAGGCCTCTCTGACCGATCTCCGTGAGGTCTCCATTATCAAAGTTCTCTAAATCCTTGTCTAAAGCACAGGATTTGATTGCCTTTTCATACCTTAATTTGTTCATTGGCTTCCCATATAATATGTTGTCACGGATAGTCCCACACTGGATCCAAGATGTTTGTGATACATAAGCTACGAAGCCAAATACCTCAACCTAAAACAAACAGCAAACTCATGTTAGAATTCATGCAAGACAATATGCTCTTAAATGGTTTAGTCACTCACAGATCCTGAAATCTTGGGTATTTCGCCTAACATGGCACAAACAAGTGATGATTTACCAGCACCAACAGCTCCGCAGATTGCTATTTTCTGTCCTCTAATTACATCTAAACTTATGTTCTTTAAGGTTGGAACACTTGTGTGAGGATCCCAACTAAAAGCTCCATTATCTATTTTGACACTTAGTTCTGAACTCTGCGTAGAATTTCTCTTCACAGTGTCTTCCTTAATCTCATCTTCTTGCAGGAAAACCTCGATGCGATCTAGTGATACCTTAACTTGTATCATTGCAGCAAGTACTTCAGGGAGCATCTTCACTGGCTCAGACATTACCCGCAAGCTTGCCAACACTGTAAATATAGTACTAGCATTCAAAGGAGCACTTCCCATAATTGCAGTTCCAGCAAAAACCACTGCCGAAACAACCGTAGGTGACATCCAGTACAGTGCAGTACCATAGGCCTTTTTCTTCCGAGTTTCTGCAAGCCATTTGAATTCAGAATCTCTTAAAGACTGCACCATTTTCCTGAAATTCTCTTCCCATGACTGCAACTTGATGATCTTCATGTTGTTCAGTACAGCAGAAGTTGCTCTTAACCTTTCATCTTGAGCAACCATGAACTTAAATTGATAACCTTGCAAAAGCTTTGCAAAGGGAACATTAAGAATTGCACAAATGACCAGAGGAATTAAACCTGGAAGAGCTCCTAAACCAACTGCTCCAAATAGAATTGCTACCGATAAGAATAGCTGGATTGGGAGACTCCAAGCCATGTGGAACCACCAAGGGAATTCACCAAGTCTGTATGCATCAACTGCAATATAATTCACAATTTCGCCAGTGGAGTGCTTCTTCCTACCAAGGCTTGAAAGCTTGAGCTGTTTCTGAAACACAGATGACATTAGAGAAGACCTCATCCTCATGCCACACCTTCTTGAATCGAAGTACCAATGTCTCTGAGACAAGGACTCCAAAACTTTTGCAACTATCAAGCAGCCGACTAAAGAAACCCCCGAGTAGAGATCTTTTTCCTCACGATAAGAGTAGCGAACAAATGCATAAAGTAAAACAGGAGACGATGAAACTGAAACTGTTTTTATTAGTGCATAGAATCCCACTACTAGCATTTCCTTCAAGTAACACTTCCCCAAGGCGAAGAGTATTAGGTTGCTAGTTCTCGACTTGCTCTTCCACTGTAGCTCCCATTCTTCGGAAAACTTCTGATAAGCAAGAAGTGCTCTATCTTCAGAATCTAAATTTGGGATATCACCAAGGCTTAAAGGCCTCAACTTGCCTAGTTTAAGCAAAGGATTCAGCCACGAAAATGTCAGCTGGCTAAATATACTTCCACTGCTTAATCTTGCTTTGTTTTCAATATTTTGATTTAGCAGAGGTTGAGAAAAATCATTTATTGAGCTGTTATTGTACTTCTTGTTTGTGACAATGAATCTGATGGTGTAGAAAAGAAGCAACAAGTTTACAAACCAAGATACTATGTCGAGAATCTGAAGCCTCTGTCCTTCCACCAGAATTTCAACATTGAGAACACTGATGAGCAAAGAACTGGATATCCACCAAATTGGCACCAAAATCCTAATAAATTTGGTTGGTTGAAAGTTTAGGGACACTGTTAGAGCTAACCATATCAGTCCTCCGACAAAGTATACCACCAAATTCTTGTGCTCAAAAATGCAGTTTCCATTGAGTAGTCCCCAAAATCCAGTACTCAAGTATCCAATGCTAGTAACAGCACAACATACTGAGACTAAAAATGCCCACTTCTCACTTCTGTGTCCACTAGCATTTTGTCTGGTCAGACAAGCAGCAACCAAACCCAAGGAGTATAGGAGAATGAACACAAGACATATAACATCAAGTAGACTCCTTTGTGTGCATGAAGAACCCAAATCAAACTCCTCCCTACAAATCCAAGAGGACCAATACCAACCTGCCATTCAAAATTTTTATGTTCACAGAAAGCAATGAATACAGAAAAAAGATGAAAAAAAGGGAAGGAACCAAAAAATAGAAGGGAAAAGGTGTACCTTGCAAAGTCTCCATGCAGAAGTGATCCATATAAGCATTTTAACAAACACATTTATATACGCCATTTGCTAAGGTTTTTTTGTCAGGAAATTCCGCGTCATGTTTTTTTATTTTTAAAATTTGGCAGGATGCTTCTGCGTTGCCAAACATATCAAACCATCCCAAAAGTTTAAGCTTATGGGATATGGATCTTTTTTCACTATATATATATTGAATCTTATTTATCCAATATCCGATGTAGGACTAATTCATCACACCTGACATTATAACAGTAAGGAAAAATTTTAGAATACCTACAACATATTCTCATCAGAATCTTAGATAATATAACACCGTTTCATTAAAAATAAGAATCACGATCATAATCAAGACTAGTAAAATAATTTTATAAACTAATATTTTTTTATCAAAATTAATATTTTAATAATTTAAAGTTCAAAAAGCATAAACCTAAACTTAAAAATCAAGATATTCCGTGGCATTTACAGATCCAAGAATTAGAATAATTCAGATAAATTGGCATAAATCTAAAAAAAAATCTACCTTTCTTTTTCGTCCGACAGAAGGACACAAATGCAGCTTACGCAGGATTTTGTCAGATTACTCGTCCTCATCCAAGGTTGATAACGAGCAGATGATTCCCTGCTCAATTCGAATCTTTATTGCCTTTTTTCCCCTGTAATCATAAATAGTTCCTCAAAAAAACGTCAAATATTATCTACAGGCTCGTTTGATTTGTGGTTATGAATAAGCCAAGGATAAATTACAATAAATATTATTCATGAACCTAACGGACTTTACAAGTCTGAAACTTTTAGTTTTCCGTATTTATGTGCAGTGTTCGACTCTCCAAAGATACAACCAAATTTTTTTCTTTTAATTCACCTTGAAATTAATTTTTTGTTTTCCACATGTGGCAGTTGGAGAACGATTCAAATTTGGTCAAGTTATCCATCTTCATTCTCATCTATTACTTAGCCAACATAAATTTAAAAACATTCTTGGACACGACTTATCAAAGAAAATAATTTAAAAGAAGACAAGTACACTGACTGTCTTCTTGCCTGTCTTCTTGTCTTGATATTATCATTGTAAGCTGAATAGATAGGATGACACCTATCATCACTTTGGCATTTGCTCATGAAATCTAGGTAGCATTTACTTGCACATGTTTTGCATTCTTTATGCAACAGTTCTGGTCACACATTATGCAATTGAATGCAGATTGATGTTCTTTAATCACCACCACCACCTGTCTCAGATACATTGTGTAAAATGAGGGCAAAAATGAAGCGAAGTACAGATCATAGCAGATCACTTGCATGACAAAAGAGATTACTTCCCATGAAACAGACATTTTACTTATGGCAACTTAGACTACTACTGAAATATACATTGTAGTAACTTAGGACAAACAAAATTTAAGAAGAAAAACAGATGCCCACGTTATTTTAGCAAGTACTGCAAACAATTCTCATAAATAGAAGGTAGGCAAAAACAAAATGTGCACAGGTCTGCAGCTAAAATTCTTTATTTGCCACCCAGGGTGGGGAATTGCCCAGGATCTTCAATTGAAGGAGTAGCAGCTGGAGTGCTAGTGCCACCACGACCAAATCCACGGCCACCACCGCGGCGTCCACTGCCACGGCTACCAGGACTGTAATATCTCTCACCTTCGGCAGGCTTAAGAAATTCATTGATGCTGACAGACTGACCATGAAGATGCACATGTGAGAACATGCCGATGACATTTCAGGAAAACAAATGACAAGCAACATCCAATACAATACCTTCCTGACACGCTCATCTCGATCAGCATTCTCTTTCCTTTTGCAATCTTTGTCAGAACCCTAAAGATGTCGAGTATTCAATTGGATTGCAAATAGTAAAATTGAATAAATTTCAGGAAATGGGTGTAACTATAACCAAGACAGTCAAAGAGGTGAAAGTGAACTTACCAGCTTGATGAAGAACTCATCATTTCCTTTCTTCACTGAGAGTTGTTGCATGGACTCCAACTCTTTGTCAATATCAACCCTTCTCTCTTCAGTCTTCATCGCAAACAGGGCTTTTCTTTTCTCCTTCCTTATTTTCTCATACTCCTCTAAAGTCATCTCCTATCAAATAAAATCAGTAAGGGAAGAAAAAGTCAACAGAAGCACTCATTTTAGGATAAGCCATAAAGCCAAACTATTTAAGAATTTATCGAAAGAGGGAAGAAATGATTATCTAATGGAAGTATTGTCTTTTTGCATAAAAGAACAATGGGATATGATTTGAAGTGCATATGCTTAATTCCTAAACAAAGCCATGGAAGCTAGAAGAACCCTTCTACTACACATGATTGTGTCTGTTCACTTAGAGATCCTTGTTCTTTACCTAAACAGATATTGATGGCCTTACCCATTTGCCTAAAAGCACATCCTGCCACATTCATCCACCATCTACAGAGATAGGAATGCTTCAGCAGGCTGGACTGAAAGCAGTAAGAGCTTTATGTAATGGGATGTTAAACAGGCAAACAGGAAATTGACAAATGCCTACCAGCACACTGAATATGGCAAAGGCCTGTAGGCTGAATAATTTTGATGGCCATACTATTCTTGTGATGATTATAACCTCTACCCAGCCATATTGTTTTAATAGCAGTTACAGTATCAAGACAGGGCAATCAGCTCAAAAGAAAAAAAAAAGGAACAAATTAGATGTAATATTCCATTTGTGAGAGAGTGATTATGCAATGATCAACCCAACAACTCCTTAAAACACAAGCACTGAGTAGATGACTGCCTCATGGAAAAATTTTATCCAACAACGGGATATTGAGCTTGAAGATGACTCTTTACCAGACTATCCAAATTTTAATATAGAAACAGTCACCCCACGAGAATGAAAAAATGCAAGAACAAACGAGAAGTAATTGACAAGTAAAAAAATAGTGTGACATGGTTGAAAGTCAGATGATAATATGAGCTAAATTACCATCAATGCAACCCTCATAACCAAAGAGTGAGTCAGAATTTATGGAGACCACATCACATCAAACGAAATTGAATAGAATACATCAAACAACGCCAAATGTGCTGGATGAAAATTTTGTTGTGCAGCAAATACCCTTATTTGATATATATACATGGGATTCGTAAACTAGGGTGCATATAAAGTACTTCATTGGACTACTACCCATGAGCATCCAAGTGCTTATAGTTGTATCAAAAAATTTTGCAATATATGGTAGCTTCCTGATATGCTGCATGATTATAGAAGCATGGCAAATCCTTGATGCTGCCACATGAACAAGTTAATGTAGGCTGGGTGAAATGGAGTAACTGCATATAGTCATTCATGCAAGACCCCTTGGATCAGCCATGAACATTAATACTGCAGATAAACAGAAGTAACTAAAATACAGATGAATCAGAGAAAATGGTGTAAATTTTAGCAGAAGTCAGATTCCCAAGAAATCTATTATAGATGTTCAGGCATGCCGATCCATTGTGGGTTGTAAAGGTGGCTAACATGAGATAAAGATGGGATTACACAAGAAAGAAACATGTGGCAACTGTGTCAAATTTTCAGTATGATAATTTTTAAAAGTTCTGTTAATTGATAGAAGACTTTCGAGATCATGCTGATATTCAGATCAAGTGGAAAAGAAGCACTTGTATGAGTATAAGAAATGTTTTAATCGTGAGCTAAGGACATATTACTTTTCAGATCATTTTTTTTCATCTGATAACATTAAGCTAAAATCATTAAATGCTTTAAATACTTTGGAAATGTCAATTAGTTCTTGTTTTCCTCAAGCAAGCTATTAACAGCACTAATAGACAAAAACATATGCAACCTACATTCGTGCATAGAGAGCAAATTGCGGGAATGTTAGTGACTAGAATGAAAGCAGAAACAAAGAAAGAAAACCTAGCTCATTAGTCAACACCAAAGATAATACAACATATTACGATATAAGAAGGAAAAATCTACCTTGTCCTCCTCTTCCTTTTGTTCTGTCTCATTGGCAGCTCCCTCCTTTGTATCCTTGTTCACATCAGAAGATGGCGCATCTTCTAGTTCCACTTTCTTTTCAAGCGTTGCAACCTTATCATCTGGGACACCGTTCTCATTGGGCTCTCTACACCAAAGTCAAAAAGTTAGATTCCTCAATAGATTGACATGAATCGTCTCATTCAGTGGATACGTTCTTAACTGTGCTACTGCCTCATCAGATGGTGTTGCCCATTTCCTACGACCAGCTCCCTCACGCTTCGTCTCATAACCTTGGCCAGTGGCGCGCCTCCGCTCGTAATCCCTCCGAGGAAGGCGTTGAAAGTCCCCTCCAGCCTCTCCATTGCTATACCCACCAGGACGCGCACCACGGTACAATGGCCGTGGCCCACCATAGGGCCCACGCCCCTTTTCAGCGGTCGTACCACTATCACCATCTTCACCCCCAGCCCCTCCACCGAAATCACCATAGCCTCCTCCATATCCATTAACATTCACATTCTCCTTCCCAAAATCCTGTCTTTGGCCTCCTCGCCCACCTCTACCACCACGCTCAAGTCCACCTCGGCCACCAGCGTTGCTCCTAGCCTCCCTCACTGTACATTCAAACCTCGTAAGCCAGCAAGAAGTCAAAAAAGACTCAATTTTCGGCCAAAATTTTATTAAAGTTAATAAAAAATCCCAAATCCCAACTTTGTTCCATAAAATTCGGAAAGCAGATTCAGAAATGGAACTGAATTCAAAATGACACAAAACATACCAGCCTGAGCGGGAGGGAGAGGCTTGGAGGGAAGCTTGGCCGCGGTCGGAGGGGCAAGTGCGGCGGCCTTCTTGGAGGCGATCTTCTGCTGCTGAACGGCGGCGATCAGCTGCGACGGGTCATCAGTGTCATCGTCCCCGAGGAGATCGAAGGGGTTGGCGGTCGCCATATCCGCTGAAACCGAGGTCGTAGCTCGGCCGGAACCCTAGAACCCCATCAAACTCAGCCGCGAGACGAACGCCATGGAAAACCTAGATGAAAGCTAGGGTTTTGGGGCGGCGAAGCGGAGATAAACCCTAGCCACAACTGAGACCCAAGAGAGAATATAAAACCTCTCATGTTGCTTATTTTTTAAATGACCAAAATGCATCTATTGAATGCAAAATTTACGGGAATGGATGCGGTATATAACTGTTAGTTGTCGTGAGTTTATGGTCATTTAGCTGCCCATCGGGCATCGGTCGTACACCTCTAAATGTGACTCGGTCGGACGCGCCGTTGCATCGCATCGTGTGTCCCTTGCACTCAAAATAGGAAGGAATCCAAACCGACGATTGAGATCCTACGCTCATATCTAAAAGTCGCGAGTTTAGCGCAAACGTTGAGAATCTCGAGATGTCGCATGATGGGTTTCAGCGGTGGAGATTGGATTCTGGACAAGAAGGAATCCAGCCGTCCAATCTTCTACCAACGGATTTTGGGCTTTTCATTTTTGGGAGTTTTGCATATATACCCCTTAAAAGTTGAGAAATTGCAGATGCACTCCGTGAATGTTGAATTGGTATCCATAGAACTATTAAAATTGCGCGTAATCCTCTTTACTTTCTAATTTCTGTCACAAATAATGCAAAAACTAACTTTTTCCATGACAAACGCAAAAATATTTTTTGGATACCCCACGACATTCTTTTAGTAATAGTAATACTAACACGATGCACATAATCCTCTTTGCTTTCTAATTTCTATCACAAATAATGCAAAAACTAACTTTTTCCAAGACAAATGCAAAAATATTTTTTGGATACCCCACAACATTCTTTTGGTAGTACTAATATGGTGCACATACTTTGTATGTATTTCATTATAATATGTATTATTTTAATACTTAAAGAGTTTTAATTTATATTTTTTTATCATATTTATGTCATATATATTAATACAAGTTATTATAAAATATTATTGTTTATCATAATAAAAAATTATTTTGATGTAAAAATCAAATAATTAATTAAAAGATGTATTTCACTTTAATAAATTTACTTTCTATCATCTTAACAGAGACAAATTATGAAGTTACGGTAACTAATCTAAACTCTATCTATTATAAAATCTAGATTTTTTTTAACTTGACTTCGAGTATAAAATTATTAAGTCGCTACTCTTCCAATTCACCTTTATTGAATCATTATCAATTCTTGTACAATAAATCACAAAAAATAATTTTTTAAAAAACAAATAAGAATGTTATAACAATGATTTTCGGTTTTTTTTTAATTTCAATACGCAAAACTCAAAAAAAATAGTAAATATGTAATAAATAAAAATAAAAAAACAAAAGAAGACAATGAGAAGGAGGGGAAGTAAGGAGAAGAGGGACCTTTGTGAATGATAAAGTTGATGTGGTTGTTAAACTCTTCATTTTCATTATTGAACCTTAAAAAAAAAATGTGGAAGGAGAAAGTATGGAGGAGGACCTTTGTGAGAGATAGGATCGATGCGGTTGTCAAATTTTTCATTTTGGTCCATGGACCTCGACACAATATCCACAAAACTCTTTTACTCCTACGATTATTACTTTTTAAAACCTAATAACATTCTCAAAAACCCCAAAATAAAAAAAACTAAGAAAATTGATAATGAGAAAAAGGATAATAACCTGGAGTAAGGAAAGTGATTTAATGGCCACAACACTTTCATGAATTGCTTGCTCTTTCTTTTTATCGTTTTTTCTTCACCGAAATCTAATTTGAAAGGATAAAAATATAAAAAATAAAAGAAAAAATCACTTCCAAATAATAAATCATAAATTCATGAAAAAAATAAGAAAAGGATGAAATAAAAAAAATCACTATCCTAAATAATAAATCCTGAATTATGAATGTAATAAAAAACGTTATCTCCTATATAGGAAACCATGAATTTATGATGGCAAAAAAAATCTCTTCTAAATAAAAAAACTATATATTCACGAAAAAAAAGAGATGAAATAAAAAATGAAAAAAATTAATTAAAATTTATTTAATGGTTTCTTTAAGTAATATTTATGAAAAAGGAAAGAAGAAAAGGGGTGAAATAAAAGAATCAAGGATTAATTGAAATTTATTTAAGTATTTTTTATGCAATAAAAATCTAAAGACAAAAATATTTAAAAAAAAAAGACATGAAATAAAAAATGATAAGAATTAATTAAAATTTATCTTGTGATTTCTTTAAGCAATATTTATGAAAAAAAAAGAAGAAAATGGGTGAAATAAAAAAGCAAGAATTAATTGAAATTTATTTAGGTATTTTTTTAAGCAATAAAAATATAAAGACAAAAATATTATTTATAGTATTAAAATACTTAACATGAAAAGGGATGAAACTAAAAAGATCAAGAATTAATTAAAATTTATTTAGGTATTTTTATAAAAATCTAAAAATAAAAATAGTATTTATACTATATATTATATTTGTTAAAATATTTAACGGAGGATAAAAATAAATTTTCTCAGCTCTTTATAGGAGTAGTTAGATTAGATTATTTTACTTGTGAGCATACTATTTGATATATCATTATCTTATTTTTTACATAAGTCCCTGAAAATATTTTCCATTTGCATTTAGCTCCACAAAATGTGTGTTATAACCAACAAACCCCAAAGAAAATAAGGAATATTCCTAGAATATCCTCATGGGTAGGGAGTTGCGTGCAAAATGGTCAAAATTTTTAGCGGTAATCAGTTTGAGGCAAACTAATTACCGTATTTTTTTCGTATTCGTATTTCTACAACAATATTTAAAGTCAAAGATAAAGAGCAATCTGCCAATACATAAGATTTCAGGAAGACAAATTCAAAAAAAAAAAAAAATCATTTCATGCTTGTATTTTCATTATTGAATCTTTTTAGCCCATTGAATTTCAAAAAAATGCTCATTGGAATCATTTTAGGAAAAAAAAAACATGTATTGGCTGTTTTGCTTGAGGTCCTAAGGTTATATGGCCTTGAAACCTGTTACTCCCAAGCTAATTTCTCCCACTTGCCATTAGTTCTTTGATTAACTCTGCTCAATCAAAAAGATTTAAGCAAATTATTTGCCAGATAATGAACACTGAAGTGTCAAAGTTATGCTTGAGGATTTTGTTGTAATAAGTAGGCCAATGTTGTGCTCTTTTTGCTAATATATAATCTGAAGTGGTCCTCCTCTCACTCTGGCTTATTTGATAATTAACTTAATCCTGAAGGATTAGTAACATAAAAAGCTCTTTTTGATACCGATAAGATGTTAATGGCCACATTATCTTTGCCAAGGTGGCATATTTGTGGTCATAATCAAGGGCTAGTGGATGTCTAAGTATTCTGTTATCTATATATATCCCTGCAACAAATGTGAATTCACATATCTTCCCCAATAAGAGTTACAATTAGTTGCTTTGATAAGGTTATGCAGGCATTTGAAGGGGTGTACATGCAAAATTACCCTGTTTTGCTAATGTGGAAAATGAAACATGTGGTTAACAATATACAAGATGGTTTCAACACGAGTCATTACTGTAATGAAGCACTTCACAAAGATGGAGGTAGAAAACAAAATTAGGAAACAGCTTTCAGCATCATTCTTTTTCTCTTTCTAACCCTTTAGAGAGAGATACCAGATCATGGTAAACCCTACTTTATGTTGATACAAGTTGTGTTATCTATACACTCAACTTCCCATATGCACATACTCGACAACATTAAATTGCAACCAACTAAAATATCATCCAACACAAGCACAACTTGCAAGTATTTTCTCTTTCTTTTCCTGTACATTTTTCCAACTGTTTTCTCCATTCCAATGATGCTACCAGTGTCCTTGGTCATTGGAGTACAAAATTGAAGTCAAAGAACTGTTGTGGTTTTTCTTCATTAATCATGCTAATATGTCTATCTTCAAACACTTTTAACAATAAATATATACGGTTCAACCTTAGTATGTCCTAATTCACACCTACATTGCTACCACATGACCTTGAAATCATTAGTGGACCTCATATGCTTCCCAACATTATCTAAAGAAAAATATGAGTTGAAAAGTCCAATTGCAGAAGATTCTTTTGAATTTCTGACACTTTCTTACAACAGTAATTGTATAGTTTATGCTATCCTACATGGTTCTTGGATACTCTTATTAACCACTTCCTTTCTTTACATAGTAAAGGATAGGTATTTGGGTTCTCTCTCTCTCTCTCTCTCTCTCTCTCTGTGGTTAGGGTAGAGGGTGAAGGATGGGGAGGAAGTGTTCTTACTGTGGGAATGATGGACACAACTCAAGGACTTGCAGCAGCACAAGAGGTGGCTCTGATGGCTGTCGAGTTAGCCTCTTTGGAGTGCAACTCCACATAGCTTCTCCCTTGAAGACGAGCTTTAGCATGGATTTCGGGAGGCCGTATTGTTATCATGGTGCTCCAGCTGCTTCTCCTTCTCCATCATCATCATCGTCTTCCTCTCTTGTTCCCCTGGATGAGACCCGCGAAAAGATCAGTGTCTATCTCTCTGATGGGCTCATTGCTAGAACACAGGAGAGTAAAAAGGGTCAGTTTTTTCTCCCCTCAGTAGTTTCTCAGCCTTTGATTTTATATTTGAGAGTTATTTGGATGATGATTAACTGATTTATTTTATCTGAATTTAGAATGTTACTGATTTCCTTCTTTTCTGTTGGAAAAACTTTTGATTTCATGTTTTCTTGAGTGCCCCAGATTTCCATTTCTTCTTTTAAGTATGTATATTTTTGTTGGCTTCGCAGATATATATATGGTTTTCCTTGCAAATCTAGCTATTATAATCTCAGAATGTTCTTCTTCACGCCATCCTATATTTACTTTTCAATCATCATAACAAATTTCCAGTTCTAATCACAAAAACAGAAAGAACAAAATATCTTGGTACATAACCAGTATTTCGGGTGGTTCAGCTAACCATTTTGAAAACCAAATATTGAATTCATATTAAATCAACACCAGTAAGTTTCATTACATTGTGTATCAGTAATATTAACTTTTCATTATTTTGATCTGCAATATGTTTCAAATGGTCCTCAGGAGTTCCTTGGACAGAGGAAGAGCACAGATCATTTCTAGCTGGATTGCAGAAACTGGGGAAGGGTGACTGGAGAGGGATATCAAGAAACTTTGTCCCAACAAGAACACCAACACAAGTGGCCAGTCATGCTCAGAAATATTTTCTGCGACAAAATAGTCTCGCTGAAAAGAAGCGTCGATCTAGCCTTTTTGATGTGGTAATCAGAACATGCTTTGGATTCACCATCTTCTTTTTCTGCATTTGAAAACTAAATGTTCCTCTTATCAACTTCTCTTTTACAGGTTGGAGGTTTCGAAAGTGCAAAGATCAAGGATCCTTCTTTATCATGTGAATTGCATCTGCCTCTGTCTCTTAATTTGGTTTCAACAACACTGGCTTTGAATCCATCACATAAAGAAGTTCAAATGCCACCATGTCTCAGTCTGATGCCAAACTCTCCAGACATTACATCACAATCATCTTCAATGGTGGAATCAACTCATAGTCAAAGCCTACTGCCTGATTTAGAGCTCAGTATTTCCTCCTCGAGATCAACAGATCAAAGTAAACTATTTGTAGACACAGTCAGAGTAATCTGAAAATGTTTTGGACAAGCTCAAACAGCAAGTTTGTTCCCTATTATGATGCTATAGTTGCTTTAACAATCATGTTTACGATCCTATGCTACATTACAATAAAGAGGTGTTCTTGATGCTTTTTATGAAGATTAATCTCTTTTTCCTTGAGTTACTATTAGGAAGGACAAGAAATCTTTAATGCTTGGCATTTGTGTGCCAAGGCCCTACAACTACCCAACTTGGAAAGAACATGTATATCAACCAAGCAGATAAAATCATCAGCTAATTTTTTTTGTGGTGGCAATTCTCCCACAAAGCTGGATCCTTTTGAGCATCAAGTCAATCAATCCAAAGCGATAGGTTTCAGGTCACAAGTCAAGAACAAATGATGAGGTGTCTTTTGCTACAATAACTTATATGGTGACAACTACAGAAATGAAGCATATGCTTTCTTTGTATTCCTGTTGAGTTTTCTCATTTTCCTAATTGATGAAAAAAAGTCAGAATTAAAAGTAAACAGGAACGAAAAAAATTATATGTTTGATGCCCGACCCTTTTGATTCAGTCTAATTTGGATATTAAATAAATAGTGACTTGGTATAAAAAGAGTACGATGCAATTATGATATATTCAAGGGCTTTTATGCAAAATCCATAATTTGAGATGCAAATAGAAAAATGTTGTGAGTGTTATGGGGTTTGATTAGAACAAAAAGAAGATAGATAAAATTATATTCAAGTTTAGGGGGTTATATGTAAAATAAGGTATATATATATTGCATGTGATTTTGTAGAAGGAAAAAAAAAAAGGTTTTGTGAGAGAGAGAGAATTTTTTTTGAGAGATTTCAAAATATTTTCAAAGAAAGTGAAAGTGAAAAAATAAATTTATTTGAAAAGTCAATAACGATTATGATTTAAATCTATGGCGATTGAGGTAAGCAAATGAATTATTCCATATTATATTAATATATATCTAAATAATTTTCAATATTATTGTAATATGTGACAAAAAATTCATTGAATACTAGATCTATATTATATGCATTTTGAAATCAAAACTAAATTTTTATTTTCAAAAACTTGTGAAACTAAGATATAGCTATTTATTTTGTTATAAAATTATATAAGGCTCAGAGAAAATTTTTATTAAATGTCTTCAAATAATCTATATTCTGATTGTGTGATATGGTCATATCAGTGGAAAAATCATAATCATGTTGATATGTATGTGCGTTTGTGAGAGACCAGTTCTGATTTTATAGTGTAACCTAGCCACAAGGGTTAAATATGATATTTTATGATGTAACCCAATTTCAGATATTATGTATATGACTTGTGTCATTGGGTTAAATGTATGATTGTAGTTGATACTATATGTTAAAATATGCTTTGAACAAAAAAGTGAATATGTCTATGAAATTCTGAATTTGATAAGATAATTTTATTATCTAGTTTAATATATTATACTTGATTATGTTATAATTTATGATTATGTGTTTTTGAGGTATGTATGCAATTTAGTTTTAAAATTTAAATTATATGTATATTTTAATACGGATAGCTCATTTGTTTGCATATTGAAATTTAGTCAGCATCAAGAGATCTAATCAATTGAGTTGTACTAGTTAATTAGAGGTATTGTATATTAGTGAAACCGATTTAACTTATGTAAACTTGTAAGTTTGATATATGAGATTTACTCTCATGTATTTTGAGAAATCATTGATTTTAATTATGAAGTATTATTTTCTTGTATAAGTGTGTTTAATATGACATTGTATACTTACGAGGAGTTATAAAGTGTCAACCTCATAAAACATACGACATTGTCATGTATCTACTTTCCAAAATTTATGGTTCAAGGTGTGACAATTTAATGATATCAGAGCTTTAAATTGTAAAATTAAATTTCAAATATCTTATGAGCATATATTGAGGTTTGGTACGTTAAAATTTTTTGAAAGTTAATTATTTGATTCTCCTTAGGATTTCAAATTATCTTATAAATAAATTGAAATCAAAATTGAAGAGAGTATAATTTGTTAATTTGATATATATGGAAAGTATATTGAGACTACATAACTTGAATTGAAATATTACGGTAAATTTTGCATAGGATTCAAATAATTTTTGAGGATTTAAGAATATTCATTGGTGCTGCGTAATAGAATCATGATGGATTTATATTTGAGGTTTTAAATTGAATTTAATATTTAATTATTAATTTAGATATTTTGAAGAGTTAATAAAAGTTATAATTTATATTTATTATGATTGAGGTAAGTAAATAAGTTACTCCACCATATGTTAATATATATAAATTATTTTGGATATTTATGATTTTTGATATTATTATAATATGTGACAAATAATTTATTGAATACTAGATCTATATTATATGTATTTTGAAATCAAAACTAAATGTTTATTTTCGAAAACTTGTGAAACTAAAATAGAGTTATTTATTTTATTATAAAATTATATAAGGATCAGAAAAAATTTTTGCTAAATGTCTTTTACTAATATATGCTCTGATTGTGTACTATTGTCCTATTAATGAGAAAATTTTCTAACCATGTCGATATGTATATGTTCTTGTAAAGGACCAATTTCGATTTTGTAATGTAGCCTAGCCACAGAAATTAAGTATGATACTTTGTGATGTGACATGATTTCAAATATTATGTGTATGACCCATGTGACTGAATTAAGAGTGTGACTGTAGTTGATACTGAAAACTAAAATATATTCTAAATAAAAAACTAAATATGTTTATGAAATTTTGAATTCGATAAGATAATTTTATTATATGATCTAATATATTATATTTGATTATGTTATGATTTGTGATTATGTGATTTTGAAGTATGTATGCAATTTAATTGTAGAATTTAAAAATATATGATTTATTTTAACACGGATAATTTATTTATTTGCAAATTGAAATTTAATCAGTATTAAAGGATCTAGTCAATTGAGTTCTACTAGTTAATTAAAGGTGCTATGTATTAGTGAAATCGATTTAACTTATATAAACTTCTAAGTTTGAAATTTGAAATTTGTTCTTATGTATTTTAAGAAATTATTGATTTTAATTATGAGAGATTATTTTCTTATATGTGTGTGTTTAAGTATGGCCTTATATATTTATGAAAATTTATAAAGCATCGATCTCATAAATATATGATGTTGTCACATATCCATTCCTCAAGTTTATGATTCGGAGTGTGACAATATGTCTTTCAATACAATCAAAACATAATTATTCATCCTAATTATAGAATAGTTATCAGCGATTAGCCGGATAAAAGATATATTATTTGTTTGGATCAAAATATTTAACAACAATAACTCGACTAAAACTCATAATTATGCAACAATTTAATTTCAGTAAGCAACAGTAATCATCAGTTGAACTTGAATTTGAAGACAATAAGAAGGACCTGAAGGATAGCCACTAAACAAAATTAAGCGGGAATCTGCAATGGTTGTGAAGGTTTCAATTTGGAGGGCCCTGCATGGGTTGGCAATCTGAAGAAAACGTGAAATGAATCAAATGATATGACACAAGAGATATCACATTCCTTTCATTCGAAGAGCCATTTCGCCTATCTGCTCAAGCCAGAAAAGACAAATCAAATGGACCACAGAAACGTTTGATTACTTCGAGTAGCAACAAAAGTTTCTCAAGGGGACCAGGCTCCCAGCACTCACTCTTTGTTGCATAAGAGACCTGAGGACCACACTTGTTTTGGGCATCGCAGGACACATTTGTCTGTCATTTCGTTTACTTATTTTTCTCCTTAATAGCGAAAAGACGTAGAAATGATTCAAAAAATGAGTAATAGTTTTTGTATATATCTGATCATAGCTACTGAAAATGAAAATGCCAAGTTTGCTGCATAGAGATAATATGCTGAAGTTGTACCAATTTTTTTTTTATATAAAAAGTCATTGATTTAAATTTTAATTAAAATAAGATTTTAATGGTAAATTTTAATTATTTTAAAAAATAATACAGTAAGATCATATCATTGATCACAAATAAACATCGATTCACCTCTAATTTTACAGCTAAACGTAAGGATAGAAATCTTCTTTTATTCATGTGATTCAGCAGGAGACATTCAATAGGACACTTTTGGAGGATGGTGACATGTCAACATCTGTTTCTCATTTTCCTTGGCCATTTGTTGGTGTAATGGAGGATACCGCCCATTTGTTCTCTTAGCCACATGTTTCCAGTATGGACCTGATCCTAGAAATCAATGCAAAAAGGGCACCAAAGCCTATCTTTGAATGGCTGATCTAAGTAATGACATCATTTTCCATATCTAGAGGATGATCTTTCTTCCAATCTTTCTTCCATTGGTGCAATCCGATGTCCGCTTCTCGTTCACATATTCAGAAGTGTAAGCCAAGATTATATTTGGAATTTGGTCTCGCCTTTCGAAGTTCAATCAGGTGAAGCACCAGCCAACTTGGATGTAAAATAAGATCCACTAGGTTCTGTAAGTGTCATTGGATGCTAATCCAGAATGCATATTAAAACGATAGTATGGCTTGGGATGGAATCATCTCTACAATATTTTCTGCGAGTAGTTGAAGAAGTACCCCTTTTTGCTAATGAGCATTATAAATCTAATCCAAATTGTGAACTAATTACAATTATTAAGATGTACCAGGAATCCTGACTTCCACAAGGCAAAAGTATATTGAGTAATAATATGATTAGCATCGTTCGTACGTCAACTCTACTTACTGTGTTCTGATGAAACTTCTATACCCACATATATTCTGAAAGGTTTTTTTCTTATTTCTTCTCTCTTCTTTCTGGCTAAGTAGATTGAGATATTATGTCATATCAGGATTTGTTGGGTTTTGAATTGTAGGCTAAAGTGGTGATTAGGGAGAATGATCAAAAACATATTTCGTTAAAAAACGAGAATACGGAGGAGAAGCTTACGGGTTACGATAAAATGGAAGGCTATATCGAAATAGGTGGTCTCCATATTAATTAAGTGCCTTGTTGAAAACCTTTTTTTTTTTATTGAGAATATCTTGGACAATTTATAGTATATGTATAGGCTTATTTTCTTCACCAAAAACCTAGGGTAATTGTTTGATTTCTGTGTTCATTACTTTACTGTATTTTGGGAGGGGAGGAGCGGAGGCGGCAAGCGCAATGGCTGCACTGGGTTGCAGCTGCGCACGGCATGGATGCGGGAGGTCCAATGGCGGTGGTGGCGTCGGGGCGGCGGTAGCAAAAGAAGCTAGGGTCAGGATTTGAGGATGGTGGTGTGTTGAGGAAGAAGAACAAGATGGGTTGGGTTTTAGGTTAGGTTTTGGTTTTGGTTTTGGTTTGGTTTGGGTTGTTTTAGATTTTGATTTGGTTAGGTTGGTTAATTGATCATTAGGGCTAATCAAGTCGGTAACCGGTTAGATCCAATTTTAGATTAAGTGACATCAGACCTAATCAATTAACTAATTATATCCGAATTGTGAAATTGATTTGAATTTGATTGGGGTTGGGTTTTGAAATTATTGCTTGTGTAGTTCAGTTTTAATTAGATTACTAAGTGAAATGATTATTTAAGAATATTTCTGTAAAATATCAGAAAACGTAATTTTATTATGACAAAGAGGTTTTTGTGAAGTGTATATATATATATATATATTAATTGTAGAAGTACTAGCTTATATATTTTTTAAAACATTAGGAGCCTCAGTGTAAAATTGAAATACTAAGAGTCATATGGATCTGAATGCAAATCTTTTTTAGCCGAGGGGTTTTCTGTAAAATTCTGAGTAGAAATTAGCTTTTATTGTCATTAACATAATTAATTAATTAAATTTTAAGGGTATTTTGTATATTAAACTTCAACCTTTCATAACTTCTTCGTTCGAATTCTCAATTCAATGATTTAGGATCGATTGGATTTGTTTTTGAAAGTAAAATCTAGATTTGAATTGGAAACATCAGAAATCAACTCTTTTATATTTTTATTTGATTAAATATTTTTTAAGATATTATTAGCTTTTGTCGGTAATTATTGATAGGTTACTTTGATTATTAGGATCACCTTATCTCTAGAGACAAATAGACCAATATAAGTGAAGTGATTTTCTTATGGGATTAACAGATCATCAAACATGAGGACTACTGGTATCCGGGAGTATAAAAAATATATTTACTGTGATGGGTGGACATCACTCAGTACTTATGGATAGTATAGGTGGATACAGCTCTCGAAAAAGTTTGAGAGTATGTCCATGTTAGAATTGGGGGTTTTTCCGAAATAATCGAATTACCATGCATTTATCCCTAACTACATTGTTGGTGTTTCAGTTATCTGATCTTTTAGTTACTCGGTTATTTAATTATTTGATTACTTAGTTACTTGCTCTTTAGATGATACTTCTCTCAATTAATGATATCTTCTTTCTTAACATAATTGGTCATTATATATATATATATATAATAATAATAAAATAATTAATTTTTAAATTTTAAATTGTTGTAAACTTAATTTTGATAAAAAAATATTAATTTATAAAATTAGTTTACTAATTTTAATTTTGACTTTGATATCAACCAAAATCATGTCTAGAGCAGAAATTACAAATAAGCAGATTATCAGAAAGAAGAAAATTAGAATTGAGCAACTTCACGTGGCATTTGTGATCATGCATCTATCTTCATCATATCAAGCCCTGGCATGGATGATATCCAAGAGACCAGTACACTAAATTCCAAAGTAGTCTACCGAATTCACTGGCAACCATGTTGCAAATATTACACCTTAATCTGTTAGCACACAAAGATGAGAGAACGAGAGCCAAAGTTGATGCTTTTCCAAACTAAATTCCTGTCCATTCAAAATTCTTCTTTTTCCCCTCGAAATTCAGTTACTCAAATTGAATTTTCTCGGAAAATAACCCAGTTTCGAAGTCTTATGCCAAATATATTAAAGAGGAGCCAAAGCTTCTATTTCTCCAGATTATATTCAATAGAATCTGTTCTTTCAAATTTTGTTTCTTTTTTTGCCGAGGACAGTTTTTCTCGCGTAAAAACTCAGTTACAAATTCTTCTATAATATGCATTCCCGAAAATGAAGCAAATATTAAGTCTTTAGGCTGCAAGAATACGGATATGCAGATTGGAGTTTAAATTTATAGAGATTTTTTGATTCGGAATTAAAGTTAAATTCAAGTTTAAGATCAAAATTAAATATTAAAAATAATTTATTAAATTTTTAATATTTGAATATTAGTCTCACTAATAAATAATTTAAATTTTTTAAAAAAACTTTATATCTTTGAATATATTATTTATTAAAATTCAAATAAATAAATATAATAATAATATAATAATTTATTTTTAAAAATAATATAAAAATAATGTAATTATTTTTTTTATATTTAAATAATAAACTGATCAAAAATTTTAATTTTGATTTCGAACAATAAGCAGTCCTCCTTCTCCAAACTAATTTCAAAAGTATTGATACGTTGTTCCAAAAAAATTCGTCCTTTTTCCCATCCACAATCGACAATTCTCGTTCAAAACTGCTTCTATCGACGACACCAAGAATTCTGACCCTAAAAAGAGAGAGCTACTGAGAGACACCAGCCTGGTTGCCGCGACCGGTGTACTCGAGGAGGCAATGATCGAACCCCGGACGACCGCAAAAGACGTTATGGATATCCCGGGCTTTGATGTCGTCGGGTAGGCCAGAGACGAAGAGCGTGTGGATCCTCTCCTGGTCCGGGTGGACATGGAACATATCCGGCACCGCCGGAGGGTGGTGGTGGACGTAGTGGGAGTCGTAGGACGGCAGCGGCGGCGGCGGGGGATAGTCGGCGTCGACTGGAGGCGGAGTCCGCGGATGGAAGACGGGGTTCACATCTTGGCCCTCTGCGAACGCCATCCGAGGAGGAGCCAGGCTGGGTCGGCGATGACGAAGAAGCAGCAGTGTTTCCGGTGAAATTTCTTTTTATCAGGGGGCTCAGTGCAAAGTTCCTAATTTGCGCGAAAAAAACCCATAAATCGGAGAATAATTTGCAAAAATCTAACCTATGAATCAACGTATAAACAGTGTCAGCATGCATACACATGTGCAGAGCCCAAATCTCTAGTATTGATCAAATAATTTACGAATTTTCCATTTGGATAAACTTTAGATATTGACCAAATTAGTTGCAAGAAACAATGACAAATGATGTTATATTTTAATAATAAATCAATAATTTAAATTTATTAAGAATTAATTTACAAATAATATTCCGAAACCATATTCTAACGTGAGTAAACACACAAGGAAAATAGGCTTTAGGTCTGTTTGCGAAAACAGAGAAATATATTATCATGCACACAAAATGGTTGAGATTCAATAGAAATTTAGTAGTAGGTAGCTAATATCGACCGCAAGTGGCAGATTTTATAGGTAAAACCATAATGTTGATATTTGCAACTTAAAGTAAACAGATAATGAAGGAAGTATTAGCAAAAAAATACTTATTTTATGGTAAAAAATTTACAAACAGCTACCTCTTGATCAATATTCTTTTTTATTTAATTTTTAATAATAATATCATGTGAAAATACCATTATATTGTAAGTTTTTAAATATAAGTGTCAAAATCTATTTTTCAATATTTTTCAGGGGTACAAAAAATTTTAAATACTCGAACACTATCTTTTTTTATTGGCGAGCCGCAAGAGTGTCAAAGCAAATCCATATAGTGAATTGGATGCCAAATCACACCAAAAACTTAAACTCATGCAATATGAGACTTTTTCACACCTGACATTATAATAATATCTCCTTTCAGGTGTGATTTGACCATATTAATTTAACGCTCTTAATCAAGAATTCTTTTACTCGATTACTTTCACCGTGTGGTTCATGTGCTCGCATCGGCCTCTAGTGCCTGTGCCCTTACCAGTCTTGCGCTTGCGCCTTTGCGTTAGGCTCTGGCGCCCGCACCCGCGCACTCGCCAGCCTAGCGCCCGCGCACGCGCCTCTCTCCTGCCTCACACCAGTGCCCGAGCCCTTGAGCCTGCACTCGTGCCCTTGCCGGCCTCGCGTCCACGCCCTCTCGTTGGTCTTTGTCATAAGACTAACATACGACTTAATTCAGTCGCATCATCACGATAATTTCAATCTTAAAAGTTCTGATACCACGTTGCCGAGGCTTGATAAAGAGTTTAGTTGAAACAAGGTGATTCGTGAACCTTTTCCTCCAAATTCCAACAATTGGTATCAAAACTTAGGAGCAAATAACCAAGATGACAAAATCCTTACTCGAGATGGAGAAATTTAACGATAAGATAAATTTTGCCTTATGACAAAAGAAGATGAAAGTAGTTCTTACTTGTCAAGATCTGCAAAAAACGTTAAACGATAAAAAAAAAAGGTCGGTCAAAATAAGCAATGAAGACTAGGAGGAGATAGATCAAAAGATATTAAATTTAATTATTCGAAGCCTAACTGATGAGGTTTTGTACAATGTCATTGACGAAGAAATGACGATGGACATCTGAACAAAACTCGAGAAGTTATACATGTCAAAAAGCCTCACAAACAAGTTTTACCTAAAATAATAGTTATACGGACTGCGTATGGCGAAAGTACAAGTATATTACATCACCTGAATGCCTCTAATAAGATTATCAATGATTTGCTGAAAGTTGATATGAAATTTGAAGAGGACGATAAGACGCTGATTCTCCTGATGTCTCTTCTTACTTCGTACGATCATATTATGACCATTATTCTTTATGGTAAAGAAAATTTCAAGATAAAAGATGTGACAACTAGTTTCCTGTCTAATGAGAAAAGGAGAAATTTCAATGTTAATATGGAGTTTGGTGAAGGATTAGTGACTCACGACAGACGAAGATTAAGAGAATATGGAGAAGGCAAACAATGGTCTAAATAAAAACTGAAGGCGAAAGTACAATGTTATTCATGTAAGAAGTATGACCATATTAGACGGTATTACCCTAAACGTGGAAAGATACAGTCCTCCAATATGGCGATGACAATAGCGGATGATACTTTTGAGAATAGTATGGATGAAAAAGTTCTTTAAGTATCTGAAAAAATTGGCACTTCTGATAAGTGGATTTTAGATTCTGATAATTCTTATCATATTTGCTTTAGAAAGGATTGGTTTACATTTTATGAGGAGAATAAGAAGAAAGATACTGTTTGGTTGAGTGATAGTTCAACCTAGGGCAGTGCATTCGGTTAAAATTGAACCAAACCGAAACAAATAAACTGAACCAAAATTTTCGATTTTTCAAAATCCAAAATCAAACCGAACCGAAAAGTATAGAAACCGAATCTGAACCGAACCAAAATATTTCGGTTTGGTTTGGTTTTAACCGATTTGCAAACCAAACTTTTTGCATCAGTTTGAACCTAGTTATTTGCATAAGATAAAAAAAAAAAAAAAAAGGAAGTACAACGTATTCAAAAATCAAAACCTAACAATCCAACTAGCAAGTCTAGCATCTACCAAAAATGACAAGAAACATATACAGTCCAGTTGCAACCCAATAGATACTTAATTAGTTAATCCCACATGCCACAATGGCACAATGTACAGTAGCAAGACACTTCAAGACTTCAAGTCTTCAACAGTTCAACACTTCAACTTCATACTTGCAGGAGCAGCAGGACAATATATAGTAGCAGAAGCTGGCAAGCTGCAGAATACTTCAACAGTTCAACTTCATGCTTGCAGAGTTATAGGACAATGTACAGTAGCAGGACAATCCTATAATATCATTCTGATGAATCTGATCAGTGATCACCATGTGGTGATTAAAATTTGAACACTTATATCCATGAGGTTGAGAATAATCCCAGCAGCACTCCTATTTGATATATACCATAATCACCAATCAGGCAGTCGCCAGAATACCATTCACCATTTACCAAGGTCCAAAGAGACCTGTTGGCTGCTGTAGTGCTATCAACAAATTAAAAGAAATACAAAAACATTAAAAAATTATTTTGAAAAACAGAATCATAGAGGACAGTCTTGAAGAACCCCATCTTCGAGGACAATTAATCAAATTAACAAGGTTACAAACAAAATTGAAAATATAAATGCAAAAGTGACTATTAATAATACATTATGTTCCAAATCAACTTACAAGTCAAATAACTCAGCATCAGCAAGACAGCAACTGTAATTATGTGGTTCAAAATAAATATGATCAATTCAGTAGTCAGTTAGCCTTTGAACTTTGAAGGATTATATCAAGTCCATTAAGGAAAGCTTGAGGAATCTCTTGTAGTCCTGTGTACAAAACAGAAGTAACAAAACTCTAATATATATGCAAAATTGCATGAAAGATAAAAATCAGAAGCCAGAAGTTCTAAGCAGTATAACATTGCTAGGGTGAAGCCAAAGAAGGAGACAATGGTCCAATCAGTCACTTGCCCACATGCGAGCATAGCATATGACAATGAGCCAATGATTCAACATCGTCATTGCCTTAAACACCAAAAAAAAAAAGAACAAAAATCTTATAAAAAATTCAACAAAAATCATTAAAAAAAACCACAAAACAATTCCAAGAGGGTCATATTCGCCTTTGATCCATTGTCAAAACCCAGCATTCCTCTCCCCATGTGCGAATGATAGGTAGTGGTTGCCTTCACAGGCCATCAAAACAATCGTGCCATTGCTACAAAGCGAAGAGGATAAAGCCAGAGAAGGGGACCATAGTCCAATTAAGAAGATTAACATGGAATACCTCAGCATCAAAACACCAAAGACAAAAAATAAAACAAAGCTTACAAAAAATAAAAAAATATATAAAAAAACCTCAAATAAAAGCAAAAAGTCAGAAGGCTCGGATTTGGCTTTGATGCATCATCAAAAACGAAGATGCCTCCTCTCAGGCATCAACCCGCTCCTAAAAAAAAATAGTTGATGGTTGCCTTCGCAAGTCATCCAAGCAGCCAAACCATTGCTACAGATAAAGCCATAGACCCATAGAGGAGGGCGAAGCCAGAGAAGGGGACCAGGCACAAAACCAAGACTATATTCTAAAATAAGTAAAATCCACTATCTCAGATTCTCAGTACCCAATGCTTGGCATAATTCACCATGAAGGAAACAAATAAAACTGAAGCAATCAAGTAAGTCAAAACAAGCATAGAACCAATACCTGTTCTTGGATAGTTGGATACATGCATGATGCATCTAAATAGACTAAATTCACTTTTTCTATTGGATCATACTATTGGACCTAAAAAAGATAGTAAAATATCATCACAGTAAAAGAAATTAAGAAAATATCAAGTGACTGGATAAGGATTGTAAGATTATAACTTCACACATGCACATGAATAATAAGAAGCCACATTGAAAAGCTATGAGCCTATGAGGATACAAATCAAATTAGTATTCAGTAAAAAAGAGAGATAATGATGAATCTGCAAGAGATGACCATAAAAAGTTAGAAACATGAAAAGAAACATATCAAAAATAAGTAAGCATATTCAAACCATAAATACTTTATAGCTTCTCAAAACATCAAAAGATGACTTCTCAAAATTTAATGGTTGTGATATCCAATTTCATCATTATCAACTCTGAAATAAAAAAAATCATTCAATGATTATTTGATCATAATAAAAAAATATACAGTCTAATAATAAAAATGTTAGTAATGCAAATCTTACCCTCTTGAATCTTTTCAAATTCTTCCAAACTTTCATTAATATTAATTTCTGTTTTTGATTTTTGAATCCAATCTTGAGTTTAAAGGAGAGCTTGTACTAGTGTAGGAGTCAAAGAGCTACGAAAACGATCAAGTATACGCCCTCCTGTGTTAAAAGCTGATTCAGATGCTACAGTAGAGATAAGTATAGCTAATATATCATGAGTCATATGTGATAGAATAGGAAATCTGCAGCTATTCACTTTCCAGAAGTCCAAAATATCAAAATTTGGCTCATTTTTTTCAAGATCCTCTGACAAATACTTGTCTAACTCAGATTTCATTTCATTACCCATGAAATTTTTTCTATGCTCATCAAATAGACTACTTAAGATGTACTTTCCTGATTGCATTGGCATACTTGATCTTTCACCATCTTGCATCCCTCCCTGTTGTAGTCGCATTCTATATTCTTTGAATAAATCATATACAACTTCATGCAATTTTTTCCTTATCATCACACCTCTTTCACCTTCATACATTTTTTTCAACGTCAAACTCAACATATTCTAACTTATGTCTTGGATCAAAGACGACTGGAATGAAAAGAAGCATATTAATCTTCTCTGGCTTACCCCAATACTTGTCATATTTTGCTTTCATCATAACAGTCATGTCTTCGACTTTTGTATCATTGTTGACTTTCCACATATTCAAAAGAAAGTTAACTTGACAAATTTCATCAAAAAATAAATTACTTCTAATATACATAGAGTCAAAAACTCAAAGAGTCAATTCATAGAAATGCTCTAAGAATATAATAAGTTGTCTAACATTTTGTCAATCAAAAGATAGAAGAACTTCATCTTCATTATTAAGCTCATTACAAAAATTGCTATCTTCCTCTTCAAATTTTTGAAAAGCCCTTTCAAAAGTTTGAGCTGTTTCAAGCAACATATAAGTGGAATTTCACCTTGTGGATACATCCAAACAAAGCTATTTTTTGCTTTTAATTTTTTTCAGTTTTCACTCATTCTTTAAACTTCTGTCATCTTGCTGGAGAATATTTCACATATTTAACTACAGATCTAATCTGAGCAATAGAATCCGTCATCTCTTTTAAACTATCTTTCACCATAAGATTAATTATATGTGCTATGCATCGCATATGAACGTATTTTCGTTGTGCTAAACAAGTGCCCCAATTCAAAAATTTTTTCTTCAAATAAAAAATAACAGTATCATTTGAAAAATCATTATCAATAGTAATAGTCAAAATATTATCAATTCTCCATTTAGACAGACATATTTTAACTATTTTTCCTATAACTTCACCCTTATGACTTGTAATTTTGCAAAAGTTCAAAAGTTTTTTCTTTAATTTTCAATCAATATCAACATAATATGTTGTGATACACATATAGTTTATGTTTTGAATTGAGGTCCAAGTATTAGTGGTCAAACACACTCTTTGTTTGGACTCTTTGAAAGATTATTTCAACTTTACCTTTTCATCATGGTAGAGTTGATAACAATCTCTAGTCATAGTCCAATATGAAGGCATTTGAAATCTAGGACAAACTTGAGACATAAAGTATTGAAAATCTTTATGTTACACAAAACTAAAAGGTAGTTCGTCTACAACAACCATGTATGTCAGTGCTTTTCTAATTTTTTTATCGATCAAACTTCCAACTAATTAGCACACACTCATTTTCTACTTCTTTTTGAATATGTTGCATAGCAAGTTATGTTTGATGTGTATCAACATTATATGGATATTGCTTGCATTGATTCATGTGATTTCTAAGAGAAGAAGTATCATTTATTTTTGAATCATAAAAGAATTTATTACCACAATAGTTGCATCTAGCTTTGGTTAATTTATCCGATTGTGTGAATTTTGTATAATGCTCCCATATAACTGATCATGCTGTCATTTTCTTTCTTAGCATTTGAGGCTTTGTACACATAAATACATTGCCCTCGTTTGAAACTTCCATAGGCGTAAAACTTTCTTGAGAATTTGAATTTGGCATTAGACTTGGAATAATTAGATTTATATTTAAAAGCTCATGACTATTATCCTCGTTTAACATCTATCAACAGAGAATATAGACTAAATAGTATAAAATCAAAAAACTCTAATTTAATTTCATAAAACTCAATTAAATTTTATAATTTCATAAATCCTCTCACCTTACAGCTTGATTCTGATTATGTCATTATAAAAAAAAAATAAGAGATTGAAGCTCAGAGCGTCGAAGGCTGGTCACAGCGAGATCTTGAGGCGTCAGGACTCTGATGTAGAGCGGGATGGACGAAAGCGATGTTACGTTGTTGAAGACTCAAAGATGTCAAGTTGTTGGAGAACTTCCAAACTCTTCTCACTATGACGATCGCGCGATAAAACCTCTGATCCCAACACGGCGCAGCGCCACAGCCACATGGATGAAGGAGAAGAATGATCGGGAGTTCGGGACTGGGGATTTGCTTATCTAACAATAAAATCGTATGAAATCAAAAAATTCTAATTTAATTTCACAAAAATCAACCCTAAATTTCATAATTTCATAAATCCTCTCATCTTGCAACTTAATACTGATGATACCATTGTAGAAAAATGAGAGATTGAAGCTTGGAGCGTCAAATGCTGGTCACAGAGAAATCTTGAGGGGTCGGGACTCAGAGGTGGAGGGGGGTGGATGAAAGCGATGTCACGTTTTTGAAAACTGAAGGATGTCGGGTTGCTGGAGAACTTTTGAACTCTTCTCATTGTGAGGATCACGCGATAAAACCTCTAATCCCGACATGGTGCAGCGCCGCAACCACAACTCGCAGGGAGGAAGGAGAAGAATGATCGGGATTTATGGTAGGGTTAAAATGAGAGCGGCGAAGCGGCGAACCGATCAGTTGATACCGTAATATATATAGTTGTGCCCATAAACCGATTAGCCCAAAACCAAAATCAGTACACATATACATATATACATAATTTGGTTCGGTTCGATTTTTACGATTTTTCAAAATCAATAACCGAAACTGAAACCGAATAACAAAATCTCGATTTTCAAAACTAAACTGAATCGAAAACCGAATAACTTGAACTGAATCAATTATTCGATTTTGGTTCAGTCGGTTTATTTCGTTTTAACTGAATAGTGCACACCCCTGATTCAGCCTGTAAGATCGCCGGTGTAGAAACAGTCAAAATCCAGATGTTTGATGGAGTGATTTGTACTCTTATTGGGGTGAGGTATATTCCCAAGATGCGAAAGATTCTAATTTCACTTGGTGTACTGAGCTCAAAAGGCTGTAATTATTCAGTAAGAGATGGAGTCATGAAGGTGATACGCGGTATTAGAATCCTAATGAAAGGTGAAAAGTACGACAATGTTTATTGATTAATAGGGAACACCATTGCAAGTGGAGTTTCGATGACTACAGTAGTAAAGAGGAAGTATAATACTCGGAGTAATTTAATGAGAGATAAACGTTCTCCTCAAATTACTTTTACTACAACAGCAGACACAAGTCATCCGAAAAGCTTCCAAAAGTACAAGATTGTAGGCATGAAGAGCGAATTTGAGATTGGCTCGAGCTCGCATCTTACGATTAGCTGAATAAGCTAGTAGCCCAGAGGTAGGAGCTGGATGAGAGATGACAGCTGAAGATTGGTGATGGTAGCACGCCTAAGTTCAAGTCAAAATGGATGTTGTTGAGTTTAAGATGTCTCGAACTCGAATTAGAGTTTGAGTTAAAGTAGGAATCCAAAATTAGATTTAGACTTATGATTGATTTATAATATTAAGAGTCGTAATTAGAGTAAAACTCAAACTTAATAAGGGCCTATAAATATACTATAATACATAGGGGTTAGGTGTGGTATAGTATTAAAGTTGAACAAGAGAGAAATAGAGAGAGAGGAATAGAGAGAACAGAGAGAAGAGAAAGAGAGAGAGCGTCGACTCTCGTGCGTGGGTCTTTCTGGTGCTTCTCGATGGTCTCTCGTGGTGGTTGCTCGTGGTATTCTTTTGGAGATTCTTTTTGAAGATGCAGGCATTGTCGAGGCTTGGTAAAGAGTTTAGTTGAAATAAGATGATTCATGAACCTTCAGCTGTGAATCCCAATATTTTCTATCATTAGTTAATAAAAGTTATAAAAAAAATTTGAATATTTGTAGTTTTCGCACTCTAGGAAAAAGAAAAAAATGGAAAAGAATATATTCTAAACTTAGATTTAAAGGATTTGGGACATAGTGTTTTTTAATTAATTACAAATTCAAAATTAAATAAAGAATGAATGTTGACCGAAAAAATTGGTTGTTTGTAAATTTTTACCATAATGTAGGTAGATTTTGCTAATAATGATGAAAAAATAATTTTTCTCTCACTAAAGACTCTTAATAATAATAGTAATATAATTTTAGTATGTTATTATATTAAAGATATTGTTACTAGTAGTTATCACATAAATTTTTCATATTGAGGGGTTGTTTAGTTCACCACAAAAATTGGAGAATTCGAGTTTTGCGAAACTGAAGAGTTTCATGAATTTCAATATCTGGCTAGTCTTAAAAGTCAAATTAGCAAGTTCTGAGTTACATTAGTTTTATTGTTTTGTTCATTCACTAGAAAGTATAGGAATTGTGAGTTACACAAGCTCCATTGTTTTAGTTTGCTGAGAAAGTTGGAGTATAGTTACCCAAGTGAAATCACCCCAATAATGAAAAACTATTAAACATATTAATTTTAATTGTGTATTCTTTTATTTTATTTATTTAAAGGATTAAAATGTTAGCACATCTTTGGCAATGGGCGATGATTCTGAAAATTTTATACACTATATATTATTGAGGTTATGAATTGAAATGAATTTTAAGTAATCCAAATATTTTAAAACAAATAAATTTATAATGACAAGTCATCCATATAAAACACCTAGGCAACATAGTTAAACATATTCATAAGATATTAATGAAAGTCCCAATCATAATTTAAAAGGAGGGATGAATTAGATTTTACAAGAGTATAATAAGTTTTTATTAATTCAAGAATCCAAAAAATACTTTTAGGCACTAGTAGATGATCAAAACTTAATTTTAATTTTTAAAATAATTACACTAAACAATAATGATCAATTCATAATCATATATAATATATTTTTTTAATCAATATCAAATTACATATTCAATCAATTTCCTTTAAGAATATGAAACTTAGTTCTTTTCGTTGAACAAAAAAATCTAACAATTTTTTATACCTATTAAAATCAAAAAGTAATCATTGAATATCACTCTCGGTTGTTTCTAACATATTTGGCCAACTTAACACACGATCAAACCATTCCAATGATCTAAAAGACTAGCCATTGAGAATTGTCCTCACATGTTCGAACTATCCAATTTACAAGTTCAATAAACAAATGTCTAAATTCAAACGACTAAACTTGACATAAATTCAACTTCTTTTCTGCAAGTTCCAACTATTTAACAACAACTTCAATTTAATCTATGAGATATTTACACACAAATAGGTCGCAAGCATTCCATGTCCGCGTAAATAGGAAAAGTAAATATATCTTACTGTGCTGGCCGGAGAAACAATGCCGTGGTAGAATAAATAAATAAATTTTGATAAAATAAAAAGCTTCCCACTTTTTCTGAAAAATTTTGTTACGCATTCCATTGCAGATTTGTGGCTGATTGTTTGCCTTGCATTTGTGTTTTGCAGATCTTTCTTGTGGTAGAATAACTAAATAAAATGAAGTTGCGAAGATGCGATGTGTGTTGTTGGATTTGTGAGTATCATCAATAAATAAAATGGAGAGGGGCGTAGTCTTTGTTTGGTTGATATCTGTTTTTTTTTTTTTTTATAGTTTTAAAGAAAAAAACCATCTTCTGAAAAACAAGTTGAATTGTTTTCATTTGATCCTACACTTGCACATTGACCTAATTGAATACAAAAAACTATCTACAACAAATCAGGACATCCCACATCCATACCCCTGCAACACCACATGGAGACTCCAACTCTAGATCTCTTTTTTGGAACATAATGGCTTTGTCTCTGCGGACATTTACATTAAATCAAAGACACTCCAACATTATATGTTTCACCTAACTTTCAACACTCAATATCAATGAAAAGGATTTCCTAACCATGCAGATCAACAAGGATTATATGCATTTTTTGTTGATAAAACTCATGAAGGATTTTTATTTAGACATACAGACATACGCTATTTCAAAGAAAAAAAGCAAAAAAATTAAGTTGGAAATACACTTTTAGTGAAAAAGTATGGGAAAATTATATCTAATGAACTGAAGAATGCCCAGACTTACCATGGTTTTACAGATCTGTTCCATAGTAGATTACCTCTCTATAAAATGTAATTGCACATATAACCCTTCTGAAAAAAAGACTCCCCGCATATTCAATTTCATCGGATGCTAATGATCAAAGCACTATATACACAAACACCAGAGTTATAAGGAGCAATACAACTATTCAAGATAAGAGGATTAGCATCTAACAATCTACAATTACTCTGAATCTGATAAAAAAAATCAAAATACAAGAGAATATGAGAGTCGATGCAATCACTGGAATTTAGCTCGTTTCGATGGGCCTTGGTCAATGATAGGGTCCATTGTAAAAAGCTGTGGCTCGGTGGCTTGTTGATTCTCTGAGCCTCGCTCTGCTTCTGAGGTTGGTGGTGTGTAGCCCTCTGGAAATGCAGGTGGTGGCGGTGCCGGAGGAAGCTGCATGGATGAAAATTTGGTCATGACCACGTCTAGAAAAAACATGTAAAATACAAATATATTGCACTGGTTGAAAAATTAGCAGCTTAGCCTATCCAAAATATCATGTATTTGCTAAAAACTAATAGAAAAGCAAATTCAAATTTACAAGGATCTAAACCATGGATTTCTTCTTCACTCAAAAAAAAAATAAAATAAAATAAAATAAACCATAGATTTCTTCAATTCTGGCAGTGGCCTAAATCTTTGCATGTAGGTTCTGCTGAAAGATGACTGTCATGAATGAAAAACAAAGGCACTTATAGAATTCTTTTCAGGAAGAAATAATTCTGATTGATGTTTATATCTGTTGATGATGCAGCCTCCTCAATGCATATGCATGAAAATACCTACCATCACATTTTTCTGTTCAAACAAATTTAATGATCATTCTGTATCTATACAATAGCAAAGAAAACAAAATTTTTGTGATCGAAGAGAGATTATCAAAACATTGTATCACCTTGCGCAATAATGATGTAAGGATATGATCAACTCGTTTCACTTCTTTAATGTCAATATTCTCCTTCACATTCTTTGTCTCAGAGGCAACACCTTCATTTTCAGTATCTGTGCCCCAAACAGCAAAGAATTAGGATGAACGAACATGACTTACAACTAAATAAGGCCACTGCAAACATCTCATGATTTGCACTTCTGAATTTTAACCATCATGCCTATACTTAATAAATACAGACACCCAAATGCCCCTGCAATAAAACACTAAGTTGTTGCAAAAATTTTAAACATATTTTGTGCAAACAAGCAGATGGATGCATGTAAATTCAGAATGAGCCACTTTAGTATAGGCCATTGCTTCCATGAGACAGAAAAAATGAGACCATGGGCGTTGGAAGGAAGATACATTTGATTATCTGAGAAGATAGGAGATGGAAGAGGTTCGTAATTAGCTTCCCTTAAGATTACTACACTACTACATTAAAAAAAAAAATCCCTTTTCGTTTCCCACCTTAACTCAATTGGTGGTCATCTAAACATGGCAGGGAAACTTCTGGCAAAAGTGATTTCCATGCTTCTGAATAAAATACATTCTTCTAGTATTGTGCAAAGATAAGAGCTAAATAAGTGCATTCAACTGAAAGGAATTTCATGCCCAAATTTTGGAAATGGAAACCTGGACTTCTAAGACAAAAGAGATCCGAAGCATGCTAATGTTATCATCATAGTTATCAGTGCATAATGGGTGAACCCAAGTATGGAAACATGACAAGAGCAACAACAAATGCAGGTCTAGAGTAGGCCAAATGGTGGCAGCTAATAACCTCAATTGTACAAACAGAGAAGGCAAAAAGTTAGATACTATAAACTAGAACTTAGCATCTAAAAATCAGAGCAATAATCTCAAATCAGGCAATCCAACTAGCATACAAATCAAATATTAGGGTGGAATAATGATGCTAAGAGCCAATACCATGTCCAATCTTCTCCAATTTCGAAGAAGCTACTGAGAAAGCCTTTGATATATGATAAATAGCCCTACTCTGCAGCACATATTAAGTTCATATAAACAAATTTACCAAACAAACAAGCTCTAAGCACCAACCACATGTTCATAACAAATTTCCGTCCAATTCGAAAGCAAAATCACAAATTGCATAAGAAATCAGCACTTACAGCTCGAGCGGCGAGCACGGTGCAAACCTGAGGCGATTGGTAGATGGATCCGTCTAGAATATAATAACAAAGCAAAGGCGTCACCTTTTCCGGCGAATCCCTCTTCTGCTTCCGGATCACGAACAAATGCGGCTCCTTGGCATCACTGAGCACATACTCCATCCCCGTCATCTTCCTAACAAAAATGGCAACAAATTTAGCCCCCCAAAACGCATCAGGCCCCAAACAAAAACCCTAATTGAGGATCGAATGAAGGGGATTCTTACGAGAGGTGGGAGAGATCGAGGGGATGGATGGAGCGGGAGCGGAGCTGTTCGTTGTTGCAGGTCCAATCGTAGAAGGGGGAGAGGCTGAAGTAGTCGAAGACGAGGTTGCGGTCGAGAGGGTATGTGTTCAGCCATAGCTGGTCCCGGAAGCAAATCCCCGTCATGTCCGTCCCCGGCGGCGCCGCAACGCCGCCGTCTGGGTTGGCCGACGGAGGCGGTGCCGGCGTCGCAGCCATTGAAGCCGAGTTCCGTGACTGGCTGTGAGCCTGTGTGCCGCTGGTAACTAAAGCTTTGCGGATTTCGGTCGGATCCAATCGCAATCAGTCGAATCCAAAACGATTCCATATTTGCATCATGGTCCTCACAAAAATTATGATATTTTTTTTAGCTTTTTTTTATTGCAATTTTCTTATTTTTTCGAAAATAGGATTTTTGCCTAGTTACCTAAATCTTGCCTAGTATATATATTAGACAAAAAATCATTTAAAAAATATGTCGAACTGGAAAAATAAAATTTGAATAATGTTATAAAAAGGATAAGTCAATTGACAACTATATAATATTTTTAGAAGAAAGATGTCAAGAAAATTAAATTTCTGTTTTCCTTCTCCTCTGAAAAACAATTATGCAAAACGCTCCATTCATTTGTTCATATTCATCACGATTACGCATCATCACATCCATCAACAGCGCTGATTTCAGAGCTCTCGATCGCGCAGGGCGAGGAAGTGATCCTTCTCAAACACAGCCCGGGTGATGGACTGGCCCATCTTCCTCGGCTCCTTCCTCAGCAGGCCGCCCGTCATCGCGGCTTGTAACACGGTGGAGGCAGCTCAATGGATTTAGAGTTGAATAACTAAAATCATGCGTTACACTTTATAGTTCAATAAAATATAAAATATATAAATTTAATAAAATAATACTAATTTTTAAAATATTAAATTTATATATTCTATAAAATAAATTTACTATCAAAATTTTAAAATTTTAAATTTTAAATTTTCATTGTTTATTTTGCGAGATTTTTAAATTCTTGCACTTACAAATTATGAGAATTATTAAATTTCATATTTGTTATGCAGCATTTTGAAACAATGAAAATTTTAAATTCTAAAAAATTCTAAAATTTATTTGAATTTCAGAATTTCATATTTTTAAATTTAACGCATGAGATTAAATGTTAAACTCTATAATCAAACAAAATATAAAATTTTCAAGAGATAGCGGGTCTGCTGCTGCCGCGTGGGGTTCCACGATGGACGGTGGAGTTGACAGCGTGAAGAGGAATCTCGATCCTAATTCAGCTCAACATCGACCTAAATGTTTAATTAACGTAAGATTTTGAAAAGGTTAAAAAAAATGTGAAGACAACATATTTCGAAAGAAAATTAAAAGCCGGCTTGGAAGCCTACGCGTTTGCACGTAGACGGGTTTAGTACCAAAACTATGCGTTGAAAAAGTTGTCTAATTATTTTCAATAAACATTGTTGCTCGTTTAATTGTATTCGTCAAAATCGTCCCCCTGTTTTAATTTTCAAGAGATAAGTAAGCCGGGATATAAGATATCAATTTAAAAATGACCTAATATTGTGTACCATTTGGTTTAAAATCAGGATCAGGATAAATATTTTTCAAAATTATTTTTTTCTTATAAAATTAATATTACTTATTTTACATTATTATTAAATTAAATTATTATAAAAAAAATAAATAATTTTTTGAACTTTAAATCATTATAGGATTAATTTTGATAAAATAATATTAATTTATAAAAATGATTCACTAACATTGATCTTGATCCAAATCCTAATCCCGAATTAAATTATGCCTAAATTTCAGTGGTACCGCAATGCTATATATATATATATATAGTGAACGTAAAATTCTTTTGATAGAATTTATATCATTCGTCTTATCAATTTTGTAAACTATCTAATTTGTTTTGAAATAAATTTATAATAAATTTGGGTGTAAATTTTAGAGTTCAAGATTTAAAATTTAAGTTTAGGATTTAAACTTTAAAATTTAGAATTTAAGATTTATAGTTTTTTTTCTTATTTTATTTTATAATTAATTTTAAGATAAATCAAAAGGTTTAAAGACTTATGCGATGAAAAGTCAAAATTCTTTTAAAAAAATTTTATATCCATTGTGTATATATATATATATATAATTCTCCATTGACCTTATAAATATTTATACATTTATAAATAGACCCCTTGAATATTTTTTATTTATAAATAAGTATAAATTATAAATAAAAATATTTAAGGGATCTATTTGTAAATATATACATATTAAACTTGTAATATAAAATTTTAAATTTGTCTTCAATATCTTTTGGTAAAATTTTATTTGAAAAATAATAAAAGTTGGTCTTATTTATAAATAAAAATATTGAAGGAGATTATTTGGAAATGTACAAATATTAAACTTGTAATTTAAAATTTTTGAGTTTTAAATTATTTAATGTCTTTTTTGTGAAATTTTTTTAAAAATAATAAAAATTGGACTTATTTATAAATAAAAATATTCAAGGGGTCTGTTTGTAAATGTATAAATATTAAACTTGTAATTTAAAATTTTAAGTTTTAAAACTTTCAATGTCTTTTTTATAAAATTTTATTTTAAAATGATAAAATTTGGACTTATTTATGAATAAAAATATTCAATAGATCTATTTGTAAATGTATAAATATTAAAATTATAATTTAAAATTTTAAGTTTTAAAACCTTTAATATCTTTTTTGTAAAATTTTATTTTAAAAATGATAAAGTTTGGACTTATTTATAAATAAAAATGTTCAAGATTTCTATTTATAAATGTGTAAATATTAAACTTGTAATTTGAAATTTTAAGTTTTAAAACCTTCAATATCTTTTTTGTAAATTTTTATTTCAAAAATGATAAAATTTAGACTTATTTATAAATAAAAATATTTAAGGGGTCTATTTATAAATGTACAAATATTAAACTTATACTTTATAATTTTAAGTTTTAAAACCTTCAATAGTGTAAAATTTTTGTTAAAAAATATAAAATTTAGACTTATTTATAAATAAAAAAATTTGAGGAGTCTACTTATAAATATATGAATATTAAACTTATAATTTAAATTTTTATGGAGGGTTTATTTGTAAAAAATTTTAAGCATTTAACATTTTCTTTTTAAATTTTTATTTGAAAAATGTTTAAATTTGGACTTATCTATCAATAAAAATATTTGAGGAGTTATTTATAAATATATCAATATGTAAATTATAGTTTAAAATTTAATCGATAGTTTATTTATAAATATTTGAGAGAGAGAGTTGAAATTAAAAAATTTTAAATGGTATAGTTGTAAAATTATAGAGAGTAAAAGTAAAATTTTTTTAAAAAATATTGATTAAATAAAAATCAGGAGGCTGTAAGTAATAAATTTAAAAATAAAAGGGGTGTAGGTAAATACTGAAATTGTGAAAGATTTTTGATAAATAAGATAAATCTTGAAGAATTGTAAGTAAATACCCATATTTTTTTTTGTATGAAAAGAGACGGAGTAGGTCACCTTTTTTGACACCACCACGGATCACTTCTTAAGAAATATAAAATAATAAAAAAAATGAACTTTCAAGGTTGGATTAACTTGGGCCTTTAAATGCTCAACTCGAAGCATATTTATAATTTAAAAGAGTTAATTGCGTATACTTTATTAAAATCTGACGTAATTATATATAAATTTTGAATTTTTGACAATCATATATAAGACTTTTAAATCTTGCAATTTACTGTATATGGGCCTCTCATGTCATATTAACCCAAGTATCATATGGGCCTCTCATATCATATTAACCCAAGTATCAGAGAATATTCGTTGTAAATTTGTTGTATTTGTACAAATGCATGCGCCTATCCCTGGTGACGCTCCTCCTGATCTGTTGATCTCCTTCCATTCTCCGATCTCTATGGAAGTTGTCTCCATTTGGGTGTATCGGCATCTCAACAGCAGAGGCGGAGAAGTCTTGCCTTAACGGTGACTCTACTGGTGAGATCCATGATCTCGGACCCTATGACCGCTTCAGCGAAGATCCTTTCCCCTTGCCATTGAATGCTTCTTCCCTGGTGAAGCCCAAGAGCAACTTGAACAACTCAAGATTAGACCATAGCTTTTAACTTCGACTCAAAGCATTTTTACAACTTAAAAATATATAGGTTACTCGATTACTGTTGTTGTCGTCGTCGTTACTCATTATTATTAGACAAAAAATAAAAAATAAAAATTTAAAATTAGATAAAAATTTAATTATTAATTTATTATTAGCGAAAATTGTGTATTTCTCAAAACGGTAACCGCGGGCCAGTGGGCCCCACGGAACCAAACCGGCAAAAGAACCATGTGAAGACCCTGACCGCAGATTCGCAGCCGTCCTCCTGTCGGGAACCAGGAGCAGAACTGCAAGCGCCGATCCACCGTTGACCGAATCCCACAGTCCAGATTTCATCAATCCCGCAACATTTCCAAATACCCCCCTCTCTTCCCCACCAAGCAATCGAAAACTATTAAAAAAAAGAAATTACAAGTCCTCCGTCCTTTATTATAAAAAGCCTGGCTCAGCTCAAAACACTCAGCTTCTTCTTTTCCTTTTTCTTCTCCATCTTCTTCTTCTTCTCTGAAGAGGAGATGGGAAGAGCTCCATGCTGTGACAAGGCTAACGTGAAGCGAGGGTCGTGGTCGCCGGAGGAGGACGAGCTCCTCCGGCGATACATCGAGCACCACGGCACCGCTGGCAACTGGATTGCTCTTCCTCAGAAAGCAGGTCACTCACCTTCTCCTTCTTCTTCTTGTTCCACCATATTTGCTTATTTTTTTTCTTCAAATTTTTAGGGCTTCGGCGTTGCGGGAAGAGTTGCAGATTGAGATGGTTGAACTACCTAAGACCAGATATCAAGCATGGAGGATTCACCGAGGAGGAAGACAACATCATCTACACACTCTACAACAACATAGGAAGCAGGTATTTGATTAGCTCTAATTAATCCTCATTTTCCTTATTTTTTCATGATTTTTGGTCCCATAATCTTCTAATGCTAGTATTGGAACAGGTGGTCAGTCATTGCCTCACATTTGCCTGGAAGAACAGACAACGATGTCAAGAACTACTGGAACACCAAGCTCAAGAAGAAGCTCATGGTGCTGCAGCCCCCAGCCCCGCCACCATCATCGGCGACTCCCGATCCCGGCTTCGGCTTCGCTCACGCGCTTGTTAACGAAATCATGCAATTCCCTACGCCCAGCTTCATTGACGAAGATTTGTCGGCGGCTTCCTCCTCGGTTACAATGGAGAACAACAGCAACATCAGCAGCAGTGGCAGCAGCAACATCCACTGGGCTTCTGGTGGAGCTGGAGCAGATGATCTGCTGCTAGCCGACCCCGAATTCTACTTCAGCACATCGTTCTTCGGCGATTTCATCAATGGCTATAGCTCCATTTGGGCTGCTTCAGAAGCCATTCCATGATGCATCATGCTGAATTACTAACTTTAGTTTATATTAGGGTTTATGTAAATGATGTGATTAGAAATCTAACTTTGTGTAACGTGTTCGAAAATCTCTAGGGTTTGTTGGGGATGTAGGAATGAAATGTGCATGAATGCAGTGACTGCTTTTTTTTTTCTGATAGAGGAGTCATGAGACCTGCATGGGATGTGGAATTTGGAAAATTAAAAGCACAGAGATTCTTCTTCTGTCTTTTAATTGTTGAAGCGAAAATATCCATGAAATTCATTGAATTTTCCATGCAATCTGAGATGTCTCTTCTACTTTCTCTTTCATGCAAAAGCCATGTGTGGAAGTTTGGAAGTGTCAGAGCATCAGCGTCGGAGAAGGTTCACCTCAGGCCTGTCACACTCCAAACTCCAAAAATATATGAGATAGCCCTCATATTTTAGGGTTTCTCTAATTGATTGCTTGTAACTTTAATAATGGTGACCTTGACTTAATTAATCACAAATGACCCTACGATGTGAGGCTGATGGATAAGGACTCGCACTCTAGAGTATCCAAGGCTGATGGATAATGAAGATCGATACATCTCTCGTCGTCTACGCTGTAAGTGATTTTTCTTATTCCGCAAGTAGACTGAGACAAGGAGAGAGGGTCGAGTGATCTCTTTTGACCATTGTCTCCATAAATATGTTGTTCCTGAACATTGCTCCAATCACGAAAGACAACCAGTGATCTTCTGCTTAGGGTGGTCGGCTGGTTTTGGGAATCAATGGAACATGGAAAAGGAGAAGGGCCCCCTGGTTTGGAGCCATAACTATGGTTACTTCAATCACATGTTAGATGGCGTTAATTTATATCTCTAGATGTACTTAATTAGATAGTTCTTTTTGCCTTCCAGCTAGAGCATTGGTATCTAAACACAAGAACTTGGACTTTATTAAATATGATTAAATTGCGGTAATCTCATGTTAAATGATGATTTAATAAAGCTTTCTGCCTCCTAAGAAATTGCATCTCGTGGAACAATTCAAATAATTGAACTTGCGATCTAATAGATGAATATTATCAAATTTGTTGAGTTTGATCATTCAACTTTCATTTCTGTCTAGAAGAGGAAGAATTATGTTACTATGTGATTTATATGTGAAACATAATTCAAATGCAAAAAAAAAAAAAAAAAAGAGTTCAAATGTTGCCATACTTTTTGCTCCATTTTATGTCTTAATTGTGCGAAAGATAATGATACTAATAATGTGATCAGAATCAATCCTTTCAGATGGTTCTTGGTGGCTTTACCTGTAGGTGAATATTCCCCTCATATTTAACACTCAAGTCTTTTATTTTGCTTGTATAAATATGGATTAGTCAGAAGAAGTAAGAATCCAAATGAGCATTCTTGATTTGCATTGAATAATAATTTTCATTAGATTATTTTGAAACTATAGTGGATAAATTCACTTATTAATTGTTCTTGTTAGATTAGTGAGATATTTGTACTCTCAGCTTAAGGACAGACAGAAAAAAGTCATCCATTTTTTTTCTTGTTCTTCTTTTATTTAGTTTGAAAAAGACAGCATCGTTTTGTCTTACAAACATATTTATTTATTTTTTACTTGAAATAACATTTGATGTGTTAATCTTTCAAGTTTTGGAATTTTTTTTATATGCGACTATAACTTTTTTTTGTTTATCAACTATTTTCACAATTACATAAAAAATAAATCCATATTTAGGCAATCTGTAGTGTATATTGTGGTATACAAACAATTATAAACTTTAGATGTTTATATTTTCTTCCAGCCCATAAATAAAAAGGCAGATTTTTATATATTAAAAAAGAGACAAAATTGTTTTCAAATTGAAGCTTGGTCATGCTCTCCATGACAACTTTCATGAGCTCGTGCTCTTCAACCAAGTCTTTTCTCTTTAAAAAAAATCATTTCGGATTTTTTTTTCCTGAAAAAAATGTACCAAGTCGTTGTTTAAGCAAAAATTTAAGGAGCTTTGATCATTTCTTGGAATTTGTCCAAACCCAATCTTAGGCCTGAGGCATGACTTTAAAATGTTTTTTTATTTTACTTTTATTTTCTATTGGCCGCATGCCGTTGTTGAAGAAGTCAATGAACCGATTTCATTGTCGGCAAAGCAGTCAAACTATGAACAGTTGTCAAAACTTCGTAGGCCATAAATTCATATCGTACTTGTAAATAGTTTGTGAAATTCTATAAGCTCCGTTGACTTAGACAAATGGGCGTACGATCGGCAGAAGTCAACCCGCTGTCATATACAGAACGCAGAACTCATGCTAATTACTTGGCATCTGTGGGTTTCGCTAGGTTCTCAACCTGTAATCCAAAAACAAATAAATGACCAAAATTCGCTGCCCATAATATGCGGCAAATAATTTGAACGACAGTATAATCATTATGAAGAAAGACAGAAAATAAACAGCAGCACATAAACGAGTAGATTGAATCAATTGTTCCTAACCAAACTGCTAAACCAAAGACTCTTGACACAACGAATCAGTAAAAGCAGTTTTGATTAGTCTCCCGGATGAATCAGCTTAGAGCAAGCATCCTTGTACAACAAGAAGGATGACAACAACAAATCATACATCCTCAATTTACAAACTACCGGCTCCACCATGTTTCAGTTCTCAAAAGAGCAAATTATCAGCTGCAGTATGGTATCAAGATTTTCTGAGAGAAGTAACCTTCTGGGCAATCTCAGCAATTTCTTCCATTTGGTTGTCCACCAGCTGATTCAACTGCTCCTCTTGAGTTGGTTGATCTTGATCCAGCTTGCCATTTAAGCCATCTGATTCTACAGTGACCTGAGACTGGAACACAACAAAGGTCATTTCGTGGCCATAATCATTATGTATTTCGATCAGCCGCTTCCTGTTAGTCTCTGAATCTTTGTCCAAGATATCACCTCCGAGACGGTTGGAAACCCACATTCTGAAATTATCCATGCATCTCTGATCCTTGGGGTCGAGATGTAGAAAGATAAGCACATCCCAGCACCTGAGGAATTGTTTTTTGTTGATCTTTAATTTCTGCCGTGACGCTTCAATCAGTTTTGGTGGTGGTCCAGAGAACAGTTTGTTGGTTTTCTTTGACAGATTTGTGTCCTTTAGGTATGAGAGCACAGAAGCAATGGCTGGCTTTATTTGCTCAAAATCAAGAAGGCGGAGAGTATCAATGCAAGTTCGCAGATGTTGGAGGTAGTTTGATGGTTCTTCAACAGTCACATCATAAACATCCTCTGATACTGCAATAAAATTCACGGACTCCAGAAGGCGATGGCCATGGCCTTGGCCCTGGTAGGGGGGCAGTACCAGTATCTGAAAAAGAAGCCGTAATGTTAATTGTTTCTGTTACTACTGCTCAAACATTTATGTAGACTAGATAATTATCACTAAAACTCTGGAGTCATAAAGTTCAAGAGAAACGCGACTCCATCAATCACAATTCACAATCATTTCATTATCAACTTGCATCCTAAGATGTTTACTTATTTCAGATTAGAATTTACAGCTTCCTTAATTAATTGACTGTGCCTATAAGCAGAATTGCAGAACTGCAATTTCAATAACCCAATTATAACAGAAATAAATAACAGGAAAACCTAAAAGTAAAAGTATTTAACAACGCTAAAACAACCCAGTACTACAAAAATTGAGAAGATACCTGGCTGATTCTTAAGCGTGTAGTATCTGGATAACGGTAGAAGTGATAGACAGTTGCAAAACCTAACAATTTCATGGAATGATTTCCTGAGCTATCCTTTGTATTTTTCACAACAAAATAGATTTCCCATCTTGGATCAGTGACATCAATAGGACTGGCACCTGATTAAAGAAGAGATTAATTTCGTTAACAGAGTTGAAAATATAACTGGATGCATAAGATTCTCAAAAAAAAAAGTATAAATGCTGATCCAGAAAATGGGAAACATACCATCAACAAGAAGAATAACGAGAGGTACAAGGCGACTGTATAATAATCCAACAGGCATGGTATCCAGATTCATGCGGATAACCTGCACATACAGAGGGGAGTAAAACAATCATAAATAATATTCCGGATACTATAAAAGCAAAAAAAAAAAAAAAATACTACTACCTAGGTTGTACAAAAGTTACATGGTCTCATATAGTTTTTTATTCGTCCAAGGTGATCTAAATAGCAATAACACTATTTTTCATATTTCATTGCATAAACTGGCACCACAGCTTGAAATCATTCTTTTCGGGACAAAGTTAAATGGAAAAAAACAGCTTAAATGATATGAAATGCAAAGGGCACCTCCACTGTGGAAACATCCCCGCTAATATTTGCATGAGTCGATTCATCTTTTCTTGAGGGTTCACAGTGCACAACTGACCCATTTAATAATAAAGTTCTGCGAGCCATCCATCAGAGTTATGACAAAGAAAAGAATACTGACAATTAGAGGATATGAAATTCTTCCATGTTACAGATACATGTGAAGTTTAAAACATGTTCCCCAAAGTGAACAGTTACAAAAAACCATACCTGATACATTGTCTTTCTGTGGAGAATGCCTCAAGGAACTCCTTTTTCTCAACCAGAGATTCACCAAATATACTCTAATGAGAATTCGCAAAAGTGAATGCTAGATGAGGGATTGCATAGGAAATACTATTTTGCAAAAGCAAACAAAGTACCTGAAGTGCAGGCTTCAGATCAGTAATACCTTTCCCTCCCTGAAATGAGTAAAGAGCAGCAAATTTTAGACTGCAAACAACAATTGTTGAACTAGATGGGCAACAGGAGAGAGTGAGAGTCCCATTAAGTGCCAAAAAAGTGGATAACCATGCTTATTTGCTATCAAATGAAACTGAAATAATCATGCAATTCTCCAAAAATTATGACAACAAACAAGTAAGAGGCTCTCATTTTACAAGCACACATTCCACAGGAACTTTAATGCTGCTTAGTCACTTTCTACATATGCTTCTACTGTGCAGTACAAGCCAGAAACTATCAGGCCAAGAGGAAATATAATGCAGTCTAAATCCAGACAGCAGTAATTAATTACCAAGATGATTATAAAGAAAATATGCAAGAACAGAAGCTGAAAGTGTAGAATACATGTTTTATAGCCTAAGAAACCGACAGTCAACTAGGGCCCATTTGGTTTGGGACTAGCTAGTCCGTCTAACTAATTTTTTAACTAGAAGCACTGCTACAACACTAGCTAGTCAGACTAAGTTAGTACCAAACCAAACAGGCCGCTAGTTTTAATTTCAATCAACAAGCATCAGCATAAAATGCTATAAAATTTCCAGAGACAAATCTTGCAATGGGATGACTAGAAAATTATAGGCTCTGTGAATTGTAAAGCACAGGGCCTGTAGATACTCACATCAGATGTGCTCTCGAAGGTAATTTCTGCATATGCATGAAAAGATACAGTACTCAACCATATGTTAATCTGCAGAAAATATTCCCATGTGATACCAAAAAAATTGTTAGGAAGACAAATAATGTACTTCCATTAGAAAAGAAAGGGTTTACAGCTAAAAAGATCCACATAATACATCACATTCACAGTTGAAGTACAATAGGAACTAAGAAGGTCTGGCTATGGCTATCCATAATCAAATAAAGCATTGTTATTTCAGTGAGTTGCATGTTTTCACTTAAATAAATCATTTATGAAGAATATAATAACAGAACAAACATTTTGACATCGGTCAATCAAGAAGGCAAAAATCATTATGCAAAAAACTAAAAGTGATCATGGTGCCATACAAAGAATAAAATTATATAATCCTAGCATGAGTAGCAAATGGATAAAGACCAAAAAGTTTTTAGTTTGATTCATCCATTTTGTATACGATCTGTGATAGTAATATGATTACTTTCTGCAATCAATAATTTTAAAATGATCCATTGTACTGTCACAAAGCTAGTAGACCTATACTATACATACATGAGGCATACCAGCATCTAAAGGACGATCATAATTTTACAGCAATACCTATTCAAATTATGAGAATCAGCTGTACAAATCAAAGACTGAAAAATAAAAGTGAAATGCATGAGAACAAAAGTGGAAGTTTGAGCGAAAAATGCCATAATAAACAAGAGTTAGCCTATCTTGTATCATTTTGATTACACATGTGGACTCTCACTAGGCTTGCAGAAATTCCTGTACTTCTTTTGTTAGGATTCATGGCTCAAAACTTGAATTATTTTCAAAAAGTGATATGCAGAACAAGAGAAGCCTTGCAAAATGTTGGTGATGCACTGATGCTTCTACAGGCACTTGAGTTCCAATGGGATTGCCTAGGCCATGTCATCATTGGCATATGCATTGTAACTCTCTCCCTAATAGCAGCAAAGAAAGAATTCAGCTAATACCACCCAGGATATGACAAGAAAGGAAGCTAGATAAACATACAACCAGAAGTTGAACTGAGAGCAACAGAATAAATGATCAAAAAATCACATTCGAGACTGACTTGCCAAGCCTGAACACTTTGACAGGCTACGAATCACAAGTTCATTTTGCAAGCTCTTTAGCAAATGCAAGCAGACTCTCAAAACACACCTTTAAGTCTTTGTAGCCATATATTTTGCCATCTTCACCAAAAAAATGGTTTAGGTCAACTGGATCAATGCCAAAGCTGCCTTTTCCACCCACTTCATCCTGATTTGCTACTGCAGTCTCATCAAATAACAAAGTGGAAACAAATCAAAATCTCGAAAATCAATGAATGGGCTGAAAAGCAAGCTCATCTGAAGGGGATTAGAATGCAGGGAAGCAAGGAAGACCACCACATTTTCAAAAGTCCTGTCAACTAGCAATTAAAGGACAAATAATAGTCAAGAATAAGTCAAGCATACCAAGGAAAACTTTAATGCACTTGCTTGCTTCAATTCCTTTATCTGCATAGCCATAAAAGCAAAAAAAGTATGAAACAAATATCTACTATGTTCTTAACAAACCAAAAAGAAAGAGACTGGAGTTGGCGGAGCAATCAAAACGAGTTTACAAGCATAGGAAGAGAAATCCAATACATAGTTTCCATGCTCATAGGAGTAGTTTTTCGGTTTAGCCAAACCACTAACAAATTTATTGTTGAGTTTTGAGTGTCTCGAACTCGCATTAGAATTTGAATTAAAATAGAAATCTAAAGTTGGATAGACTTATAATTAATTTTGAATACATATTATATAATATCAGGAATTGCAATTTGAGTAAAACTCAAATTCAATAAAAATTTATAAATATTTCAATAATACAAAGGGTTTAGACATTGTGTAATACTGAGATTAAACTAAAGAGAAATAACAAAAGAAAAATAGAGAGAATAAAGAGTAGAAAAAGAGAGAGAATGTCGGCTCCCATGTGTGGGTCTTTTTAGTATTTTTCAATGGTCTCTTATGATAGTTTCCCATGATGTTCTCTTAAGAATTCTCTCTGAAAAGGTTGAGACTTGGTGAAAGAATTTAGACAGATAAAAAAAAGCATAGCTTTTCTTATAAATCTTTATAAAATCTTTTGATGGTTGATTTCTCGTTTTCTCCGTGAACGTAATCCAATTTTGAATAAACCATGTATATCACTGTGGTTTTTTTTTTTTATCTTGAATTACTTTTCGTTTCTTATGTTATTTAAAGATAAGGTAATTCGTGGACCTTTCATTGCAAATCTCAACAATTGATATCAGAGCTTAAGAGCAAATAACTAATATGACAAAATCTTTACTCGAACTGAAGAAATTTGACGATAAAATAAATTGTCTTATAATAAAAGAAAATGAAAATGATTGTTATTTATCAAGATCTACAAAAGACGTCAGAAAATAAAGAGAAAAGACCAATCAAAATAAACGATGAAAACTAAAATGAGATAAATAAAAAATATTAAATTTAATTATTCTAAGTCTGACTGATGAAATTTTATATAATATCATTGATGAAAAAACGATGATAAACATCTAGACAAAATTTGAGAAATTATATATGTCAAAAAACCTCACAAATAAATTTTGCCTAAAACAACAATTGTATGTACTGTTTATGAGTAAAAATATAACTATATTACATTACATGAATACCTTCAATAAAATTATTAATGATTTACTGAAGGTTAATGTAAAGTTTGAAGAGAACAATAAGAAATTTATTCTGATATCTCTTTTTTATTCGTACGATTATATTTTGAGCACAATTTCTTATGATAAAAAACTCTCAATAAAAAACATAACAACTAATCTTTTTTTTAATAAGAAAAGAAAAAACTCTAATATTGATATAGAGTTTGATGAAAAATTAGTGATTCACAAAAAAAAAAAAATTAAAAGAACGTGGAGAACACAAACAACGGTCCAAATAAAAATTAAAGGTGAAAATACAATATTATTCGTGTAAGAAATATACCCACATTAAACAGTATTGTCCCAAACATGTAAAGATAGAGTTTTTTAATATAACAACAGTAATAATAAATGATACTTCTAAGAATAACACGAATACAGACATTCTTATAGTATCCGCAGAAATCCCCACTTCTAATGAGTGAATTTTAAATTTTCATAGTTCTTACCATATTTACTTCAGAAAAGATTTATTTACTTCTTATGAGAAGAATAAAAAGAAAAATATTGTTTGATTAAATGACAATTCAACCTTTGAGATCGCGGCGCGGAAACAATCTAGATCCAGATATTTGATGCAACAATTCGTACTCTTATTGAGATAAAACATATTCTCAAATTGCGGAAAAATCTAATTTCATTTAATGTACTGAACTTAGAAAACTGTAATTATTCAGCGAAATATAGAGTCATAAAGATAACACACGATATTAGAATCCTAATGAAAAAAGAGAAATACGTCACTATTTATTGATTAGTAAGAAATACTATCATAGATGAAATTCTGATAGCTACAATAGTGAAGAGCAAGCATAATACTCGAAGTAATTTGACAAAAAATAGATATTTTTCTTAAATTACTTTTACTATAGTAGCATATATAAATCATCCGAAAATCTTTCAAAAATGCAAAATTGTAAATATGAAAAGCGAATTTGAGATTAACTCGAGTTTACGTCTTGCGATTAGTTAAATAAGTTAGTAGCTCAGGAGAAAGGGGTGGACAAGAGATAATGACCGAAGTTTCATAATGGTGGCACGTTCGAATTCAAATCAATGTGAAGATTGTTAAGTGTTGAGTGTTTCAAACTCGGTTTAGAATTTGAGTTAAAATAGGAATGCAAAGTTGAATTCAAACTTATAATTAATTTTAAATATTTATTATATAATATTAGAAATTATAATAAGAATAAAACTCAAACTCAATAAAAATTTATAAATATTTTAATAATACATAGAGTTTAAACGTGATGTAATACTGAGGTTGAACTAAAGAAAAATAGAGAGAGAAATAGAGAGAATAAAGAAAAGAAAAAAAAATGTCGGCTCTCATGTGTGGATCTTTCTAGTATTTTTCGGTGATTTCTCATGACAATTTCCCGTAATATTCTCCTCGAAATTCTCTCTGAATATGAAGATATTGCTGAGATTTAGCGAAAAAATTTAGTTGAATAACAAAAAGTACAGAAACTCTTGTAAAACGTTTTGATAGTGAATCTCTCGCTCCCCCTATAAAAATAACCTGATTTTTGATGAATCAGGTATATCATTGTATTTTTTCTTATTATTTTTTTTATTTTATATTACTTCTCATTTCTTATATTATTTGAAAACAATGTGATTCTTAAACCTCCCGCTGCGAATCCCAATAGTTTATCACATACATAAACCTCAATGAGATTCAACGTTCAAACTACTGCTTTAGTAATACGATAATTATCTATATAGAATGCTACTTTCGTCTATTAGCAAAAACCAACTTTAAAAACTTAAAAGAAATGGTTTAAAAAATAAAACAACCGGAAAAATCTCATAGAGAAGCACGAAATTCAACTAAAATCCATCCTTCTCCTATAATCACAAAAGAAAAAGAGCGAAAATCCCCGAAAAAAGGATTTACACTCGAATCGAGGCTTGATCTCTGATCTCAACCGTTTCAGAGCGAAATCGAACCAAATCCAGGGAGACGCTAGAGAAACACGAGGGAAACACTAGAAATGCGATTTTAAGAAAAAGGTTACCGATCTGAGTGAATCCGACGCGCTTCCGCCTCTTAGCCTCGGGGAGGCCTTCTTCGCCTTTTTGCTTGAGCTCCATTGCTGCTCTTCTCGGATCCACCTGAGATCAAAGCCCTGAGATTTCTAGGGTTTTGAGGGGGAGAGAGAGCGAGCGCGCGAAAAGGATGGGAGAGGAGAGAGACAGCGCCAGAGGCGGGAAATTGTTGGGCCGATCAGTAGACCGCGGTCGTCGAGGGTTTCGCCTTTTATGGCTGTCGTCGACGCAGCAGCTGGGGAAGTGCTGGCAAATGAGCCTCAGTGGGCTTGGGCCACAACTTCTGGTCCAAGCCTGCTATTATTTTCGGTTTTTTGCGTCCAACCCCATGAAATGTCTCGTATTTGCTCGTTGCTCCTGACATTTTGCAAAGTTTTATTTTACCTGTACCCGTAAGGATCATTTATAACCTTTGATCAAGTAATTCATTAGAGAAATGACGAGTAATAAACCGGAAAATCAAATATTTAACATATCTTTGAGAATTTGGGGGCAAAATATCAACTCCAAAATTTTTTATCTCACTTTTTACTTGATTTCTAAGAAGTTTATCTTTTTTTTTCTTTTTTCATCAAAATAATGACAAAAAAAAAACCGAAAGAACGGAGAATTTTTGCCATATTTATTTAAAAATTAACATTATCTTGTTTTTTAATCTCTATAGATAAACATAGAATCCGAACTTTTAGGAGCCCAATTGATAAAATCAAAAAAATTAAGAGTTATGCATAATTTTTAGGAAAAATTATTAGAAAATCTCTGAATTTTTTTTGGATTCCTAGTTAGCTCCTAAAATATTTTAAAATTCAAAATCAGAAATACTAGTTAACTAATTAACTTTCTAAATAAAAATATGAGTTTATTATTATTTATAAATACTATATCTTATATACAGATATTTTATCTCATATACAGGCGCTTATATATAAAATACAATATTTATATATTAGATAAAATATTTATAAATAAAGTAAAATATTTGTAGATAGTGATAAATTCATATTTTTATTTAGAATGTTCACTTTTTCTGGAGTTGATTTTAAATTTCAAAAATTTTCAATGGTTAAAAAGAAAATTTTGAAAATATAAAGGACTGATTAAAGATTTTAAAAAACTTAAAGGGTTATTTTGATAATTCTCTCAAAATTTTAAAGTGTCAATTGCATATAATTCCTTGTGATCCTACTAAATTATATATTTTTCCTCTAAACTTAAAAAAAAGAATATATAATTCTTTGAATCTTGTCAAATTGTATATCTCTCCTTAAAATTTAAAAAATTATATATAACTCCTCAAAATTTTCAAATTTAATTTTGTCCTTGAAACTTATAAATTTTTTTTATATTATTGGATATGTTATAAAAATTTCATCATATATATATTTATCATTAGAATCAAGAATATTTTTTAAAAAATATTATTTAATGTTATTCAAATTAAACAAAAAGGCGAAAATACTTTTGATTTGATTAGAGAAAATTTTCATAGTTATGTCATTATTCTAAAAAAATTTTCTTATTTAATTGAAATATTTATCTCACATTAAATTTTAACATGAGATGTAACATTACTATTTTGCCGTTGGTCAATTTAAAGTCATTTCAATTTTATATTGAATTAAATTTAAATCTAAATTGTAAAATGATAATTTTGTCATTACTTGGTTTAAATTTATTTTAATTATATCTTAACTAGAACTAGAGCTTAATTTAGACTATATTTGAGGTCTAATATAAAGTAAATCTAGATTTAGCTTTTATTCACGTTCTTCGTTATATTAATTTACATTTGATCAAAAATATTTTTACTTTTTTATTTCAACCTAAGCGATATCAAACGATATTTATTTGCTAAATATTATTAATTTTAATGATAATTTTATATACGAAAATATTTTTTCAATATATCGACTAATTCAAGGGAAAAAAATATAAGTTTTAAAGCTTCAAGGAAAATATGTAATTTGAAAAAATCTTTAAGAAATATGTAATTTTTCAAGTTTTAAGAAGAAATATATAATTTAGTAAGATTTCAAATGTAATTTTTTAAATTGAAAAAAAAAATAATTTAGTAAGAACTTAAGGAGTTATATATAATTAACTCATTTTTAAAATAGAAATGGGAATACATAAATATGATATATCTTAGGAGGTACGTGTAAAAACCTCTTCTGCAAAGAAAGTCCTATACTATTTGATATTTCAGTAAAACCATCCAGATAATGGATTTTTTTCCAAAAAAAAAAAACGCCAACATAAATTTGTTCGAATTTTAATTCTTAATCACGAACGAAACAAGTAATTTAGCTTATCCGAGTTATTAGATGAATTAAATACTATTTTGGTATTAGCATTCGTGAATTTTCATCACTTATAAATTGTTTATTATCGTTTAATAATTATTTATTTCTTATTGGTTATTAAAATAATAAAACATAAAATTGAAACATTTACTCTTGATATTTACCAACAAATTTTGGATTCCATGAAATTACTTGATTTTTTTTCACATTTTCTTTCTCATTTCCATGAATTTCTCGTTGCACTTTGCTTTTTTCGTATTGCATAGTACAAAATTATCCATTGCAAAGAGCCATTCGGATTTCCTTGCATTCTTTCCTCATCCATTTGGCATTCTCTCATGCTTGTCCCGCCACTGATCTCCAAAATTTTACAAAATGGTCCAATAACTTAAATATAAATCACTTGTACACCTCAACGCAACACTCCTGCTCTAATTTCCATTATTCACAATGCATCTCATCAAAAACCTGCCACTCTCGTTCTTCTTCTTCTTCTTCTTCCTAGCTCCGGCCATCTCTGCCCAGAGCCTTATCGAGATGCCTGCAAACGACACCTCCTTCGGCAGGGGGCCGCCACCGGCGAGTGCAGGGTACTGCGAGAGCTGGCGGCTGTCGGTGGAGACGAACAACGCCGCGCAGTGGCGCAAGATCCCGACGCGATGCAATGAGGCGGTGCAGGACTACGTGCACGGAGCGCAGTACGCATCCGACTCCAAGGTGGTTGCACGCCACGCGCAGGCCTATGCCAAGACGCTGAGCCTCTCGCACGACGGCAGGGACGTCTGGATCTTCGACGTCGATGAGACTCTCATCTCCAATCTTCAGCACTACGCCACCGATGGATACAGGCATGGACGATCTATCTTCAGGAAGAAGAAGGGGTTATTTTCGCATAAGAGACACTGGAAACTGATATTTGTTTTCTTGTAGGTCAAAAGTGGATAATGAGACCGCATTTGGGCAGTGGGCGACGCTGGCAAAGGCGCCTGCGTTGCCGTGGAGCTTGTGGCTGTACAAGAAACTACAAGGACTTGGATTTCACCTCGTTCTCTTGACAGGAAGAAAGGAGAAACACCGCGATTCTACCGAGCAAAACTTAGTTTCTGCAGGCTACCGTTCTTGGAAGAAGCTCATCCTGAGGTATCGTTCTCATTCTTCTCCCTTTCGTTCGAGATAACTTCCTAAGCTTATGACATTTTACGACTGGATCAGGAACTCGTTGGACACGGGGAAGACAGCGATGGAGTACAAATCATCGAAACGGGCGGAACTAGTAGCCCAAGGGTACAGAATCCATGGCAACTCCGGTGATCAGTGGAGTGACTTGCTGGGAAAGCCCACTGCCAAGAGATCATTCAAAATACCCAATCCAATGTATCACATCCCTTGATCAGCTAAACTTCTGTGTTAAGCATTAAGAATAAATAGTTAATCATAAAGCATTTGTTGTTGACATTAATAAATATAGTTTAAATATGTTTATCGGATTTCAAACAAGTTAGTAGTATATCAACATCAAATCTGGATTATCATGTAATAGGAAAAGACCTCACAAGCGCATGAGGGCTTTTGCGATAGGCTGTACAATTTTCCGACTCTACAGAAGTATATACGCATAAAATTAAGGTTTTAAATTTTGATTAAGGTTTCGACCTGTGTCGAAACAGTTTGATTTCGGTCGGTGCCGAAACGTATAGGGCGAATTCATTTTGGTTTTAGGATTTTTGGTAGCAGCGAGCGCAAAGCGAGTGCGGAGAGTGAGGCTTGCGCAGGGAGAGCGCACAATGAGCTCGAGCGGAGACAACGCGCGGCGAGCTCACACAGGCAGAGTGCACGGGGATAGCACACGACCGTCGCCAATCTCGCACTCACGCCCTCGCATCGGCCTTTGACGGTTGCCCGTGTGCTCACGGGCACCAGAGGCCGACGTGAGTGCATGGGCTCGATGCCGATGAGGGGGCGGGTGAGGTGCGGGTGGCCGCGCATGCCCTTACTGGGCTCACACGCTTGCGCTCAAACCCTCACCTACACTCAAGCTAGCCTCGCTCGCACCCTTGCCCGCTGTGCGCCCTCGCCGGGGCCACATCTTGCTGGCTGCACGCCAGCGCCTGCACACTCGCAGGGTAGCCAATAAACAATAAAGCCGCAATACTGTTTATGTGCATCCATGAATATCCACTCTATTGTTTACGTATATGCTTGTATAGTGGAATGCAAGGCTGTTCCACCATAAACAAATTGTCGGTCTCACCCCTGTGGGCGTAATTTTTCCCGAACACTTCATACAGTGTGATATTTATTTTATCATTAGTTATTAGATCATTTTTATTATGTGTTGTCAATGAATATGTTTATCATTTTCAGTTTGGACATTCGATATATGATTATATTTCAGAATCGCTGCCACGAAATTACATAAAGTTAGTTGTTCTAACTTATATGTCTACAAATGCTTGTTCGGATCGTTCAGGTATTGAATTTGTAATTTCACACCTAGATATTTCAAACTTAGATGATAATGATGATGATGATGATGATTAGTTGTATTACGTTATAATTAATATATTATCTATGTGTTAAGTACCTTTTAATGATAAATTAAATTTGATTATGTTAATTTTTAACTTTTAATTATATTCATATTATTTCTCGTATATTTTTTTATATCGTAATATATATTAAAATTAGACTATATCAGTGATTAACTATTAAAATTAATTTTAATTAATTTAAATAATATTTAAATATTATGGTAAAATTATTTATAAATTTTATTAATTTTAAATTTTTTTAAAATTATTTTTTATAATTTTATTGTATTTTTAATTTGAAGTCAAGTTACAGTCAAAATATAGTCAAATTCCGGTTAATTCATAATTAATAACTTAAAAAAATCTTTCGGTCAAAACTTAAATCGTAAAAATAGCCGAAACGTATTAATTTCGCTAAACATCGAAACCGAAATTGAAACCAAGATTTAAAACCTTCCATAAAACACTAAAAAAAACTAGCGGAAGACGAAAGGTTGAACCGGATTTTGGACCGAACCGGACCGCCCACAGCGTCCGTTGCTGCGAACCCTGACGTGGCGACTCCAGAGTAGTTGGTCTTGAGCCGTCAGATTGACGCATCAATTTCGAGGCGGTGTTTGACCGCATTGCTTGTCATCCCTAGATTCTCCATCGAATGGCCACCACTTCTCCCAATTATACCAACCGCCCTCGAACTACATCGTACATATAATGTCCCCATTTTTTAGCATCCGATCATATAAGCCCGTTTGGTTCGAAATATCAAACTTAAGATAAAAAACTAAAATAAAAAAATAATCTAATTAAATGTTTAATATTTTAATATTAATTTAATTAATAAATTATTTAAAATTATTATATCCTCACCAATGTTACTTTTTGAGATTTAAATAAAAATATCAAATAAAAATAATATGATCTTTATTTTTTTAAAATAAAATAAATAATATAATATTAATTTAACTATTTTAATATTTAAATGTTAAACCGATCACAAATAAGATGATTTTCCGAATCAAACGGCCGATAATGTCCCAGCTATGACGGTGGGCGATGTGATGGTATACTTTAACAACTGGATGATAAAGGTACATTGGTTTATTTGTAAATTCGGTGAGTGGGCCAAGGCGTTTATATTGGTCTATCCTGCCGAAAGCATTTCCCATCACTGTCGATCCTCCTCTTCTTCTCTGCTTCTAGGGTTTCCATAGATTTCTCACATTTTCTTCAAGATCATGAGCTAATTTGCCGGCATTCCTCTCCGATTCCGGAATATCCTCGTCATCAGCTTCAAATCGCGCTATCTTTCGATTGGAGCCTCCAAGATTTCGACCCTAGACCACAGTTTGTTCTCCAGGGTTCTGATCGATGCTGCTTCTCCCCAATTCCCCTTCGATTCTGACGATTAGAGCGATTAGGACCAGGTTTTCGGTATTTTGTATTGTTTCTGTAGATTTTGGTGCTGAATTTTAGGTTTTTCCGTTTTGGGGTCCATTCGTTTTCGATTTGGGAGTTTGGAGGCTCGGAGCATGAGAATCACGGAATTGGATGATGGGGGATCGGAGGAATTCCGCGGAGGCGAGATCGTGAAGGTCAACGCGAAGAGGGCGTTGGTCGGGGCGGGAGCGAGGATTCTCTTCTATCCAACGCTGTTGTATAACGTGTTTCGGAACAAGATCCAGACCGAGTTCCGGTGGTGGGACCAAGTCGATGAGGTAACTGATTTCTCCGCATCTTCCATTCTTACTTGTTTTTGTTTGATTTTTCAAATGATTTGTTTCAATCTTTGAATCTATAACTGTGTCTATGCATTATAGTTTCATCATGCTTCTTTGCAATAATTTTATTTCTTTCATGTATGAAAATCTTTTTCTTGATTCTTAGATTCGTTTGTTGTGGTTTAACTGATGTTGAATAACTCAGAAGAGGTAAATATGAGTTATGACTTTTGAATATGGTCTTAAGATGATGAAACTGCAAAGAAAGAGGTGCAATGTGGTTGACCTATGAAATAAAAAACTCAGTACCTCTTATGAAGTGATGATTTATGCCTGGAACCCAAAGTGACTAATAATGTACACTGACGTTCAGCTATTTTTAAAGCTCAATATTTGAATTCCCAATTTCTTACAACTGTTTCGTGCCTTTTGCAAATATCTAGAGAAAGCCACCATACTCCCCCTCCTTTAAATTTTACTTTTTTCTCTCTTCGTTATTAATTTATTTGATATTTTTTATGCAAATATCTAGAGAAAACTACCATACTCTGCCTCCTTCTTGTTTAATTTTTTTCTCTCTTCTTTATTAATTTATTTGATATTTTTTAGATCTTTATTCCTCTTCTTCTTCTTCCAGTAATATTCTTTTACGTCTATGTCTTTATGTTTAAGTTTATATCTCTTTAGCATTTCTTGCAAGTATTTTAGAATGTTACCTATCCAAATATTTCTTTTTAAAATTTACTGATTACTCTCTAATATTTTATTGGTTTATTTGATATTTTTAGATCTTCTTAGTCCAAAATGGAAAGGTGAGGCATAAATTTAACACCTTTTGTTCTGGTCATTTTCATTGCCTTCATTTTATTTTAGATGGCTGTGGCAATGACAAAATGGGCGCAAGATTTTTTGAGAAAGAAGCGCTGACTGATTAATAGAAAAATCAAATGGGCAAAAGAAAAAAAAATTTTCTGGTGGGGTTGGAAGTTGGTAACTTTCCCAAATTTCTTGTATGATTCAATTACATAAAAGTTCTGTTTCCACTTGCTACACAGTTAAGATCAATCAAACAACTTCTAATCTTTAGTATGCTTGTTTTGGTGTCACACAAGAAGAATATATTTGATAGGTGTGTTGCTGATGTTGTCTTTTGTTTTAATCTCAGTTTGTTTTGCTTGGGGCTGTTCCATTTCCAAGGGGTGTGTGTTGCTGATGTTGTCTTTTGTTTTAATCTCAGTTTGTTTTGCTTGGGGCTGTTCCGTTTCCAGGGGATGTGCCTCGTCTTCAGCAACTCGGGGTTGGTGGTGTAGTTACTTTAAATGAACCATATGAGACTTTGGTGCCATCATCCTTATATCAGGCAAGTTTTCCCTTATGAGCTTATTACTGGAAAGTTTCAGCCCATTAGCTTCAGCTCCTCAATAAACTGAAAAATGGCAACTGGGATCCAGCACATGCCACAAGTTAGATTTGCATTGGCGAGTTAGATTCTTCTGTTCATTGAATGCAAAATCATAAGCATGCAGCTCATTAATATGCTATAATGTATGGGAGTTTGCTAGTTTGGCGCCTCAAGATTCTACTCTAACTTTTTATTCAATCATATATAAGGAGGAATGAAAGTACCCCTTTCACATGGAGAGGAGAGTAAAGTTTTCCTACTGTAGAAATGCCAGCAAAATCAACGAGAACTGAGGAAATTTTGACTGAAATTCTATATAATACTTACGAGTTGGTTGTTTGGATTGGAATTCAAATTGAAATTGTTGTTTTGGACTGTGTGTGGGGTACATGTGCTAGACACTAGTTTTTATTATTATTCAATCTATGAGAATCTGCAGTCTGGTGCCTGAAAATTCTATTAATTATTGATTCAATCATAAATCAAAAGTACTGTGAAATTAACCTCTCACAAGGAGAGGAAAGTCTTCCTAGTGTAGAAATGCCATCAAAATCAATGAGAATTGGAGAAAATAGGACTGAAATTATCTGTATTGGTTAACTGGTTTTGAGATGGTGCTTTGGATTTGAATTCAATTTGAAATTATTGTTTTGGAGTATGTGCATGTGGGTGCATGTGCATCCATTTACCTTCTAACATATTTTAGCTGTTTTTCTGCTGGCATTTTATTTGGTGCATCTGCATATGGAGAAACAGGCCATTTACCTATGAGGTCTCCTAAGACAAACCAATATGTTAAATCTATGTTTTCTTTTTGTTGTGTGTTGGATCTATTTTGATTATTCCTTTTTTGGTTTCAGGTTCATGGAATTGATCATCTAGTGATTCCCACTAGAGATTACCTATTTGCCCCTTCTATGTTTGATATTTGCCAAGCAGTGGATTTTATCCATAGTATGAAGTCATACCTGATATCTATTTTTCATTTCTATAATGTAATATGGCAGATTATGACTAAAAGAGAAAAATTCAGTATTTGTCAATTGAGTCATCAATTTGTACTTTCTTTGGTATAATAACAGCTGGTAAATCAGCTTATTGCTTAAATATTAAAAAGTGGTACATAGTTTGTGAGGTTGTTTGAATGTTAATACTACTTCATGTTAGTTAAAATGTTCTCTTGCAACAGTCACCTAAAGGCATAATATTAGCAATATATTGCGTGTTTTATCGCGGCAAGATCATTTTGTTTACTATAATGAGGGCATTGTTTCTTTTCGAACAACAGCCAGAACAAAACAAATGTTTGAACCATTTGCTCCATTCGTGTTAAACTTAAATCATTTGACAGTTCTGGCTGACATATTCAACCAAAATCTTGTATTTGACGCCGCAGCAACACATTCCAGTATAGGAAACTATTTTGTGGGGCTACTCTTCTCATTTATTACAGTTATTTTAGCATTCTGAATATTCGGGGAGTTTTATAATATTTACATTCAAACCTTTGATCTCTGAATCTTTGTTGGTTTAATCATTTGTAGACATTTTAAGGGAGAATGGAGAATTTTATGGGCTAACAACTGGTTATTGTTTAATCCACCCATGACCTGCTACTCCATGTTGCACATGCCTATGATAGTAAAATTCCTTTTTCCTTTATTATATATCTAAAAAAAGGAAGCACTTTTGATGGATGGTTTACATGCATCGCTTACCATATAGAGAATTCTAATTTTTTCTTATAAACAATTCATGCCATTCTTATTATTTTTTTATCAAACTTTGGTCAAGATAGGCAATTTTAATCTCTTAAAAGTACAATGTTTGTTTTTGCATATGTTTATGTCATTTATTTTTGGTTGTATTATACTGGTTTTAATATTTTAGACGTTAAGCTGAAAGCATGGATTTGTTCAATTTTTTGTTTATATTTTAGACTCCTACGAGAAGTTGCTATGGCATTATGATGGAAAAAGGTTATTTATATATTAAAAAAGTGATGCATGTATAATTGTTAATTATAAGCCTTTTCTTCTATTTTTACATATTTGCAGTAAAAGCAAAAAGATTATTTTTTTTAGGCATGTGTAATCAATGAGAAAAAAAGAGATATGGGACACCTAGAGCAGCAGGTCACGATCTTTTATTGGGTGGATTTTCAACTGGTATGGGTGGATTTAACAATACCTCAAAGAGCTCTGTATGAAAAATATGGCCCTTTGTCTAGAGGAACATGTGTAGATACACCATCACCATTTCAACAATCATTGGTGCTAGTTATTTGTAGCTTGAGAAGAAAATATTTACGCTTCTGCGCAATCTTAAATTTCTACTAGTTTATTTGAAACCATTTATCTTTCTAAACTTTTCCTCCTTTTCTAGGGAATGCATGTCGCGGAAGGACCACTTATGTTCATTGTAAAGCTGGGAGGGGGCGCAGCACCACCATTGTCTTATGCTATTTGGTAAACCTTGTGACATGCTTGCTTAGTACATTATTTTCTGAAACAGTTAAGTAGGAAATAGTGGAGTAGCTAATGACTTTGTGCTACTTCATTGTGGAAAAAAAATAAATATATATTTATGTATCTGTTATGTGATTAATGTTTTAAATTTTGTAGGTGGAGTATAAGAATATGACACCTACAGATGCTTTGGAATATGTGCGATCAATAAGACCTCGGGTGTTGTTGGCTCCTTCACAGTGGACGGTATGCATCTTGTCTTGTTTCATCTGATTATGGTTAGATACAGTGTTCATCTTATATTTAACTTGTGTCAAATTTATGGGCATGCCTAGTATGTGAATTCTTCAGATATGGCCAACATCAGGGGGGAAATTTGCTGGCTGCATACTAGCTTCATTATATGTACATATATATAATCAAATAGGTTTCTAAAAGTTCACATGCAAGTTACTTACACAGTTTTATAGAAAGATTATTGTTGATTTTATAGCTATTTAGAAAATATGAAGCTCATCCAAATCCAATGGCATTCTTATGTTTTTATTATTTACTTATATTTGTTTACTCCATGTGGATATCCATACAGGCTGTTCTGGAATATAGCAAACGCAAGTTAGAGTTCCCTGCAATTATGAGCTGTAGTCCACCAAGTCCTCTCTTTGGTGATGGGGTGTTAATAACTGAGGCAGATCTTGAAGGGTATGAAAGTGGCAGCAATGTTCCTGCAGATCTCAGCATCTCCTTGTACAGAGCCCCTCAAACCAAGCCCATGATAGCAAGGTTATCTTGCCTATTCTCTTCCTTGAGGGTTTCCAGTTGCTGCTCATCTGTTGGCAGCCGTCTTCCCGAGATTCGGGTTTGTTAAGACTGTAGCAATTCACTGCTGATCCTGTGAATCAATTGCCTCTTGTTAAGATCAAGATGCAGGTGATGAAGGCAGTGGTAAAGAATGTTGAGTTTGTTCAGTCATTTTATAAACTTGGAAAGAGGCAATGAACCAGTGTTCATTGTGGAATATTTTGAGTTCAGTCACTTCAGTGAGTATTATCTATGCTTTCTCTGGTTCCTCTTGGGTTGCATCTTCTGGTTTATGGTGATCTATTGGTTTTCCCTTTTGTACTGCTGCATGTTCTGATTTTTGTCAAGGTGAGGGTCTTTATTTTGGCTTTTTGAAGGGCATGGAGCTGGTTATACATATATATTTATATATATTCGCGCAGTCATCAGAGAAATATATATATTTTTTTTTCTACAATGATTGCACACCTGTGGTAATTATATGTTATTGTCAAAAATATTATTTGTTCCCTAACAATTATGCCAGTTATGTGAGATCTTTTTGCATGTTATGTTGCTAAGCTATCAGATTGGTGCACTGAGGGAACTTTGTGTGTGGACGAATGGGTACCACTTTGAAGGTGTATTTTTTTCCTATTTTTCCTGGTATTTTTTAGTAGCATCCTCTAAAGGCTAGGTTCAAATAACTTTTCTTCTTTTTGTTATTTTGCGATCTATCCATTTTGTGTTTCACTATGAACTTTAATGAAATAAATTAGCTCGAGAATGGCTCTGTAGAAGCCATCAGCAAATACCTATTCATTGCGAAAAATGGTATTACTTTTTTACTTTTAAAAAATATCAAATTCAATTTCTGAACAGATCGGCAACGGTCTAGCGAAAGCGTGTATCATTCCCCTCCGACTCAGCGTACACGTGAAGACGCGACTGTTCGATCACCAGCTGTTAACGTGGCATGAAGAGCCAATATTTAATTTCTTCGAAGGAGAGAAAACCAAGCCGAATCCGAATCCGAGGCACAAAGAGACAAACCTTCTTTAACCCCTTTACCGTTGAGGAGTGTCGGTCTCCTCTGCACTGCTCCAGCACAGTGCTTACCTTCTTCCAGACCTCGGACTTCACGCCTTCTCTCTCAACCCAATTTAACCCGGAGCCCTTTCAGGTCCGCTTTGCCCACTTCTCCATTTCGCTCCACTCTCGGGAGAAGAAGCTCCAGCAGCAGCAGCCTTTTTCTGGCGCCTCGAGCTCGGAAATCCGAATCCATGGAGGGCTAGAACGGGAAGAGGAACAGAGGGGGCATTCCGGGAAGGGAGGGCCGTTCTGGGAAGAATGTCAATGGGCGAAAGGGCTCTCTTCGCGCTCTTCTTCACTCTGCTTGCCGGTGAGTATTTTCTCTACTTGATTCTCTTCGTGCTCTTCTTCTCTCTGCTCGCCGGTCGCTGTTTTCTCTACTTCTTGTCTTGTGATCTCCTGGGAAGAAATGAGATGTTTTTTAGCGGCATTTTTGTAGTAAAGTCATCTTGCGTCGGAGGTGAAGCAAAATACTGTTTTTGGTGTATTTTGCCGGCACTCCTACTTAGCCAGTGATACTACTTCCATTGCTTTGTTTAAATTTTTTGGGAAAGAGAGCATTTTTAGCTGTTTCTTTGATTTAAAGTTTGCATCTTGTATGGATTTTTCACTGCAGTGAGGTGGGATATCTTGTTGTTTCTTGTGTTTCTTTTTTCCGAATTTGGTGACTGCTTTTAATCGGCTAGCAATGCTAGCAATGCACTTACATTGCTCCTCCCTTCTTCTAGTAAATCTAGTAGGTGCTACGGATACCAAGTTTTGAAATGATGGAGAGGTGTTCAGCTTCTATTTTGTTGCTAATATAAGTTTTAATCATTACGAAAAGTAAAAAGTTTTAGTCCAACTGGAGATTTCATAACACGCAGGAACTTCTTTTTGCACTAAATTACGTTTTTTTTTAATGTGTTAACCACTCTAAACCCAAGTAACAAATATTCTAGGATCAAAGAGCACTAATCAAGTTATGCATCTGCTTTTTTTCTCTAGATTCCTTTCATCACCTATTATTATCATCAGTGCTTTTTCTTTATGCTCGATGTGTTTTCTTTTGTCTCATTTTCTTCACATAGTGTTGATCAGATCAGCAATCTTTGTAATGTAGTTCGGATTCCTAAAGTTTTCCAATTTCTTTGACAGTTCTTTGTAGAGGAAGCACTATAGGGGTCTGTTATGGTCGGAATGCCGACGACCTTCCAACACCTGACAAGGTTGCACAACTAGTCAAGCTCCACTCGATCAAGTATGTGAGAATCTATGATTCAAACATTCAGGTTCTCAAGGCTTTTGCCAACACCGGAGTGGAACTCATGATCGGTGTCCCGAACTCGGACTTGCTCCCATTCTCACAATACCAATCCAATGTGGATACTTGGCTGAAGAACAATATACTTCCGTACTATCCTGCCACAATGATTACTTACATCACCGTTGGTGCTGAAGTCACTGAAAGCCAGGCTAATGTCTCTTCTATGCTTGTTCCAGCATTGGTCAATGTCCTAAATGCGCTTAAGAAGGTTGGATTGCAAAAAAGGATTAAAGTATCAACCACTCATTCGCTTGGAGTTATATCTCGATCTTTTCCACCTTCTGCTGGGGCTTTTGATAGTCGCTATGCTTTCTTTCTGAAACCTCTGTTGGAGTTTCTTGTGGAGAATCAGTCTCCATTCATGGTTGATATATATCCTTATTATGCTTATCGTGACTCAGCTAGTAATGTTTCTCTGGAATATGCCCTCTTTTCTTCTTCCCAAGATGTCATTGATCCGAACACTGGTTTGGTTTACACAAACATGTTTGATGCTCAGCTTGATGCTATCTTTTTTGCCCTAATGGCACTAAATTTTAGAACTTTGAAGATTATGGTAACTGAAACTGGGTGGCCTAGTAAAGGTGTTCCTAAGGAAACTGCGGCTACCCCAGATAATGCTCAAACTTACAATACCAATTTGATTCGGCATGTTATAAATGATACTGGGACACCAGCAAAGCCAGGAGAAGAGATTGATATCTACATATTTTCATTGTTCAATGAGAACAGGAAGCCGGGAATGGAGTCAGAGCGAAACTGGGGTTTGTTCTATCCAGATCAGACTAGTGTTTACAGCCTTGATTGGACTGGGAGAGGGAATGTGGATGTTGTTACAGGGGCAAATATCACAAGTTCAAATGGGACATGGTGTGTTGCATCCGGTAATGCTCCGGAGTTGGATTTGCAGAATGCCTTGGATTGGGCTTGTGGCCCTGGAAATGTGGATTGTTCAGCAATCCAGCCTAGTCAGCCTTGTTATCAACCAGATACTTTGGTCTCTCATGCATCCTATGCCTTTAATAGCTACTACCAGCAGAATGGAGCTACTGATTTAGCCTGCAGCTTTGGAGGAACTGGGGTAAAGACTACAAAAAATCCGAGTAAGTGCAGTGCCTTCATCCTTCAAATTGGATCTTAACTTGCAAAATTCAACGTTACCAATTAAGTAAACATTCTCAAACTTATCTGTGATTACCTGTTTAAGTCTCATCTTCCAGATGATAAAAATCATATGCCATAGCAACATCTCCTTTGGAGACTAGAAGGAGTCTTAACCACTGACAATGAGCTTGCATATCCCTGGCATTTGTAGATTTTTTTTGAAGACCTGTTAGATGTGATGGTGAAACATTGATACCTTTAGAAGAATTGGTTGTGGTAGTGGTGTCTTTTGTACAGGGTATTCTTTTGTGGAATCAGATCTTCAACCTAGCTTTGCTAGCCATCTTTGATAAAGCTTTGGTACATGTACCATGCAATGGTGTTCATGTATTAGGATACATATTTGGGGATGAGTTCTTTTAGCGATAAATTCCAAAAAGCCTGGTTTGATATTTATGTAGATGAGCCATTTTAAAGTTACTACGATTGTTTTTCCTTTTGTAGTAGCTTGTCTGAGACCACTATGCATTACCATGGCTTACATCCTAGGGAGAGGCTTTATAGATTTCTGCATGCATCTGAACTCCTGCATCTTTTCGGTATACAACTTAGAAATTCAGAATATGTGGGACTGGATCTCAAGTCCAAGATCAAGGCAATGAAACAAACTGTTTTTTCATGATCTGTTTAGACTTGATTTCTTTTAGCTGATCATCAGAAAGTCTGTCTTTGCAACAATTTTTGTTTTGCCTTGCTTGGTACTTTTGGCATACAACTTGAGAGATGGCACTGAGATTTTAGTGAGTAGTGCCTAATCTCTCTAGAAGTTCTCATGAAAGCACGGGAAATTAGTGCTTAAGGCTTCCATCTATGCAAAACTCTTTGCATGGTTGGAGACTGTATGTTTGTTCAGTATTTCTGAGTTTGATGCTTATCCTAGCCTAGTTAAAGTTTGAAGTACAGCTATTATCTACTCTTTCTTTTTTTTAGCTGTACCTAGATATGCGGGTGTTACACATTTCTTTTTCTCTTTAGAAGCTCACTATCTAGCTAGATATTAGGTTAAATGATGACTATCTTGAAAATCCTTACAAATTACAGAAAATATGCCAGAATATAGTCTCTACTTACTGTGCTTTTCAAAATTTTAAATTTCCTGGATTTTGCTTCATATATTTGACTCTTACTACTTCATTCTCTACCTGTAGGTTATGATACTTGCATCTATGCTACATACAAATTACAAAAAATATGTGACTAATATAGTTTCTTCTTACCATGCTTTTCAAAAATTTAAATTTCCTGGATTTTGCTTCATATATTCGATCTTACTACTTCATTCTCTACCTGCAGGTTATGATACTTGCATCTATGCAACATCCGGGTATGTTAATTTCCCCAATGCATTAGCATCTAACCATTGCATGGTTTCCTTTCTCCGCTAATACATTTTCCTCTGCTCTTGTTCACAGTAGTAAACTGAGCTCTGCCACCTCTCCAACCTCAGCCCCTTCTTCCATTGCCCATCACGGAACCCCGACACTCACAATTGAAAGCTTGATTCTTGTGCTTTCTCTTCCTATCTTTGGTATCCTTGGCTTTTGATGCAGAGTTGGTTTTCTTTCTCCTTTGAGGAGGGATGTGTTGCTGAAGAAGTTAGTTTCATTTGTGGGCGAGGGGGTTGGCGGGTGAATGTTGTGGCCTTGCAGGAATCTTGTGCCTGTATGTAAATCTATTCTCAAATTAGATGGATTCTATGCTTGTTGGATTCTTGCCTTGTCAATTTTGCGGCGCAAACTGAGATTAATATAATGATATTAACTTAGCTCTGGCGAGTATGTTCTATGTTATTTTCTATGTTTTAGCCATTTAGGACCAATTTGATACAAATTGAGGCGCCCTTGGCTGGGGGGCTGTTTGTTTTCATGAAATTGGTTGAAAGTCAAGTGATTTTCATCAATTTTTTGCCCGTTTAGTTTGATGAAATTGGAGCTTATTAATTGGTCAGAGGAATAAGAACAGACAAATTTGTGAGCACGCTTCCATTGGAAACGAATTTCCAACTCCTGTGCATTTCCGAAATGTTTCAATGTCAGTCGGTTCCTCCGCTTACCAGAAACTCCTCCCACTTGCCCGCCCCAACCAACTACTTCTGAGTTCAGATCCGAAAACACACCACGGCCGTTCGTTTTCTACATCCAACGGCCATGGTCTTCAAGTCACGTCCCGGCGCTCCCGCCACCTTCAAATTGCACCATAGCCGTGCGATCTAGATCTCGCGGTGATTCTTTTTCTCAAAATTTCCCATTTATTTCTGTTTTAAACACCACCTCGTCCTCTTCCTTCTCGTGTCTCTCTCTCTCTCGCTGCTTCGGGATCGGTCCTGCGGAAGTAACCATGTCGACTCCCGGAGAGTAAACCCTAATCCCTTAATCCTTCTTTTTCCTTGATCTGCAATCCAATTTGCATGTATAATAGCTCGAGTTTGATTACTGGGAAATTCTTTTTTTGAATTTCATCTCGATCTGTTGGTTTTTTTCTTGGATTATTGCTTTCAATGGTAATTTCAAGTGTCACGAACTCCTTTTAAGTTTCCTGAGATTGTTAGTGGTGACAATTGTTGTTCCTCAATGGTGATTTTTCTTTTTTTTTTTTAAATTAAGATTTTACAAGTCTCTTCCGCCAGTGAGCAAGGCCTATGGGACACTCTGCTTGGCGACGACAGCAGCGTTTCATTTGGGTCTGCTTGATCTTGGATTCATTGCATTGTACTATCCCCTGGTGTTCAAACGTTTTCAGGTATATTTTTTGGTTCCTTTGTTTATGATCCTCGGTTGCATGAAAATGCTGAATTTGATTGGTGTAGTGTATGTAAAAGATGATGTTTCTTGGCATGGCATTGATGCATGATCAGTATGTATGTTTTGTTGCTGAACTTGCTTCAGTTGTTGACGTTGTCTGATATAATTATTAAAGCATGAGTTATATAACAAGGATGCGAATCCGTTTTCATTTCTGTATCGAGATTTATTCTTGTAGTCCTGATGTAGAATAAAGCTCCTGCTACCGATTTTGATGGGACAATCAACTGAATATCTTAATTAAGCTAAGAAAAATTCGTACTTGCGTTGTTTCAGTCTGAATGGTATATCATTATAAGTCATCCTTACATCCACTCCTGAAATCAATGTCTGTTTTGCTCTGTCCATTTGATGCCATGGTTACAACTTGTAGAGCAATCTCTTTGCTTTGTTTGGGGTATATAATTATGGAGTTATACACAATGCATATGTCTTTCCTTTCAATAATCGTGTTTCTATTCATGAACAATATTTGCTTCTCTTGTGTGAGTGAACCCAGTGGAGTTCAGTTGGTTCCGCCAGAGAAAAGCTTCCTACTATGGGATTTGCATTGGTGATGAATACAATGTCTGCACGTTTTTTACCATAAAAATGCACTTTTCACTGACTTTCTTGAAAATATTGCTAGTTATTACTGAATCATCTAATGCTACTTGGCTTCTGCTTTTACTTCCATGTCCTGATGTGAATATCACCGGAGGCATCGGTTATATTGTCTTGTTCTGCTGTTGCAGGTGTGGAGGCTGTCTACAAACTTCTTTTTTCCCGGAAAGTTTTCCATCAACTTTGGAATTCGCCTTCTCATGATGTAAGAAAAGCAGTGCACTGTGCACTTGGATAGTGTCTTCTTCCAAATCAGATCTTTTTGTGGGCATAAAAAATACGATCTAATACCTAGTGACTGTTATGGTTGCCATGCAGTGCAAGATATGTGGTACACTTGGAAAGGGGTACATTTGACAAGCGGACTGCAGGCTTCTTGTGGTTGATGACATTTGAAGCATTGTCTTTACTGGTAACTACTCCTTTTGATCTTTTCTCTTCTCCCTACTACTACTTTGCCTGGTAGGAGCTTCCTGTTAGATAGTGCTGGAGTGTGCGGGTATATTGTCTTATTATGTTCGATGCTTCATGTTTTTAGGCGTTGTCTGCCATCCCTATGATGCAGTCCTTCTTAGGGATTTCATTGCTCTTCATGCTTGTCTATGTGTGGAGCTGAGAGCATCCTGATGCTCAGATCAACATATATGGCCTTGTCACACTGAAGGTAATCCGACCTATCAGAAACTCTTTTTGTACATATGATTGGCATCCTTCTAAATATGCTCATGAACCTGCAGGCATTTTATCTACCTTGGGCTATGCTTGCTCTGGATGCCATCTGTGGGTCACCAATCATGCCTGATCTCACGGGAATTATTGTTGGACATCTATGCTACTTCTTGACTGTGCTGCACCCGCTTGCCGGTGGAAGAAGCATCTTGAAAACTCCAATCTGGGTGTATCCTTTTTTGTGTTTCTTCTGTTTATCTCCCAGCTACAGTTCTTTTTTCTTTTCTGTTGCATTTTATTGGCAAATAACTTCTTTCATGGTGTGTTTGGATTGAGGGAAAAGTGAGGTTTGGAAAATGAAATCTTGGAAAATCCACTTTTCCTTTGTTTGGTTTGGAGGAAAATGAAATTCCAAGAAAACCAAAACCCTAAAATCAAGGATTTTGATTTTCCGCCAATTTGGCTGGAAATCAAAATGCCAAAAGTTTTATGCTTGGAAAATTTCTTTTCCAAACGTAGAACTTGGAAATTCAGGATTTACAAATTCCTCGATCCAAACATATACTCATGGAAAATCTTGACTATGTTACACAGACGCAACATTGTAGCCCGATGGGGCTCGGGGACAAACAAATTCTTATGTACAGCAAAGCAGTTCGTCATCAGGCGTGACCTTCAGAGGCAGAAGTAACGGGTCAATAGTTGAAACAGACAGTGGGTTCGAATTTTTTCTTTTGAAGAGAAAATCGAATTCAAAATAGAATAAAATTGGTTTACATATCTCAGGACTTAAATCGAAATTCTAAAACTTTAATATGTAAATCCTACCAGATCCATCCTGAATTCTTACAAATTTTTGATGAGGAAGAGTCGAAAAGGAGGAAAAATTTCACAGAGATCAAAAACAGAGAAACCTCTGCTCCCGAAGTTTATTGTAATTAGAAATCAAAGTTTTGTAATTACAACTAAGGCCAAATATTTACAAAAAGATCCAAACCAAATAATTCAAATAAAATAATTTATCCTTATCCAACTAGACAATCCCAAGGTGAAACCAAATGCTGGGTATACTGTAAAATGTTCTGATTCATCACGGAACATCCAAATGAGCACACACATATAATATTTGGCTTGTCTATACTGTCATCCATTGTTATACAAATATCAATCAGACAGTCAGATTTGAGTCACTCACTATATTTCCAAACTGTCTGATCCGAATTGCACAAACAAACTTATCTTAAAAACAAATCAATAAACAATCTATAATGCCACAAGACTAATAATCCCCCACTTGACCTATAGATTTGTTTATTTATATATATATAGATTCATGTATACTGAAAATAATTTTCAGAAATCAATTTTCAATAATGGAATTCCAACTGTGCAATTTATAAATAATGGACCATATCACTCTTCCTCAGTAGTCCCCATACATGCTTAATCATGGATGGATGTACACTAATGGTATACCAACCATTTCCATGTTAAAGCAAGTAAAGTACTGCATCAATTGAGCTGAATAACATCAAACATAAGTATAGACAATGTGCTCGTGGAACAAGACATGTAATAAAACATAACAGTAGCGAGAATTCTCATGCCTTTTCCACTGACGGTCTAGTCGCTTCGTGCTTCTCTCAAAAACACGTTACTTAGATGCATAAACTATACTGAGGACATCCCACAAGTGCCAATGCACTTCATCTAAGTGAGAGGTATAAAACAGATATGATGCCCAGTCATACCTTCACCTCAAGTATTTCAGGAATTACCTACATATGATCACTAGATCCTCATGTAGGTGATTATAACGAACCTACCTAGTGATCCACGGTA